>JBBCBC010000041.1:1718253-2241758 GCA_037126765.1 Stenogyne calaminthoides
CTTTTCATTAGAGAAAAAGAGTAATTACAATTGACCCTTTATAATTTACAAGACCCAAAAGCTAGACTCTATTTTATATGTGGAACACTTTAACTCACTCTTTATTTGGAGACACACCTCACACCGCTCTTGCTTCTTGACACTATGTCACACTCTCTTTGTCACACACACTTTGTCACACATTCTCCCCTTAGGTAACTATCTAATATATATAGTGTACCTTAGAATATTCTAGATTCTCCTCTATAGTTCTACCTATCAATGACTTTAGTGTACTAGAAAAAATCTATAAGCTTGTGACCTCTAAGAATTCTAGAATGGTCTAGCCAACAATATACATACTAGATTATTCTAGTCACATTACTTTGCTTATTTGAGTAACTAGAATGATCCACAAATTATTGTCATGTAGATGCACCTTCTATCTTCTTGATCATTCTAGAAAGTTCAAAGTTGGTGATGACATTTTCAAAGAATACATGTGTGGATGGATGATGACCAATACACACTTATCATCAGTCCATATATATAGAGAGAGAGAGGCAAAAAGTTTCACTCCTATTACATGCTTCTTTTCACCTTGTGTACGTAAAAAGATACCAATTCATGATTTTTTGTCCAAGCAAAGAATATCAAATAGTATATATTAATGTCGTACACTTGCATGTTATTTAAATATTTCCTCTCTAAAGACGTAAAGCTTCACAACAGCATAGTTTAAATTCGTCAAGTATGGAATATATATGTAACTATATACTCCTCCGTTGAACACTGATCTGGGCACAGGAAAAACCAATAAAAAACACACTTTTTGCTTTTTCAGTTTGATAAAGCAGGGGTAAAGTAGCCCATTCAACTTTTTGCTAATGAAGGGATTAATTTTCCACTCCATAATCCACATCACTGGCCGAATTCAACAAACAAAAACAACGTTCATTGAAAACTGCATTCATTTTACAAAGGTTCTGCACAACACAAACAATAAAAATTTACAGACCCAAATGTTTTTATCCTAATTTCCAAAGATCAATTCCTTCCTGATTTTTTGAAGCCTGCTTTGTACAACAAAATAAACACCGGTCTAACTCCATCATCAGAGAAGAATTTGATAGTTGAATCCTGGTTGTAAACATGAAATCCAGTCAATATCAGGGGGATAAACATGCAATCCAGCCCATAAATAAGCATATAAAAAGCATATGTAGGGGATAAACATGCAAATCAGTCATAAATAAGTCCTTAAACATCATTTAATTGTGATAATAAGAGTAACCTCTCATACGAGAGGGAACCAAATCGAAAAGGTACTCCACGAACCATCTTCGGATGTCCTAGCTTTCCCCCAAATTATTACCGAATTCCCCCATCGCCTCCATAAGAACACTTTCAGTTTCAAAAGAGCAGTAAGTCTTCCAATCCACAACCACAACCCCATTAAAATCGAAAATCTTCGATTCCATCACATATAACACCAAAATCCCATTCCATCACTCAAACTGACTCAGATCTTGCAAGATCGAAAAGTTCAGATTTTGAGAAAACTCAAAAAGTAACTCAGATCTTGAAAAACTTCAAAAACCGAGGACATACAATTTACAAATCTTGCAAAACCTCAAAAACTTACTCAGATCTTGCAAGATCGAAAGTACAAATCTTGCAAATGAAAGACTTGGGGTTTACAATTGGTCTGTAATGTGAATTTTGACTGGGCTATGTATATTTTCAGGGGGATGGAGGTTGCACGAGAGACTGAGAGAAACGATTATGGTTTCAGGTGGAAGGAAGAAGAAGAACATTCAAGAAAAAGAAGAATGAAAGAGAGAATTGGGGTAAGAATTGGGGAGGCAGAGGGTATGTTTTGGATCGGCCGTGTTATTTGGGTTTGGGTTAAAAATTAGTTGGATTAAATATGTTTAGTTGGGTTGGTCATGAATAATTAGTTTATTAATTGGTGGATTTGAGTTAATTATATTTGAAAAGGTAATGGCATAAGTGGTAAATCTATCTCCTTCTATTTCCCAATTTTTTTAACTCCACGTGTAACAACAATCTTCCGCTATTCCACATCTTCTTAATTCTCTTTAAATCACGGCTTTCAAAAAAAAAATTCTCCTTAATTCACATTTTTATTAAAAAATTATAAATTCTAATCCAACTAATCCACGTTCATTTTTATATTTGAATTTTTTAAAATTATATATCTCTTTTTTTTTTCTCAGCAAATTCACCTTATCTTTTATTTTTTTTTTACATATATTCGAATTTTTGTATATATCTTTCCTTTTTATATTTTTTTTCAACAAATTCACCTCATCTTTATTTTTCTACATATGTTCGATGTTTTTAATATATCTCCTTTTTATTTTTTCATTCTTTTATTTTTTTCCTTTTTTTCTCAACAAATTCACCATATCTTTATTTTTTTCTACATATGTTCGATTTTTTTTATATATCTCCTTTAATTTTTCAACGGTTTAAATTTCAATTTGGATAAATATAAACTTTAGTTAATAAACTTTATCTACAACCACCATTTATTATCGTGCACGCCATTTTTATACAGAACCGTGCTTATTTACAATTTTGTTGCAAGTTCCAATTTTACAAACGCCTTCAATATTATTTTCCTTACGCACACCACTGATCTTTTTCGCGCACAATTATTTGATTATGACATCAGAATACTCATTTTTAGATGCTATTAATCCATGTAAAGAAACATGGAGGGTCAAAGTTAAGGTATTACGTTCCTCGATCGTTCTATCAAAAGATGATACAAAAAAAAAGTGCTACTTTGAACTCATACTCATTGACGAACAAGTAAGTATTAAAATTTTTTTTTGTATATATCGACGTAAAATTCTTTGCCGTTTATGAACAAATTAATTTTTTTTCAACTTATATTATTTTTTTTTACAGGAATAAAAATACAAGCAGAGATACCTAATAAAAAAGTATGAGAATATTGTTCGAGAGGACAAACTTATGATTTGTATAATTTCTCGGTGACGGCCTGTTATTGTACACAAACACCCATTCAAAATAATCTTTCACCATCACACCCAATTGAGACGGTGTATTCCGATTGAAGTAAATAAATCAGACTTTGATTTTATTTCTTTCAATGACATCCTGTCACAATCCGAGGAAGAAGATAAATTTGTACGAGGTAACACAATTATTGTATTTATGACAATCTGCTTTAAATATTATAATAAAAATTAATTTCATATTTATCTGTTTTATTTGAAAATATAATAGGGTTCGTTGTTCAAATTTTAACATTGAGTCTGTCGATGTCTACGGAAGGATGACCAAAAAAGTCGACATTGAACTTCAGGATAAACAGTATGTAATCTGATATCTATTTTATTTAAAAATTATTAATGCATTTAATAATTTTTTTTTAATCAAATTCCTTACACAAGATGTTTTAAGGCATACGACAATGACGTGCGCATTATGGGAGGGATATTATGAGAAATTATCCTCTATATATATAGAGGATCACCCATCCGCATATCCGCATAACTTTTTTATGCATGTTCACATGTTGTGTGTTGTTTTCAAATATTGTTGCAAGACTAAATCAATATCCGAGAACCTATTTTTTATACTTTTGTAATATTTATAAGTTACATGATTTGACCGCTATTGTTGAGTTTGTATTTTGATTTTTTGCTGAAACAGAAAGTTTTATTAGTTTGACAATAGTTTATGTGCATTTTACTCCATCAGAAATGGAGACAATGAATTAAAATAACATTACATACACTATTATTTTATAATTATTTCAATTGTGCATTTCCGGCCTTTCTATTTATTTATTATTTATGCAGTCTTTTTTAAAAGGTATTCATCGAATTTTGCAGTCTTATTTTATAAGGAATTCATCGAAATAATAATACAGTACTATAGTTTTTCTCTTTAACCCCGCGTAATACGCAGGATTTACACTAGTAAGTGTATATTTTGTGGGCAAAAATTATGAAATTCTTTTTCATTTGTGGGTGTGAAAACTGATGTGGAACAAATAAAAAAGGAAAGTGTGAAAACTGATGTGGGACGGAGGGAGTATGTAATAATATGTGTTATTTTATATGTTTAAGTAGAGGAAAAATGCAGATTTAATTTTCGGTACGATAGTCTACTGTATTAAGTAGTAGTATTAAGGGGATCAATAAATTTTTTTAGACAAAAACTCATATTAGATGGATGAGCATGAGGCGATGTCAACTTATCACTAATCAATACTTATCATCCCCAAAGTGTTAAGCGCCGAATAACAACTTAGCTGCCCCATCTCGTGAGGCGGAAATAAATCTCGTGTCTTATCTTTTTTTTTAGGGGATTAACTTTATTGGGGCGATATTTTAATATATAATTTTATATCTACCACATTTCTTTTCCGCTGATAAAATTTAAAATAAACTTATAAGTTGCGTCAATTTTGGAGAAAAAAAAAAAAGTTTTTTTTGGCCCATAACTTTCCTATAATCCATTTTTATCCCAAAAAATTTAATTATCAATTTTGGTCCCTAACTATCTCGATTGTCCAATTTTGGTCCCATTTTTCGAAAAATAGAAAATTTTATCATTTTTCGATCATGCCTTAGTCACGCGTATTGGTTAAAAATCCGGGTTTTCAAGCTTCAGATATGGTGTGGACAACGACGGTTAAAAAAGAAAAGTTAATTTTTCTAAAAATTAGAAAAGAACAAGAAAATATCTCCCCAAGTCGCGGAAAAATGAATTTTTTTAATGTCCACGTCAACTACGAGGTCGGAAAATCCCAATTTTAACCAGCATGTGACTTGTGTGTGATAAAAAAAAGGACAAACTTTTATGTTTTAGAGCAAAATGGAACCAAAATTGGACAATCGATATAGTTATGGGGACCAGAATTGGAAAATTAAATATTTTGAGACAAAAAAAGCGTATTACGAGAAAAGTTATGGGACCAAAAAACTTTTTTACTAAATCGATTTGGACCAAGTTTGATCTGAATCGTTAAATTTGAGCTAAAATCCGTGCTTCCCACGTGTTAGCCAAATTCGGACCGAAGCATTTAGATCCGAGCTATTTTTGACACATCAATAGCTTCATCTTGGCACTACGACCATTTCTCCCCTAATTACTTTTGGCTAGTATCCTAGTCATATTTCAGAAAGATAGATAAAGAGATTTTGTGCATTAGAAACTGATTTTGTGCATTAGAAACTTTTGGCTAGTATCTCTTCAGATATTCAATTTTTCTCTTAGATCAATCATTTTGATGGAAGGAAACTTTTCTACCCCTGCTCCAAAAACACTTTCAACTGGTTACCACTTGCAATGGTGAGAAATTCATCGAAGGCGTTGTGGGGCCACCATGCATTAAACGCCTGCTGGTATTAGAAGCATTTGTCGCAACTAAACTGATGACGATGATTATGATGGTAGCATTCACCACAGAGTAGTAATCCATCAGTTATATATGTATATATGTGTGTATATTATATTAAGGTTATGATTTTTTTTTTTTTTGTGGACGAGGTTATGATTTTTAATTCACATATAATGTGCTTATATATGGATGACCTGACCATTACACCGTCCGATTCCATCTGGAAAATCTCAAAGTTTTTACATGATTCTCCCAAATTTTTACTCTGAATGAACATTTACTGAGTGTCTTATTCACAATTGAGTGTGTCTCATATGCACCGTGAACTCCAAAGTGTATTTTAGAATTATGCAAACTTTTTTACCAAAATATCTTGGCTTTGTTTCTGTTTGAAACATGCAACTTATTTTTCATATTAATAGTTTCTTGCGGTTAAGTGTAAACAAGTTTATAGTTAAAATCTTGCTTATAGGTAACACGGTGCACTTTAAACGTATATATACACTTAATTAGATTAAAAGAAAATATATATATATATATATATTATAAATACCTTCACTGAACGAGAAGGTCAAAATTTAGCACTAAATTGAGCCTTTTAAAGCTTGCAAAAGAGCATGATTATACTATAATTAACCATCTCTTAATTTAATTACACTTTAATTATTCCATGCTTAATAGCTTAAGACAACAAATCGGGAACCATGCCTTTTTTTCAATCACACGACACGATTTATTGTTAGTGGGCCCGATGGGCTATGACCATTGAATTATGTTTTCATATTCTGGGCCTTAGAGCCTTATGTCTTTATTTCTTTTAAATTGGGCTTAGCCAGCCTTTTTCTATTATATACAAAAATGAAAGGGAAAGACTATTATTACGTGTATATAATTTGTGAAAAAATATGGTGGCTCCCTCTATCGTTGCTCTTTCTTGGTTTCACATACTGAATTAGCAGTTTGGGCCTACATCATATGCTTCACATGAAAATGTGAGTGGACATCCAAGTCTTTGAGATGTTGACATCGAAGACTGTAATAAATTATTCGTAGCTTTGACTCATTCTTGGTTGTGCCTCGTGGACATCAGTGACCACATGAAATGTATTACTATAGTTCAAAATCTTCTTAGAAGCGGGGCCGGCCGTGGAAAGAAAAAATTGTCCAAAGGCAAGTCAGTCGTGTGATGGACGTTATATATCTTATACTCCCTCTGTCTTATGTTAAACTGTTCGTTTTGTCAAAACAGGCGTTACAAATAGCAAGTCTATCCATAGTTAGTTCTGAAAGCAGAGTATTATGGAAGTTTCCAAAACATTACAATCTCTGCAGTTCTTGGTGTTTTTTTCGATTAAAATGCTAGGTATAAACTAGGATCAATGTGTTGCCTCCAAAAGATATTAGGGGATTGACTTTGGCCTTGTCGGAGCGGTTAAATGCGTCGTTGGGGCCAGGTGGATGGTTTGATTGTAAAAAAATCTTGAAAAGAAGAAGTATTTTCCTCATCGAAAACCAACAATGGTATTCAATTTCTTTTGAGCTCAATGTTATAAATTCAGGTCAAGTTGGATAAGTCATTTTATTACAAGCAAAGATAGTTTATATATTAATTACTCAAACATAGCAATATGAGATATTTACTTTTCAGAATGTGCATAAAAATTAGATTTTTTGAGACCAAAGGTCACATATTTTTTCGCTTTGTGAAAGTACTTTATCACATTAAGTTATACTCATATGTGTCACTGATTGGGTGTATGCGTAATTGCTCGTATTTATGTGATTTTCATGCTCATGTTGATAGAAATCCATGCTTTTATTGCACTAATTTCACTCAATTTGACCTAAATGTGGAGAAAAAGCGTGTTTTTGCTTTTTGTGTAGGAAATGAGTGAAAACAGGCTAGAATGATTAAATAAACTGCTCTGATCTAGAAGGATGTAGGAGAAGAGAGTTGAACCATGTGAAAGAGCTTGAAATGAAGGTGCATAGCATAAAAGAACCAAGTCGATCGGAGTTCGGGAGCTCGAGTTATGGTGAAATAAAAATATCGTATTTGTTGGTGCTACTCGACTCGAGCCGGGCTATACTCGAGTCGGTAGTAACTCGAGTCAATCCAATGTGCTCGGCATTTTGAGCATTTTAGTACAGATGGGTTGGGGGGAAAATTATGGCCAGCTCTGCGAGCAACTTTGGCTCGAGTCATTTCTTGGAATAACAAAAGACGATTATGGCCCATTTCGACCGAAACAGCTTTGCTCGAGTCGGTTGGCCCAAAATAGAGATCTTGCCAAAAAGCCCCCCAGGACGCGTGCCAACTGATTCCAAAGCATATATAAAAAAGGCCCAACCGTTTTTTTCATCATTCAGCAGTGGGGGAGATGGAGAAGCAAAAAGTGATACCTTTTAGAGTTCCAAGTAATACTTTTGCTAATTTTTCAATTTTTTTCTTCCATAGATAGTCTAGAGCTTCATAGAATAGTTTAGTTCTAGCTTTATTTACATTTCAAAGCAAGGATTCAAAGAGGATTTGTGAGTTTTGTTATGCTTTTGTGCTACAATTTCATCCAAGAGGTGATTCTTACTTTTTATTGCATGTTACTTGTTGATTTTATTATGGGTTCATGAATTCTTGTTGTTTAGCCATGGGTTTTGCCTTGTGCACCATGGGCTAAGGTTATTAGTGTTTGGGTGTTTGGAATTGTGGTTATGATTGTTTAATTGCTTTGATTATGGTTGTTTATCTCTATTGATGATTATCCTTTAGATTAGAATTTACTTGTTCTATTTTGGTGGTTTTGCTATGAGCTTGTGTGTTTTGCTAGTTTATTTCAACGAGAGTTGGGTAGGCGGGTTTAGGCACATGGGTATTGGTTTTAATTCATCCGAATTGGAGTCGATTAAGTCCTATCATAACTAGAGTTGGGTAGATACTTTAGAACCCCTGTCTACATTATCTTCTTGAGTTAAAACCTTGAGTGGGTGATGAAGAGCACATAGGAGCATCAACCTTGTCTACAAGTGGGAACACACGGTGGCGGAGTAGTTAGCTAATTAGAGGACCATATCCGTGCAATTACCGGGTTAGCAAGGGAGATTCACCTCTCGATCCTAGGTTTCAACCAATATCGTAACCCAGGCTTACTTGCAAATGCATGGGGAATGATATATGTGTAGTGATACGCCCTTATGGAATAAATGGAAATAGAGGCAAACACCATAATTGATCTTTTGACATTAGTCTCATAAGGAAAAAACACCGAGCACATCTTCTCTACTAGTAAACAAAAATGGTTTGCTATTTAATTGCTTTCTCTTAGCTTGCTCGTTTTTAGTTTGATCTTTGTTTGATTGTTGGATATTGCTTGTTTTAAGTTTCCAAATCATGTCACACTATAATCATGCGACAACATATAACAATTGGGCTATATTCCACACCTAATCCCGTGGATTGATTTTAAAACCGGCACTTCAACGACCCTCTTATACTTGAGAGGTTAGTGTATTGCAAAAACACGTGTCGATCACTCATGAATTTTCTTTATCATGGAGGTATACAATAGCGAACATGTATATATATAAACAACTATGTATACTGCGCAGCGATTAATTCTTGAAATTTAAAAATGGTTTAAGCTTCTTATGAGAATGGAACCTACAGTAAGGGTTCTGTCGTCTAATAAAATATTATTGTGCATCAAGTCCAAACTTGAGGAAGGTTCATAATAATGCGCTTCCTCGTCTCATATACATGGGCAGTTCCATCAGCCGCTTAGGCTTATCTCAAATTTGTTAACTGAAAAACTCAAAAAAAAAAAAAAAAAACAGGATTAGCCAAAAGTAAAAAACAGCTGAAATTTAATGGAGTCATTCGCTTAAAATTATAACAGTTTAAACACAATGAACTACAGTATTTGTCGTTTAAACAAGGAGCTACAATATAAACACTGTAGATGATCCATACAAATTAGTTGTGCTTATATATCCATACGAATTTACAAACAATATAATTGATTGTGTACTCTATGAATAACCAACACAATCAACTACAGTAGTTGTGCTTATATCCATACAACGACAATCAATTTACGAACACACAAAGACAACTAATATTTAAAAACTGCATCACAATAAATTGATCCCAATTGAAAGCAGATTAAACCCAAAGTACAATATCCCGTCAAATTTAATCAGATCGGCACAAACGAGATAGTCCAAACTAGTCATTCAAATATAATCACAAAAAGAAAGAATGTCTAAATTGACGACACAATTAGCTTATTTTAGAGCATAAAATAAATACGATCCTTACCGATTCTGCGAGATCATGAGACTTAATTGGGTACGATCCTTACCGATTCTGCTAGATCGTGAGACTTAATTGGGTACGATCCTTACCGATTCTCTTGAGATCGCGAGAGTCAATTGGATAGAACATTCGTCTTGATAACGGGACACATATTTAGTGACGGGTTAAATCGAGAATGACTACATCGAGGGCACACAAAACCAGGAGATTTTCACTATTCTTCTCGTCACGGTTAATCATCGAGATATCGCTTTATATAGGATATAATCTAGGGTTACATGGAATATAGGGAAATACCTAAACTACCCCTCCATCAGTTACTTCTTGATGAAGACACATAAATGTATTTTCCTTCAACAAGAATTTTTTTTTTTTTTGACAAGTAAAAGAATCAATTTTTGTAATTATTAAATGAACGTTAAACGAAATTGATTGATTGCTGCAAAATTCTATTTTTTGGGTATTTCTTGGCCACGCATATCACAAAAGTTGGCCGGAAAGCAACACAAAAAATGGAGTTTAAGTTGAAAAAAGGGTTATGATATTGCAAATTGATATAAATCAATTTGTAATTTCCTCTATTTACGTTTACATAGTATTTATGTAAAGTAATTATAATCAAATTGATGATTTCGTGAAATCTGCATATGAGAATAGAAAATACGTTCATAATTACAATCAAGATTTGTTTTTGATACAACTTTTGTAATTAATTATATTATTTTCTTGTATAAATAATTTAGTCGATTTGTTACCATTTGTAAATATACTCGTACTTCTATATAAACACAATGAAATCATTGAAACCAATTAAATTTGCACACAATGAAGTCTTCCTCTCCTCCTCCGCTGATTTGAGGTCGGTTATTCGAATCTTTTTCAATTGCAATTGCTTTTTTGGCGTGGGGATGTTATTTAGTCAAAACCCCATATTGAAATTGAATCCCTGTTTTAGAATCATTGTCTTTTGGCAATATTTATTTGCTGAATTTGGGGTAAAAGTAAAACCTTAACTCTGAATTTATTCGATGGTGATTTGGTTTAATTATGAATTAAATTTGTTTGTCTTTGTTTCGATTTTAATTTGAGTGTTGGAATATTTGGCATCCCCAAGAATACTTGTGACATGTGTTTAGACATTTTGTTGCATGTTTTTGCAGCTTTAATCCAGCTCAAAGGAAAAACTACAAATTAATCATCTAAAAATGTTAAAATACGATTAGGATAACTTACATTTTCCTGATGTTATAAGTTTATGATTGCAAACAATTTCTGACTCAGATCTATCCTATAATATGAGGTCTGCATTGACTGATACCTGTGGCATTCGAGGCCTGTTTGCTGGATTGACTGATACGGTTTAGTTGTGTAATGATTAGAAACTATGTGAGCCTAATGAAATTCGATTTCAATTGCACCTTCTCCAAAGTCAATCAGGTCAGACTTTAATTTTCATTCTGTTTGTTTTTGTTAGTCACACATGCATTTGCTTAAAATTTCTTCATGTTGCTAATGTCTACAAGTATAATTGTCAAAATAGTTATCATTAATGGTGTCAATCTACAATTAATTGATCAATCTTGTTAGCGCTGTTTTTTTTTCTCTTTATCATTTCTGATTTAGTTACCATGGGGCACTTCTTGTGTGTTATTAATTATCTAAAAACAAAAGAGTTATATTCATATTTCATCACTTTTAATTAATATTCATATAAGACATAGCTTCAACGCTTACAGTGTGCATTTTATCTACAACAGGTGCAGTCGATCTCTAGTGTTAGCCTCGCTGCATTCTATCTGCGACTGGTGCCGTCTCTAGTGTTAGCCTACACAATAGTCACATATTATGAGGTGTGTTCTACACAACTTCTTTTGTTTTAGATATACAAACTCGTGAGCTTATAAATGAATATTTGCATAAATAATTAGGTAAGTGTAGTATCTACTCCAAATACAATTCAAACTGTGCAAGTCTAATGAAATTTTTTGTTAATAGATTGCTATAAAGGTAATGTGTGCTTAGTGTGCATTAGTGTATAAAAAATTATTGCAAAAAATACTAAGTTCTCAACAAAATTAATCAAACATCTTGTACTGAAATGCTTTTGCAGTTGGGATATTATTATATCTCCATGGAGTTGTTTGAATGATCTGTTTTATTGTTATATACTCATTTTAGAGGCTTGAATTAAATGAGGTCAAATTAAAACCTTTTGGACGAAAACATATGAGCTAGTCGGCGCTCCAAGCATTGACGGTTGAATCTCTTTGAATGAAGATGGAACTCAAAATTTACTGTCCAAATATTTCAAACACAAATTTTTTATGTTAACTCAACAATTCGTAAGTTGTTTTTCTTCCTTGAGTTTTTAATTTGTTTTTATTATTTATAATTTATTGATATCTATGTATGTTACTATCCAAATCTGCTACATATCAAGTACTGCGAGCATTTATATTTTCGTATCATGAGATTATAAATGAATATTTGCATATATAAAAGGTAAGTGTAGCATCTACTCCAAATACTTTCGAACTGTATGAGTCTAATTAAATTAATATTGATAGATTGCACCATAGCGCATTCTCTCGTCAGATCCGAAAACTTCGGAAAGCCACCACGAGCGAGAATAGAAGAGATTTGAAGTATTGAAGAGGCAGATTCTAATATCAAGATGATTTTAAAAGGGAGATTGAAGGGGGTGAGATTTTAGAGTCATTTGATGAAGGGTGAGATTTTGGAGTAGTTTGATGAATTTGAGTTTAAGTGATATAAGGAATCATTTTTTAGAGCCATATAAAAGAGTGTTCGTTTGAGCTTGTAAAAAACAATCCTCTCTCGATCCTTAGTGTATCTATGTTAGATGGTTTGTGCGAAATAAAAAATTATTTTTCTCTGGCATGAGATATATGAAATACTACCTTTATAATACACTTTACATTGAGTTTTAGCTTCTATGTTCAAAGGAATATATTTTTGTTGTTGCATGCTCTACATTATTGATAGTGCATGAGTTTTTGTAAAATATGAGGATAAATATATCATTTTTACTATCAATTTTACTTTAAAAATATCACTTTTCAAAAAGTGATAAAAGTTCAATTCAAAATGATTACATCTTCCATTAAAATATGCAAAATAGTTCTTTCACAAATTTGAAATTGAAAACTGCCCTAACAATTACAACTAAAATAAAAAAGCTATTGAATGATGAAAGAGTGTTCCATTCATTTTGTTATTTCCTTTTTGAGCCAAATCAAATGGAGATTGAGTTAGCCGTTTTCCTGATAAAACATTAGTATATTTCATACACATGTATCCTGATTAATGTTTATAATAATGGAAACCTAACATATATTTTTTAAATGAAAAGTTAAATCATGCAACTTTGAATCTTTAAATGAAACGAACACACCAATAATTACGTGGTTTGATCATTGATCTACAGAGGCGAAGGATTTTTATGATATTTTTTTTCACCAAGGCATTGCAAGAGATCATACAAGAGATTCAAGTAAGAACACCGCTCAAAATCTCTCAAAACAGTAAAACAGAAAAACTGATTTTTCTTGATTTTTGATGCACTATATAGTCAGACCCATTAAGTGTTTGGCCAACTTCTTAGGATCGATTCGAAGCTTGCCACACATACTAAATGACGGAAAGATCTATTTCACATGTAAGCCTTTAAAGTATGCATCAGAAACTGCCTTTAAGAGTTGGTTAAAAACCAACTTTAATTGTTTTAGCTGCCTGACTTTTCATGCTTAAAAAAATAATCTGAATTCTGATTTTGCATGATATCACACTGTGATCATAATGTCATAGAATCAAGAATCTTATAGTTAGATGTTGTTGACATCATCAGGTCACAGATATTGAGCTTCATGAAAGATAAACGAGCAAGAAGGCTATGGACGTCGATCCAGAAGGAAGCTCTTCATTGTGAAAACATGTAATTCATTCCCACATGGAAACACTTGAATGATAAAAACAGGACATTTTCTGATTTAGTATTTTTTTAACAAGCATTAATCTATCAAAACATGGCTTTCAACATTTTCCGAATCTAAATTAGTTCCACTGGCCTTAACTGCTACAATATTCACCTAGGGGAAACGTCCTAATATCCTTTTAAATATTTCATTCTTAGTTAAATAATTACATAAATGAAAAGCCAATCTAATTGCTTAGCTCAAGCATGACTAGTTCTTGATTTTGTTTGTCCAAGTCAATAAGCAGGAAACTTCCCTTAAAGAAAAACTTGTTGCTAAGATTTGAAGTGGACAAAGTCTTTCCCTTCTGCTTTCCTTTCATTTGATAGACGAGGGAGATCGACTGAGTAATCGCCCCGTCTCGCTATGATCTCATCTTTTATATATTAATCACACAAATTCACAGTTTTCTCCATTCAAATTTTAAAAATTTACTATCCAAGACGAATCAAAATTCTGACTCCGTCCCATTCCAATTACCTGTTCTTTTTAATGATCAAGATTCAAAAAGCCAACTGCTTTATTTTTCCATATACTATACTTTAATACTTCAACTTGTTCCATTGACTTTCCAGAACAAGACTAACCAAACATTGCCTATAAAACAATCCCACTAGTCCACTATCTTCCAACAAACAAGGATATCCCTACATCACAAAAAATCACTTTTCCACCAATGGCTCTTCTTGTACTATAAACCACACTTTTGCTTCTCCTACCGCTTTCTTCCCACTCAGCAGATCCTGACCCCTTACAGGACTTCTGCGTAGCCGACTTGCAACGCACGCCATCCATAAACGGCTTCCCCTGCAAACGGTCATCAAACGTGACCTCAAACGACTTCTTCTTCTTTAGCGGGCTTGCTCAAGAAGGAAGCACAAACAACTCTTTTGGAAGCGGCGTGACAACTGGCAATGTTCTTGCATTTCCAGGATTAAACACACTTGGGATATCCATGAACAGAGTGGATTTGGCCCCTGGGGGGACTAATCCCCTGCACTCTCACCCACGGGCCACAGAGTCGGGCGTGGTGGTCCGTGGGGAGGTTTTGGTGGGGTTCATCACGACGGAGAACGTGTTTTTCTCGAAGAATCTGACGGCTGGAGAGATGTTTGTGATTCCTAGAGGGCTGATGCATTTCCAGATGAATATTGGAAAAGAGAAAGCGTTGATATTCACCGCTTTTAATAGCCATTTGCCTGGAGTCGTTCTGGCTTCTGTGAACCTTTTCCGGGCCAGGCCTTCTGTGCCTGATGAGGTTCTTATGAAGGCTTTCTTGGTTGAAAAATCTGTGGTTGATGAGATCAAGTCCAAGTTTGGTGGTTAGAGTTGGTTAGGTGTTCTTTGCCTTTCTCTATAAGAAAACTAATCTTTAACGACGAAAATCTGCTATTGTCCTGTTATTAAAGGTCAAATTTCTTATAGTGTAATTTAATAATTTGATTGAAATATTTGTTATTTCTTGCAAGATGAAAAATAAGCTCAGGGTGTAAATTGTAATGCATTTTGTGTATTGTTCATGTTGTTTTATGGTTTTTTTTTTTTTTTTTTGTATTGAATTAGCTGCAATTAAGGATGAAAATATTCGAAAATATCCGCGATATATTCATTTTCGGATGCTATTTGTAAAAAATTAAAATATTGGTATACAATATGAATATTGGTGATTTTTTTCACAAAACTAATAAAATATTGATAAATTTTGGAACATATGAGATAAAAAACATATGAGATAAAATATTGGTAAACCTAATTAGAACTTTATTAGGCGAAACCATATGGAGTCTGCGTAAAAAGCTGCGATTCAATGAGATTATTTAGTTTTCAAAATCGTCTTGGCTCTCATTAAAAGTTATTTAAAATAAGTTTTTTTTTATCTGTTTAATTAAATTAAAGTCTTAAATTTTTTAATATTCTCACGTAAAAAGATAGGTTTTGGGACCTTGATTCATCTAAATCTCATAGATATGCATTGAAGTGATATTGTATATATATATATACACACGTTAGAGTTGTTTATAATAAATCAAATTACATAATTTAACATTCCAAAAAAATTCGGTAGCTGCAATCAATTATACGATTTTTATTTTATATATTTACGAAGTTTGAGAAGTTATGTGTTTCCAAATTCTATGAAAATGTGAAGTTGTGTAAAATCGATTCCCTCAATTTTATATGGCTATATTGGTCTAAAAATTGTATTTAATTAAGTTTATTTGTTATTCACTATCACGCATCTTCTTATGTAAGAATGTAATATGCAATTCATAATTTGGTTCACTTATTTAATATTATTAAATTATATTCCATAATGTGGGGTATATGATCATTGATCAACAATATGAGTTTGTGAATTGAAAATGAGAAAAGTAATTAATTTTTGATTGTAGTCAATATTTATGAATGTAATTGCAAATGTGTAATTAAATTAATAATTTATTTTGTATATTGCAAGGAGTAGTAAGGTAAATAATTTGAGTTCTAAATTAATTATGAATGTATATTGCAATTGTGTAATTAAATTAAATTTTAAATTTAGGTTTTTCTTTTTTGTACATAGCAATGTATCCATTCTTTTTATTTTTTTAATGTTGCGGGAAGAATTGCGATGCGTAATTTACACAATACTAATTACTTGAGCTACTAATACTTTAGGGGCAGAGTGCAACTTACAATCTCTGTAATGTTTGGAATGTTACATTGAAAGATGAGGAAAAAATACTTGTTTTGTCGGGTTAATTGGTGCTAAACTCTTACTCTAAATCTTATATTTTTTCATGATTTGTATTAGTGATATTTAAATATATTTGCATTTTTATTTTTTTAGCTTTGAATATTTATAGTTCTTAAATTTCAATTCAGCCCATCTAATAAATCACCGCAAATTTACTATAAATCTATTAATTATTTTTGTTCAAAAGAATATATAATTTCATCAAATATGTATCATAATAATCTTTAAAAATTCTAATTATTTGAAGGATTTTAAAGAGTTATGGTAATCATATATATGCAAGATTTGTTATATATATATATATATATTTATATATTTTAAAAATTTTCTATAAATCCATTAATTATCTTCATTCAAAAAATATATAATTTCAATTAGATATATATCTTACAAAATCTTTAAAGAATCTAATTGTGTAATGAATTTTGAATAATTATAACTAATAATATCTACACAACATTATTATATTTATACTAACATTAATTAATATTTTAAAACATTTAATCTAAAATATATATTGTAAAGTTTTTTTTCAATCCCGAAAGAATTATTTGGGTTACATACTAGTAATATATATGTATCACAATGTAAATATTTTTCAAATTCTTTTATTACGTTTATATATTATTAAAAAGTTTGTTTATTAAAATTTTAAAAGTTTAAAAAATGATCGATATTGATATTCGATCGTGAAACTAATTTTTTTTTTACAGGTATACTCTTTAGTAATATAAATCACACCCTTCATTTTCATGAGTATCTTTCTTTTATAGTAAAAAGTCAATAATAGTAAAAAAATCACACTCTTTAATAATATAAATCACAATGCCATACTTAGGTTTAAAAGTAAAACATTATTCACCTCTGTTTCTTTTTTAACGTCCCGGTATTTATACCGATATTTTCATCCTTAAATGCAAAGAGGTGGTAGGTCGTGAGAACTGAGAAGTGATATGTTAGTTGAAGTCAATGTTGTACTGTTGGTTGGGTAATAATGATTCTGAAATATGATTTTTCATCTGCTTGCTTTTGATTGGTCCGTCAAGTCAAGTTGATCCATAGGCCATATGTGGATCATATAATATCTTTTCTGTAATTTGTTGCACAAATAATTCAATGAATGATGATTTCTTCCTCTGCTTTTGATTGGTCACTTAAGTCAAGTCAACTTGAGTCTTGACCAATATGTGAACTATACCATCTGAAGAGACCCGACCCGGGCATAACATGTGGATCATATAATAATATTTTCTCTGTATTTTGTTTATGCGTTGACTTTGCTGCTTCTTAGCTTTGGGCTTTCTTTGGCCCAATTGTTTGGGCAATGCGTATTTTGAGCCAGAAATTTTTCTCAGTTTAGGCTAGGCAAGCTTTTTGTTTTAATTTGGGCCCTAGGCCTTTTGATTATTTTAGCTTTTGGTATTCTTTTCTTATTTCTTACCCTGGATGTGGCTCTTCTTTTGCCTTTTTTTCTTTTTTGCTTTTCAGTATAGCATTTTATTGGTTCAGTAATTTTGGGAGTACTGAATCATTACCTAATTTCATACGTACTTCAAAATATATTATTAACTGTTATTTCTAATTTATATGCTTTTTACTCATCAGACCCTCTATTCCAAATATATGAGTAACTATTTTTTGTGGAATGGAGAGCATGGAATAGAAGTATCTTATCAGGGAAAATCCGTAAAAGCCAGAAAAGATAAAACTTGTTCTCTCTTTGCAAGAGATGAAATTTACACTTAACAAATAAAAAATCACATCAAAATCCAGCAACATGAAAAGAAGAAAACCAAATAACCATTTCCTCAGTGAAACACTCTTGCTGTGATCTCCTAAACTGATCACGATCATCATAACCACAATCTTCATCCATCGAAAACCTGCAAACAGGGCACGTGTTCTTGAAATGAGGCACGGCTAGCCATCTCCGAATGCACGCCGCGTGAAACTCGTGCATACACGGAAGCACCCTCGTCTCCGTTTCTTCTTCGCCTTTCAAACTCGAAAGGCACACAACGCACTCTGCAACTATCGTTTCAGAGTCGCGTTGATTGCTAAACCCACCATCGGACGCCGTATAAGCTCGCTTGTTTGGCAACAAGAGAGTAGTGAGCATGGATGAGATTATGTTCTTGAAACCCATTGAAGAATTATGGAGTAAAAAAATTGTAATTATTGATTAATTTCATCGATTATTATGTAGTGTGGCTTGGAATGATTTTTTATTTTTTTTGTATAATATTATATTGCTAGTAATGGGTCGATTTGTTGTTGAGGAAATTTTGCGTCGTTTGGAAGTGAGATGTTGGTTGAGATTGATATATATATATATATATATATATATATATATATATATATATATATGATTTTGATATGGAGCCTAATAGATTTTTTACCCGGTCCGAACCCAACTCAACCCGACTCAAAACCGGCCCAAGTGGTTCATTTCAAGAACTCATACAAAGGATTTTGAGAGTTCAACACAAATTTGTTGCATCTCGTTATCATCTATTTCAATTAATATATTTTTGTATATTAGTAGGACTATGAAATTTGTTGTGTGTTCTTCAAATTAAATACTTTGATTTCTTGTCACTGGACATTAATGAATCTAATATAATACAGTATCTCTCAATTGGATTGATATATCATACATATGTGACTTTGACATTTTATCTTTGACATTGCTTGATATAAACTCTATAGTATAACAACCACAGGGTCGGATTTCCTTTTCAGATAAAGAATATGAACCAAAATATTTGAGTAACACTCTTGTGCAACTGGTGCACAACTAATACTGTTAAATGGAAACAACTAATACTTCAGTGAAATCAACTAATACTATATTTATACAGAGCAGGCAGTGACAGAAAAATGTATTTACGGTCACGAAACACTATAAATACTATTCACAACAAAAACAGGGAAGGAATTTTATTCATATTTGGACTTTGAGGATTTTTTTCAATGTGGAGCTCTGTAAACGCTTGTTTAAACTTGTTCTGAAATTTCGAATAAATCCAATAACACAACGGTGGAAAAGCCATTGCATCATTAATTCTTACATCAGATCAAAGTAGTTTTTCTTTTGTCTCTCTAACAAATTGTTCATACGATATCAGATATTTCGAATAATCCAGCAACGTAGTGGTGGCAGATGCGCAGGAAAAGTGAATCCAGAAGTCGCAATGAGAACAATTGAAAGCCATTTGATCATCTGAAAAGCCTTTAATGATGTTCTTGCAAATTACGCCGACGTCTCATGCCTTTAGTGGGTAAGCATCCGAGTAAGAGTGAGAGGATGTTGATGAAGTTGATAATCAACATGACTTTTGCCAAACTTCACTTTGGACATATGCCCAACTGAGGGAATGCAGTCGTTATGAAAGTACTGCTCGCACTTAAGACAACCATAGTACCACCACTTGATCTCGATTTCTTGCTCACAGACCTCACAGAAGCGCACTGGTTTATTATCGTCATTATCATCATGCTTCATGATCAACTTTACAGGATGCTCGTCAAATTTATGGCGAGTCATTTTTGGGCAGCAGAGCACACCTAATATGTATACTAAAATTACACATAACACATATGTAGACGTCAAAATGCAAAGGGTCGCGGGAGCAACAATTGACTGGTACCGAAGCTCTGGAGTTCAATTGGAAAAGGAAGTGTTGCCTATGCGTCGTGTTTTGATAATTTTTGGTGCCAACGCGCATTCTGCATCACAGAAACCCCAGATCTGGCCTTCCATTAAAAGGGCATAGACAATTCCATTTGAAGGACGAAGACATAAAATACAGGGGAATACAGAGTTAAAGGCGGCTATGTTGGAGTATGAATCTAGAATTGGATGGACTCCAAAAAGTCTCCCTGAGTATAAAAACTGGATAGTAATTGGAAGATGATATGCACAGATATCATGGGCCAGGAAATGACAACCGTCGGATTGGCATCTGTAGAATGATGAGATATGAATGGGTTGTATGCATACATCACACACTAAATCACTGGATGCAGCTTCTCTACTTTTACTTCCATCTTCAAGGATCATTAATGGATGTTTGTGGTATGTTAGCCTTAGGTTTGATGGATTTCTTTCTGCGGATCTACGGATCACCATGCTTGGAAATATATCCTCCTCATCCGGTAGCTCTACGTTGAACTCTCGCATCGTCTCTGCACGATATATAGAGTGTTAGTGAAATAATATAAACGAATTAATTCCATATCTCTCAAGAAGCTCAGACTTTTTTTTAGATGAGATGAAATTCTTCATGGTATCAAAGCCAAAACACTCAAGCCCAGATCCTGGGTTCCATTTCCACAAAAAGGCAACTCTATCTATATTAAATTGTCCACTGGTTGGGCCTACTCTCCGGAAAGGTAGAGGTTAACAATTCAGCCTTACGATTGAGGGAGAGTGTTCGGAATTAATATAAACGAGAAATTGAATAGGAAACAATCAATTTAAGTTACCTGTTGTAGATTCTCCATCTTTGACTTTGCACTGGTCACATGAACCATATCATATGTTTCCCCTTGAAATAGATCCCATTATAGTAAAGTCATACGGACTACGGCAAATTGAGCAATCTCTCTGGTTTAATAAATTAAAGGAAGGAGAATATGAGAGAATATAAAGGGTTAGGATGGATGGATAGTTTGAGAATGGTGGGCAAAATGGTGCAATCTTGATGAATCCAGAAGTTGCATCCCTGGCAGGCGAAGTCACATATAGACACTAGACACTATTTCTCTACAACATGCTACGAGTGGGTGATATTTGTGGCTTATGTGTTTTTGGTCATGATCTCCACCGGTTTCACAAGTAAAGGATGGAGTTCGAACTCACAATCGGAATGTTTTCTGCATTTGTAGGAATGCCTCGGGGACAACGTTGGTCGTTCGAGATTGAGAGTTTTGAGATGACCAAAGGAGAACATTTCTTCAGGAAAAAGTTGGAATTAGCATCGACGCTGCAAGTGTAGGAAGGACTGGAGAGAATCGGCAACCCGCAAAATGCAACACCTGTAAGGCTTAGGATCATCAAGATCATCCACCTGAAAGAAACTCAATGGATGTTCGTGGCTAAAATGTTGAATACACTCCATATCATACTAGAGCCATTAAGCTTCAGAACTAAAATATATGTCAAGGGCTAATTTTTCTTTTGTTTTTTTGGAGAGTAAACAATATTTGGATGAATGATGATCAATATAACCATATCCGTCCATGTATATAGAGGCGTCATAATACATGCTTTTTCTTTACCTTGTGTAAGAAGCTCAATATATGGATTCATAAATTCTTGCCCAAGCAAAGAATAAACTAGTGGTGTATATTAAAAGAAAGGCAGTACACTTCACATGCTGTTCATATATTTCCTCTAAAGAGATAAAGGTTCAAAGAAGCATAATTTTAATCTTCTTTTTTTCAAGTACGGAAACAATAGTAACAAAATTATAAACTTAAATAAAAAGAATTGAGCATTTCATCGCCGCCGTACATCCACCGGCATCGCGATCCCGACCACCTTCCGGACGTGGATATATAGTACCAATCGCTTCGTCTTGACACTAGGATCATTTCCCCCAAATCAATTTTTCCACTTCGTTGCCTCTAGGTCAGTTGATTTTGAGCGACCTTATGATTTCCGGCCACCCACCACTCACCCTATACACCGTTCTAACCGTCTTTGTTGCCCTCCATTTCCCCATCCTCCATCGTCAAATTCATCAATCATAGCATATGATTTATTTAAATTTCAGTTGCGATATGAAAATCTATAAAATTGTTCTAAATCAATATCTACCCCTAAATTTAAATAATGAACCAAATTATGACCTATTCGGGGCGTTGAACCATGAACCACTCAATTTTTTCTTCATACCTTCACCAATTCTGAAATTTGATTGTAAATTAAAATTTTTTAATGTATGAAAATTTTCATACTAGACTTTGTCATATATGAAATACATATACAATTTTAAAATTAGTATGCTATCTTCATCTTCACATGTTTAAATCTTCATCTTCAGTTGCAAATTGCAGCGGTTTTGAGACGGACGCAGTCAAATGGTCAAAATTAACCAATTTTGCCATGGTTTTAGATTCCGCCGCAACTTGCAACAAAAATTTGACCAGTTGTAAAACGATATCATTTTAATTCTACTTTGCAACGGAAAAAACCATCGCAAACTTAACGGGTCAAATTTGGGACTGTTTTCGACTCTGAAAACCATACGCGTTGCACTATAATTGCCACCGCCCAATTTGAGATGATTTTTTACGTCTCAAAATTTCAAATATTATTTAGAGACGGCTTTTCCGTCTCAAATTGATACAGATTATGCACATTAATTGCATCGGGGTTTGTGTTTTTGGACAATAATTTTTTTCTGAGAACGTGTATGGGGCAATGTAACATCCCCAAAATTTCAAGTCAGTTATATATTTTTTTTAAAAAGACTTCATAATAATTTTTTTTTTCACAATACTTTTAAAATTCAAATCTATCTTTCACTATTTAAAGAATGTTTTTTTTTTATTAAAGTCCCATTTTATTTTTTAATTTAAGACATGTAAATCGAATATTTTTCATCATAATTATTTCGAATAGGAAACATGCTCTGACACTTGTTTTAATCCCAATTCGGCCCCATTCATGTTCTTCTTTTATTATTTATTATTATTATGATTATCATTATTCTTATTCATTTATTTTTCATATTAGATCATATATAGAAGGTATGTTTTCAAAATTTATATTTATCTCAAAAATCAAATCTCAAGATTTTCATGAAATATTCAAATCCCAATATAGCTAGAAAATATATTTTCTTCCCTATAAATAGAGGTCTCTTTTTGTGAAATCAAAACACACAAAAAAATATTTTTCACCTTAAAATTTGAGTCGTGTTTTCTTTGGATCGAAAGGCAGCCGACCCCTCAACAGAGCGGTAACAATTTATTCTCTAAACCTTTTAGTTGCTTTAGTTTCGATCAAGAGCACATGATTTTATTAAATTTGATGGTTTTAATAAAAGTTGATTTTTTTTTAGTCACTTGTTTAAAGTCCAAACCTTTTCAGGCACTGTTACAATTTTTGAAGTCAATGGGCAATTGCAAATATGATCCAATTATTTTATGTCAAATTCTTTTAATTTATGAAGTTTAAATCTTTTTGGTTTCTAAAAGTTATTTACAAAAACGAAATAACAACTTTATTTATTCAAATCTATTTCATAAATCCAGAAATTTACCATGATTATCTATTTTATTTATTAGCACCAAGTAAGATAGGTGCCTTGGTTTTTTAACTTCTTCATGGCCGAATTATTCATGAGGCCAAATTCAATTTACAGACTGTTTAAATGGCCAAGCATATATATAAACTTATTTTCTAACTCAAGTTATTAATGTTTATTATTTTCGTATAGGCATCCATAAAGTTTTGGTTTCAAAAAATATTAAATTCATTCAGTTGCGCAAATCTTTTTGATCAACGCCTTTTATAAATTAAATTTATCTTATTAAATAATTATTCAAGAAACTAGATAATCATTATTTTATTCAGTGAATAATTTTAATAATTGTGATATTATTTTAGGCACAAGGAATAAAGATATTTCATTGCATCATTCACATTCATGACACGACAATTCAAGGTGGGGTTTTTTACTTGCTTTTTATTACTTTTAAATATTCATGTGAGTGTTATTATTGCTTGCTACATCTTCTGACCTATTTTATTATTATGGTTGGTTTATCCAACAAGCCTATGGTTGACCTAGTCAAGAAGCCTATGTTATTATGGTTGGTTTATCCAACAGCCTATGGTTGGCCTTGCCAACAAGCTTATGAAATTGTATGCATGTTTGTGAGTTTATAATTTAAATTGATTCATGTTATTTTATATTCAAAATATTAGCTTTAAGATTTAAATTATTTTCATTTAAATGAGACTCGCATCCCTGTTATTGCATTAAATCTTGTTTGAGACAAATAAATTTTTTAGTGATTCAGTATAAGGTTCAATAATGTTTCATGTTTTAACATTTACTTCCGTTGCAAATTCTTATAAAATTTATGCATATTTGGCCTATGGAAAATCGGGATGTGACAGGCAATATATTTTAAAATTTTTAAATATATGACAATATGTTTTAAAATTTGTAAATATAGGATAATATGTTATGGAAAATCGGGATGTGACAGGCAATATATTTTAAAATTTTTTAAATATATGACAATATGTTTTAAAATTTGTAAATATAGGATAATATGTTTTAAAATTTATAGCTATAGGACAATATTTTTTAAAATCTGTAAATGTAGGGCAATTTTGAGCCTGAATAAGCCTAAATCTTATGTAACATTTCAGGCCCATTTGGGCTTATTAGAGCTTTTATTGTCCTATGTTTACAATTTTTTTTAATACATGTTATCCTATATTTACATATTTTATAACATATTGTCCTACATTTCTAAGTCGAAATAGTTATTGTCCTTAAAACACAACCCCCAAGTTACTGTCCTTAAAAACATTTTCCCTAATATTCATTGTAAAGTCTCTATATTAGCTAGCATTTCTTTTTTGCACGATTGATTAGCACATATATACATGATCTTCTTGTATTCTGACTTAGTGGCTTGTATAGAAAACAATAGAATTAAAGAAACATAATCATAGATGGAGAATTTTATTCATATGGTAATAACAAACTTAGCATAAATACTTGTAATGAGATCCACACACATAGAGACGTCATTAAGGAATTTGATGTATTGCCTCTTCAATCTTTTCAATATCTTCTTTAATTTGTTTCAGAGAATAGGAATAATTCATAGATCCAGTGGTGGCAGATGCACAGGAAAAGTGAACCCAAAAATGACAGGGAGAACAATGGAAAGCCATTTCATCATCTGAAAAGCCTTTAATGATTTCATTGCAAATTCCGCATCTCTCGTGTCTTTGGTGGGTAAGCATTCGAGTAAGAGTGAGAGGATGCTGCGGATGAACTCTATCATCAGAAAGTGTTTTGCCGAACTTGACTTTGGAGAAATACCCAACAGAGGGAATGCAGTTGATATGAAAGTATTGCTCGCACTTATGACAACCGTAGTACCAAAACTTAAGCTCGATATCTTGCTCACAGACCTCGCAAATGAGCTCTTGCTGCTTATCTTCGTTGTGATGATGCGTCATGATCAACTCCAGTGGATGCTCATCAAATTTATGGCGAGTCCTTTTTGGGCAGCAGAGCACACCTGATATGTATACCGAAGTCACAGACAACACATCTGTAAGTGTCAATGATGAAGGATTCAGCGGAGCAACAACTGAGTGGATTAGATGTTTTCCTCAAGGGGAATAATTTGGAACATAGGGTGTTTGCCATGGGACGCGTGGTTGATGCTTCTCGGTACATGCGCGCACTCTACATCGCAGTATCCCATCACATCCAGATCTTCATCGAAAAAGCTGATAGGCAAATTCATTGGAGGGACGAAAACAAAACATACATAAAAATGCTGAATTAAAAAAGTCTGTGATGGAATACGAGAGTACTCCTGTCAAACGGCCCCAAAACATAAAAAAAGCTCGAGACGAGTGTGGAGTTTATTTGCACAGATGTTATGGGCCAGGAAATGGCAGCCGTCAGACTGGCATCTGTAAAATGGAGATGATATATCAAGGGGTTGTATGCACACATTGCACAATAAATCACCGCATGGAACTTCTCTACTGCTTCTGCTCATGATGTTACTTCCATCTTCAAGGATCAAAGGATGTTTGTGAAATATTCCGTTGATGTCACTGCTGTTTTCGGCAGATCTACGGATCACCAAACTTGGGAATGTATCTTCCTCATCCGGTAGTTGGATAAATTCTTGTATTGTTTCTCTGCAAACTTAAGACGAGTTAATATGTACCACAATTTGCTCGTATGTATTTTATATATATGTATATAAAGAGAGTCTTGTGTGAGTGATGCGACGTGCAAGTTTATTCGCCAAATTGTCCCAGAATTGTTACTTGCAAGATTGTCCCACTTTTACCAAAGATAATGTCCAAGATTTGGAAGGATCTACAAGATTTGACAAGATATGCAAGATTGGTAAGAGTGATTCAGTTTTATTGTTTATTTCTTTCTTTTTTTCCAAATAAATCTTTTAATTCATAGATATCCGGTAGATTTAGGAGATTTGGTCATTTTTAGATTAGGATTAATCCTTTTGTTATTTAAATACCATATGTACGTTTTTTTAAGAGGAATGAATGAATAAAATATAACTTTTTCTTTTGGCAATTTGTCAAAAACTAATCGTTCACCTGCTGGCTTTGAGCCCGTATGACGATTTTTATCGTGTTTTTCTATTAGTTCTCCTATTTAGCTACTGCGCTAGGGCGACGAATTTATCTTGTTCCCAAATCGCGGTTCTCATCAGTGAGATAGAACGGTGTATATAGTATATCAACATGTATAACAAAACAAATTCACAAAAAAAAAAAAAAGAACAATTCAATTATGAGGTTGGGAATTACCAGTTTGAAGATTCTCCATTTTAGACTTTGCACAGGCCACGTGAACCGTTTCATAGGTTATACCACTGAAATAGACCCCATTATAGCGAAGACGCCATGTCACATTACAAATTTGGCACCGTGTCTTAACAATATTAAGAGGAGGGTCATATGTGAGAACGTAAGGATAAGGAGAAATGGGTAGTTTGATAATGGCGGGCAAAATGGCGCAATCTTGATGAATCCAGAAATTGCATTCTTGGCAGTTGAAGAAGAACCCCTCTTCTTTTTTTTTCCACACCCATTACACTGAGACAGTAATTCCTTACAACAGGCTACTAGCGGGTGTGATTTGTGGCTTCTGTGTTTGCTCTTTATCTCCACCGGTTTTGCAACCAAAGGATGGAGTTCGAACTCACAATTGAGTAATTCTTACATCTGTAGGTGAAGTTGTGGCGCGAGGAATTATAGCCTGGGGCCAACTCGAGATTAAGGGTGTCTAGATGACCATCGTAGTACAATTCTCTGGGTAATTGTGTGCATGCTTTGTGTAGGAAAAAATTGCAATTAGCATTGATATTGCTGCAAGTGTAGGAAGGGCTGGATAGAATTGGCAACCCACAAATACGACACTCGTAAGGCTTGGGATTCTCATCATCATCCAATTGAAAAAAAACTCAATGGATGTTCGTGACTGAAATGTTGAATACACTCCATGTTGGTGGAAATTAAAAAAGTATCAAGGCTACTTATTTGGATTATTAATACCCGCTTATATTATCAATATTCCGACATGAAACTTAACTCCTATCACATGCATGCCTTTTCTATTTCCTTGTATAAAAAGCTCAATTAATCCATAACTCTATTTCCAAGCAAAGAATATTAGTAATATTTTTTAAAAAAGGAGCACACGTACTTCACAAGTTTAATCTTTTCCTCATAAAGTTAAAGGTTTAAACAAGCATAACTTTAATCTTCGTCTTCAAGTATGAACTATATAATTATGAGTGATACTTTTGTGCACCAATTGCACACTGTACAGTTTGATTTAATTTTAATTTGGATTAATTACAGCCTAGATCTTGGGTAATTTTGCCGTCCATTTCTATTTCAATTCCCGAACGCTGAACCATGAACCCACAAATACGACACTCGTAAGGCTTGGGATTCTCATCATCATCCAATTGAAAGAAACTGAATGGATGTTCGTGACTGAAATGTTGAATACACCCCATGTTGGTGGAAATTAAAAAAGTATCAAGGCTACTTATTTGGATTATTAATACCCGCTTATATTATCAATATTCCGACATGAAACTTAACTCCTATCACATGCATGCCTTTTCTATTTCCTTGTATAAAAAGCTCAATTAATCCATAACTCTATTTCCAAGCAAAGAATATTAGTAATATTTTTTAAAAAAGGAGCACACGTACTTCACAAGTTTAATCTTTTCCTCATAAAGTTAAAGGTTTAAACAAGCATAACTTTAATCTTCGTCTTCAAGTATGAACTATATAATTATGAGTGATACTTTTGTGCACCAATTGCACACTGTACAGTTTGATTTAATTTTAATTTGGATTAATTACAGCCTAGATCTTGGGTAATTTTGCCGTCCATTTCTATTTCAATTCGAACGCTGAACCATGAACCCACAAATACGACACTCGTAAGGCTTGGGATTCTCATCATCATCCAATTGAAAGAAACTCAATGGATGTTCGTGACTGAAATGTTGAATACACTCCATGTTGGTGGAAATTAAAAAAGTATCAAGGCTACTTATTTGGATTATTAATACCCGCTTATATTATCAATATTCCGACATGAAACTTAACTCCTATCACATGCATGCCTTTTCTATTTCCTTGTATAAAAAGCTCAATTAATCCATAACTCTATTTCCAAGCAAAGAATATTAGTAATATTTTTTAAAAAAGGAGCACACGTACTTCACAAGTTTAATCTTTTCCTCATAAAGTTAAAGGTTTAAACAAGCATAACTTTAATCTTCGTCTTCAAGTATGAACTATATAATTATGAGTGATACTTTTGTGCACCAATTGCACACTGTACAGTTTGATTTAATTTTAATTTGGATTAATTACAGCCTAGATCTTGGGTAATTTTGCCGTCCATTTCTATTTCAATTCCCGAACCATGAACCATGAACCCGAGCCCAAACCCTGAACCATGAACCATTCGGGTCGGGTACGGGTTGGGTCAAAGTCTTGTTCGAAATTTGAAATATAGTAAAAAAAAATAAAAACCCTAAAATTCAATTGCACCAATTCTAAATTAGTGCAAAAGGTGTACACAAGTATTTGCTTATAATTATATATACCACAGTGAAATTAGTATTGCATGTTTTGGCATAAATTTTTAATATATTTTAATATTTTTTAAAAATGTACATTTAAAATTTTGAAATATAGTTGTTTTGATAATTTTTAGATTATTAATATAATTTATTATAAGTTATTATATATATGGTTCGGTTTCAAAGTCTGCACCTCTCATGCACTTGTTTGATGGGTAAGCATTCGCGTAAGAGTGAGAGGATGTTAATGAAATTGATAATCGACACAAGGTTTCCCGAACTTGACTTTGGACATATGCCCAACTGAGGGAATGCAGCTCGCACTTATAACAACCAAAGTACCACAAATTAATCTCGATTTCGGGCAAATTAATGATAGGTACACTTTTTAAAAAAAATTAGCAACCAGGTACAAATGAGATTGCATATACAGGTAAAATTGCATATGCAAGTGCAATTGTACCTACATATATGCAAATTAATCTCATTTGTACCTACATATGTGCAAATTAATCTCATTTGTCTTGCGGTTGCTTTTTACCTAAAAAAAAAAAGTACCCTGGTCTGCTAATTTCTCCTCTATTTCTTGCTCACAGACCTCATAGAAGAGCACTTCCTTATTATCCTCATTGTGATTATGCCTCATGATCATCTCTAGCGGATGCTCGTCAAATTTATGGCGTCTTTTTGGGGAGCAGTGCACACCTAATAAGTATTAAAACATAAATTTTAGATTGTTTTATAATATATATAATATTATAAACCTTTATTTATGTTATTATTTACAATATTTATAATTTTGTTAAACTTTTTCATAATTTTAATTAGTATCTGGATTATTGTTATAAGATATTTTGTATTTTAAATATATATTCCCATTTTTTTAGTTTTTAATTTTGTATTTTATATTTTTTATAATTTAAGATTTTATATTAATTATTTTGTTTGGATTTGAAATTAATGTAAGAGTTAAACAGATGATGTGGAGCTTATTTGAAGTTGAGGTGAAGCCGATTTGACGATGACGTGGAGTCTAAAGAGGCTAATGAGAACCGCGATTTGAGAACACGATAAAATATCGACGCCCTGGCTTAGGCCAGCAGAAGAACGATAGAAAACACGATAAAATCAACGCCCCTGGCTTAGACCAGCAAGAGAACGATTGGTTTTGACAAAATTGTCGAGATAAAATAATTTTTCATCATAACGAAGAAAAAAAAAATGTTCATGGGTATTTAAAGACAAAAATACTAACCCTAATCTAAAAGGACAAAATCTACCAAATCTCTCTAGCCGATTCGATAACTATAAAATTAAAGGATGAAAACCGAAAACTAAATAAATAAATAATAAAACTAGGACAATCTTGTGGATCTTGCGAATCTTGGAATATTTCTGGGACAAAACCACGAATAATCTTGCACGTATCCTTGGGCCCAAAACCCTCGTTCGCATAAGAGGCATCAGGCTCATTTAAGACAAACACGTGAGAAAATAAGATATTTAACCCGAAATTGAGCTATTCGGACAAAATTGGCTCAAATTGAAGCCACATAAAAGTTAATGTCATAAAAGAGTTGGTCTCTCATGAACCAGGTCTATGCTATGAACTTAGATTATTTGACCCGTTTCACTCATTTTCAACACATTCTTCTAAACCACTAAATTTGACCCGTATTATACACTGGGTAAGGTCAAATGCTATAAATGAAAAATAAGGTTCATAGCATGAACCAAGTCTATACAAGTTTTTGTCGTCATAAAATTGTCAGCCGGAAACAAGCATGACTTAAATTGCCACCAGCAAAGTTAGTTCCCTGAATAAATTTTAAGGAAAATTATTTTTTTCGTCCTATAATTTTACCGTATTTTTCTTTATGTGACTTATACACTTTCGACTTATTAAACCTATTGACTTTCTTTCTGTGACTTATACACTTTCGACTTATTAAACCTATTGACTTATACACTTTCGACTTATTAAACCTATTGACTTATACACTTTTAACTTATTAAACCTATATGTAACCCATACACCCGTCGCATAGAGACATTATTTCTCTACAACAGGCTACTGGTGGGTGTGATGTGTGGCTTATGTGTTTGCTCTTGATCTCCACTGGTTTCGCAACCGAAAGATGGATTTCGAACTCAAGTAGTACAATTCTCTGGGTAATTTTGCGCACGGATTTTGCAGGAAAAAGTTGCAATTAGGATCGATGCTGCAAGTGTAGGAAGGACTGAAGAGAATTGGCAACTCACAAATACAACATTTGTAAGGCATAGGATCATCGAGATCATCCACCTGAAAGTAAGTCAATGGATGTTCGTGGCTAAAATGTTGAATGCACTCCATGATCAGACTAGCTAGCTAGTAATTATTTGTGTAAGTTGATGGAGTTCTATTGAACATAAGGTGAAATCGAAGAGTAAACAAATATCAATGATTTTTTTTTTTGGAGACAAGAATGTTGGATACCGAGCCACACTCAGAGTGTGATGTAATTACTTTTTATTAGAGAAAAAGAGTAATTACAATTGACACTATAATTTACAAGACTCAAAAGCTAGACTCTATTTTATATGTGGAACACTTTAACTCACTCTTTATTTGGAGACACACCTCACACCGCTCTTGCTTCTTGACACTATGTCACACTCTCTCTTTGTCGTCACACACACTTTGTCACACATTCTCACTTAGGTAACTATCTAATATATATAGTGTACCTTAGAATATTCTAGATTCTCCTCTATAGTTCTACCTATCAATGACTTTAGTGTACTAGAAAAATCTATAAGCTTGTGACCTCTAAGAATTCTAGAATGGTCTAGCCAACAATATACATACTAGATTATTCTAGTCACATTACTTTGCTTATTTGAGTAACTAGAATGATCCACAAATTATTGTCATGTAGATGCACCTTCTATCTTCTTGATCATTCTAGAAAGTTCCAAAGTTGGTGATGACATTTTTCAAAGAATACATGTGTGGATGGATGATGACCAATACACACTTATCATCAGTCCATATATATATAGAGAGAGAGAGAGGCAAAAAGTTTCACTCCTATTACATGCTTCTTTTCACCTTGTGTACGTAAAAAGATACCAATTCATGATTTTTTGTCCAAGCAAAGAATATCAAATAGTATATATTAATGTCGTACACTTGCATGTTATTTTAATTATTTCCTCTCTAAAGACGTAAAGCTTCACAACAGCATAATTTTAAACTTCTTCGTCAAGTATGGAATATATATGTAACTATATACTCCCTCCGTTGAACACTGATCTGGGCCCGGGAAAACCAATAAAAACACACTTTTTGCTTTTTTCAGTTTGATAAAGCAGGGGTAAAAAGCCCATTCAACTTTTTGCTAATGAAGGGATTAATTTTCCACTCCATAATCCACATCACTGGCCAAATTCAACAAATAAAAAACAACGTTCATTGAAAACTGCATTCATTTTACAAAAGTTCTGCACAGCACAAACAATAAAAATTTACAGACCCAAATGTTTTTATCCTAAATTCCAAAGATCAATTCCTTCCTGATTTTTCGAAGCCTGCTTTGTACAACAAAATAAACACCGGTCTAACTCCATAATCAGAGAAGAATTTAATAGTTGAATCCTGGTTGTAAACATGAAATCCAGTCAATATCAGGGGGATAAACATGCAATCCAGCCCATAAATAAGCATATAAAAAGCATATATAGGGGATAAACATGCAAATCAGTCATAAATAAGTCCTTAAACATCATTTAATTGTGATAATAAGAGTAACCTGAGCACGAGAGGGAACCAAATCGAAAGGTACTCCACGAACCATCTTCGGATGTCCTAGCTTTCCCCCAAATTATTACCGAGTTCCCCATCGCCTCCATAAGAACACTTTCAGTTTCAAAAGAGCAGTAAGTCATCCGAATCCACAACCACAACCCCATTAAAATAAAAACTCTTCGATTCCATCACATATAACTCCAAAATCCGATTCCATCACTCAAACTGACTCAGATCTTGCAAGATCGAAAAGTTCAGATTTTGAGAAAACTCAAAAAGTAACTCAGATCTTGAAAAACTTCAAAAACCGAGGACATACAATTTACAAATCTTGCAAAACGTCAAAAACTTACTCAGATCTTGCAAGATCGAAAGTACAAATCTTGCAAATGAAAGACTTGGGGTTTACAATTGGTCTGTAATGTGAATTTCGACTGGGCTATGTATATTTTCAGGGGGAAGGAGGTTGCACGAGAGACTGAGAGAAACGATTATGGTTTCAGGTGGAAGGAAGAAGAAGAACATTCAAGAAAAAAAGAATGAAAGAGAGAATTGGGGGGTAAGAATTAGGGGAGAGGCAGAGGGTATGTTTTGGATCGGCCGTGTTATTTGGGTTTGGGTTAAAAATTAGATGGATTAAATATGTTTAGTTGGGTTTGTCATGAATAATTAGTTTATTAATTGGTGGATTCGAGTTAATTATATTTGAAAAGGTAATGGCATGAGTGGTAAATCTATCTCCTTCTATTTCCCAATCTTTTTAACTCCACGTGTAACAACAATCTTCCGCTATTCCACATCTTCTTAATTCTCCTTAAATCACGGCTTTCAAAAAAAAATTCTCCTTAATTCACATTTTTATTAAAAAATTATAAATTCTAATCCAACTAATCAACGTTCATTTTTATATTTGAATTTTTTAAAATTATATATCTCCTTTTTTTTCTCAGTAAATTCACCTTATCTTTTATTTTTTTTACATATATTCGAATTTTTTTATATATCTTTCCTTTTATATTTTGTTTTCTCAACAAATTCATCTCATCTTTATTTTTTCTACATATGTTCGATGTTTTTAATATATCTCCTTTTATTTTTCATTCTCTTATTTTTTCCTTTTTTTCTCAACAAATTCACCATATCTTTATTTTTTTCTACATATATTCGATTTTTTTTTATATATCTCTTTTAATTTTTCAACGGTTTAAATTTCAATTTGGATAAATATAAACTTTAGTTAATAAACTTTATCTACAACCACCAGCTATTATCGTGCACGCCATTTTTATACAGAACCGTGCTTATTTACAATTTTGTTGCAAGTTCCAATTTTACAAACGCCTTCAATATTATTTTCCTTACGCACACCACTGATCTTTTTCGCGCACAATTATTTGATTATGACATCAGAATACTCATTTTTAGATGCTATTAATCCATGTAAAGAAACATGGAGGGTCAAAGTTAAGGTATTATGTTCCTCGATCGTTCTATCAAAAGATGATACAAAAAAAAAAGTGCTACTTTGAACTCATACTCATTGACGAACAAGTAAATATATATTTTTTTTTTTGTATATATCGACGTAAAATTCTTGCCGTTTATGAACAAATTAATTTTTTTTTCAACTTATATTATTTTTTTTACAGGGATTAAAAATACAAGCAGAGATACCTAATAAAAAAGTATGAGAATATTGTTTGAGAGAGACAAACTTATGATTTGTATAATTTCTCGGTGACGGCCTGTTATTGTACACGCAACACCCATTTAAAATAATCTTTCACCATCACACCCAATTGAGACGGTGTATTCGATTGAAGTAAATAAATCAGACTTTGATTTTATTTCTTTCAATGACATCCTGTCACAATCCGAGGAAGAAGATAAATTTGTACGAGGTAACACAATTATTGTATTTATGACAATCTGCTTTAAATATTATAATAAAAAAATAATTTCATATTTATCTGTTTTATTTGAAGATATAATAGGGTTCGTTGTTCAAATTTTTAACATTGAGTCTGTCGATGTCTACGGAAGGATGACCAAAAAAGTCGACATTGAACTTCAGGATAAACAGTATGTAATCTGATATCTATTTTATTTAAAAAATTATTAATGCATTTAATAATTTTTTTTAATGCAAATTCCTTACACAAGATGTTTTAAGGCATACGACAATGACATGCGCATTATGGGAGGGATATTATGAGAAATTATCCTCTATATATATAGAGGATCACCCATCCGCATACATATCTTCCCAAGCAACAATGCAATTTATTTTGTTGAAATTTAAATTATTAATAAATATTTTTTATAGTTTATAATAGTTGTTAATTTGCTACCATAGACTATAATTATTTTTCTAGACATGCGAAAATTCTTATGGAATTGAAACTCAAGTGGATCAGATTATTATTTGATTATGCAGTGTTTTTATTTTTTGGATTGGATATGTTTTCTATTTTAATTTGTGGTTAATTTTGATCTATTCAGAAGAACACATTCCAACATTTTTTTTCTTTATCAGATTTAAATTGTTAACCATATTTTCGATGTGCCTTCACGAAAAAAGAGACAGATTTTTATATCTCTCATTTTGGAGGTTTAGATTTTATAGGGCAATGATTCTTTTGGATTTGAATGCCTTTGTGATTTATGACTTGATTCAATTTTTATGACTTAATTTTGGCTGCGTGATGAGATTTATGTGAATGTAATTTTTATCTTTTTATTTTATGATTTTCTTTATATCAAAAATAATTTTTCAACTTCATTCTTATCGCAATACTAAACAAATTCGTAATATCAAAATAAATTCATATGAATCATGCATTTATTGCATAATTAATCGATACTTAATTTCCAAATTTAACTATGCAATTACTTTGATAATATATGAATGTTTTAAAAAAAATTATGAATATTTTACCCGCATCCATTCTATTTCAATTTTTAATAATTATAATATATCACTCAAGATCTTAAATATGTGTAAATCAAAATATCCTCATGTTTATTTTCAATAGTATACATCTCAAATAATAATGTTATAAAATTGCCAAAGTACATTGTGGACAAGTTTAACACAAAAATCTATAAAATTGATGAAGAAGTGTGAAGGGTATTAGTTGTGTTTTTATTACATAAAAGATAAAGGGGGTGAATTATATTATGTCACATCCCAATTTTGTTAGGCTTTTGAAAGCTAATTTAGATAAAAATTTGTAGCGAAAATAAATTATATTACAACAGTACTGATATTGGTACTGATAATTGAAGGGTGTGACTTATATTACAAAATGGTATTATCGTAATAATTTACTAGTCATGTCTATAAATTTTCTATCGCATGTCTTTAAAATTAAGAAATACATAAAAAAATAAATATATGGAGTGGATAGAGATAAAAATATTGGATGGAGAAATTTTTAAAAAGGTCAAAATTTAAAATATAATTTAAAATTAAAATGAAACTATGAATTAAAATTGAGTAGAAAATAAAAAATAAAATTATGAATTAATAAAAATTGGAGAAATGTTGATTACTGAAAAACGATTGCGCCACGTGTGACAAAAAAGATTGAGAATTAGATAATAGGGAGATGTCAGATTACATGTGATTACTCTTCATATAAGACTTGATGGTAAAAATCATACCTATGGGCGCTCTCACATTCTCACTATTGTTCGTGAATAAATATCTAGCAGATTTTTATTTTTTTTTAACTTTTTTTATGCATGTTCACATGTTGTGTGTTGTTTCAAATATTGTTGCAAGACTAAATCAATATTCGAGAACCTATTTTTATACTTTTGTAATATTTATAAGTTACATGATTTGACCGCTATTCATTGTATTTTGATTTTTGCTGAAACGAAAATTTTATTAGTTTGACAATAGTTTATATGCATTTACTCCATCAGAAATGGAGACAATAAATTAAAATAACATTACATACACTATTATTTTATAATTATTTCAATTGTGCATTTTCGGCCTTTCTATTTATTTATTATTTATGCAGTCTTTTTTAAAAGGTATTCATCGAATTTTGCAGTCTTATTTTATAAGGAATTCATCGAAATAATAATACAGTACTATAGTTTTTCTCTTTAACCCCCAGTGTCATGGGATTTACACTAGTAAGTGTATATTTTGTGGGCAAAAATTATGAAATTCTTTTTCATTTGTGGGTGTGAAAACTGATGTGGGACAAATAAAAAAGGAAAGTGTGAAAACTGATGTGGGACGGAGGGAGTATGTAATAATATGTGTTATTTTATATGTTTAAGTAGAGGAAAAAAGCAGATTTAATTTTCGGTACGATAGTCTACTGTATTAAGTAGTAGTATTAAGGGGATCAATAAATTTTTTTAGACAAAAACTCATATTAGATGGATGAGCATGAGACGATGTCTGTTTTATCACTAATCACACTCATCCCTCCCAAAGTGTTAAAAGCGTAATGAACAACTTATGTCCCATCTCACCGTGAGACCGCCTCAAATGCAAGTGTGCCTTTTTTTTTTAGGGATTAACTTTATTGGGGGCGATATTTTAATATATAATTTTATATCTACCACATTTCTTTTCCGCTGATAAAATTTAAAATAAACTTATAAGTTGCGTCAATTTTGGAGAAAAAAAAAAGTTTTTTGGCCCATAACTTTCTTCGTAATTCATTTTTTTGTCTCAAAAATTTAATTATCAATTTTGGTCCCCCCTAACTATCTCGATTGTCCAATTTTGGTCCCATTTTTACGAAAATAGAAAATTTTATCATTTTTTAGATCATGCATAAATCACGTATTGGTTAAAAATCCGGGTTTTCAAGCTCGTATATGGTGTGGACACTGACGGTTAAAAGAAAAGTTAATTTTTCTAAAAAATTAGAAAGAACAAGAAAATATCTCACAAGTGCGGAAAAAATGAATTTTTAATGTCCACGTCAACTACGAGGTTGGAAAATCCCAATTTTAACCAGCATGTGACTTGTGTGTGATAAAAAAAAAGGACAAACTTTTATGTTTTTCGACAAAAATGGGACCAAAATTGGACAATCGATATAGTTATGGTACGAAATTGGAAAATTAAATATTTTGAGACAAAAAAGCGACATTAGGAAAAGTTATGGGGACCAAAAAACTTTTTTTCTCGTCAATTTGGACCAAGTTTGATCTGAATCGTTAAATTTCGGGCTAAAATCACGTGCTTCCCACGTGTTAGCCAAATTCCGGACCGAAGCATTTAGATCCGAGCTATTTTTGACACATCAATAGCTTCATCTTGGCACTACGACCATTTCTCCCTAATTACTTTTGGCTAGTATCCTAGTCATATTTCAGAAAGATAGATAAAGAGATTTTGTGCATTAGAAACTGATTTTGTGCATTAGAAACTTTTGGCTAGTATCTCTTCAGATATTCAATTTTCTCTTAGATCAATCATTTTGATCGAAGGAAACTTTTCTACCCCTGCTCCAAAAACACTTTCCAACTGGTTACCACTTGCAATGATGAGAATTCGATCGAGGCGTTGTAGGGCCACCATGCATTCAACGCCTGCTGGTATTAGAAGCATTTGTCGCAACTAAACTGATGACGATGATTATGATGGTAGCATTCACCACAGAGTAGTAATCCATCAGTTATATATGTATATATGTGTATATTATATTGAGGTTATGATTTTTTTCTTTTTTTGTGGACGAGGTTATGATTTTTAATTCACATATAATGTGCTTATATATGGATGCCCTGACCATTACTTACTACCGTCCGATTCCATCTGGAAAATCTCAAAGTTTTTACAGGATTCTCCCAACTTTTTTACTCTGAATGAACATTTACTGAGTGTCTTATTCACAATTGAATGTGTCTCATATGCACCGTGCACTCCAAAGTGTATTTTAGAATTATGCAACTTGTTTTACCAAAATATGCAACTTGTTTACACTGAAACGTGCAACTTATTTTTTATATTAATAGTTGCACGGTTAAGTGTAAACAAGTTGCATAGTTAAATGCACTATGGGTAACACGGTGCACCTAGCGCATATATACACACTTAATTAGATTAAAAGAAAAAATATATATATATATTATAAATACCTTCACTGAACGAGAAGGTCAAAATTTAGCACTAAATTGAGCCTTTTAAAGCTTGCAAAAGAGCATGATTATACTATAATTAACCATCTCTTAATTTAATTACACTTTAATTATTCCATGCTTAATAGCTTAAGACAACAAATAGGGAACCATGCCTTTTTTTCAATCACACGACACGATTTCTTGTTAGTGGGCCCGATGGGCTATGACCATTGAATTATGTTTTCATATTCTGGGCCTTATAGCCTTATGTCTTTATTTGTTTTAAATTGGGCTTAGCCAGCCTTTTTCTATTATATACAAAAATGAAAGGGAAAGACTATTATTACGTGTATATAATTTGTGAAAAAATATGGTGGCTCCCTCTATCGTTGCTCTTTCTTGGTTTCACATACTGAATTAGCAGTTTGGGCCTACATCATATGCTTCACATGAAAATGTGAGTGGACTTCCAAGTCTTTGAGATGTTGACATCGAAGACTGTAATAAATTATTCGTAGCTTTGACTCATTCTTGGTTGTGCCTCGTGGACATCAGTGACCACATGAAATGTATTACTATAGTTCAAAATCTTCTTAGAAGCGGGACCGGCCGTGGAAAGAAAAAATTGTCCAAAGGCAAGTCAGTCGTGTGATGGACGTTATATATCTTATACTCCCTCTGTCTTATGTTAAACTGTTCGTTTTGTCAAAACGGGCGTTACAAATGGCAAGTCTATCCCATAGTTAGTTCTGATAGCAGAGTATTATGGAATTTCCAAAACATTACAATCTCCCACAGTTCTTCGAGTGTTTTCAATTAAAGGTACTCCCAGTATAAACTAGGATCAATGTGTTGCCTCAAAGATATTAGGGGATTGACTTTGACCTTGTCAGACAGTTCATCGTCATTGGGACCAGTTGATGGTTTGATTGTAAAAAAAATACTTCTTGAAGAAGGTATTTTCCTCATCGAAAACCAACAATGGTATTCAATTTCTTTTGAGCTCAATGTTATAAATTCAGGTCAAGTTGGATAAGCCATTTATTACAAGCAAGATAGTTTATATATTAATTACTCAAACATAGCAATATGAGATATTTACTTTTCAAGAATGTGCATAAAAATTAGATTTTTGAGACCAAAGGTCACATATTTCGATGCTTTGTGAAAGTACTTTATCACATTAAGTTATACTCATATGTGTCACTGATTGGGTGTCGTAATTGCTCGTATTTATGTAATTTTCATGCTCATGTTGATAGAAATCCATGCTTTTATTGCACTAATTTCACTCAATTTGACCTAAATGTGGAGAAAGGTTGTGTTTTGCTTTTTGTGTAGGAAATGAGTGAAAACGAGCTAGAATGATTAAATAAACTGCTCTGATCTAGAAGGATGTAGGAGAAGAGAGTTGAACCATGTGAAAGAGCTTGAAATGAGGGTCGCAACGCAAAAAGAACCAAGTCAATCGGAGTTCGGGAGCTCGAGTTATGGGCGAAATAAAAATATCGCGCTGTTGGTGCTACTCGACTCGAGCCAGACTGCTCGAGTCGAGCTGGTAGCTCGAGTCGATCCAATGTGCTCGGCATTTTGAGCATTTTGAGTACAGTAGGTTGGGGGAAAATTATGGCCAGCTCTACCCGAGCAACCTGGTTCGAGTCGAGCTGCTGGAATAGCAAAAACGCGAGCACGATTATGGCCAGCTCGACCCGAGCAACCTGGCTCGAGTCGAGCTGGCCCAAAAATAGAGATGCTGCCAAAAAGCCCTAAGGACACGTGCCAACTGATTTCAAAGCATATATAAAGGCCCAACTTCGTTTTTTTTCATCATTCAACAGCTGGGGGAGAGATGGAGAAGCAAGAAAGTGATACCTTTTAGAGTTCCAAGTAATACTTTTGCTAGTTTTTCAATTTTTCTTCCATAGATAGTCTAGAGCTTCATAGAATAGTTTAGTTCTAGCTTTATTTACATTTCAAGCAAGGATTCAAAGAGGATTTGTGAGTTTTGTTATGCTTTTGTGCTACAATTTCATCCAAGAGGTGATTCTTACTTTTTATTGCATGTTACTTGTTGATTTTATTATGGGTTCCTTGAATTCTTGTTGTTTAGCCATGGGTTTTGCCTTGTGCACCATGGGCTAAGGTTATTAGTGTTTGGGTGTTTGGAATTGTGGTTATGATTGTTTAATTGCTTTGATTATGGTTGTTTATCTCTATTGATGGTTATCCTTTAGATTAGGGGAATTTACTTGTTCTATTTTGGTGGTTTTGCTATGAGCTTGTGTGTTTTTGCTAGTTTATTTCAACGAGAGTTGGGTAGACGGGTTTAGGCACATGGGTATTGGTTTAATTCATCCGAATTGGAGTCGATTAAGTCCTATCGCAACTAGAGTTGGGTAGATACTTTAGAACCCCCCTAATCTACATTATCTTCTTGAGTTAAAACCTTGAGTGGGTGATGAAGAGCACATAGGAGCATCAACCTTAGTCTACAAGTGGGAACACACGGTGACGGAGTAGTTAGCTAATTAGAGGACCATATCCGTGCAATTACCCGGGTTAGCAAAGGGAGATTTACCTCTCGATCCTAGGATTTCAACCAATATCGTAACCTAGGCTTACCAAGTACGGGAATGATATATGTGTAGTGATCGCCCTTATGGAATAACCGGAAATAGAGGCAAACACCATAATTGATCTTTTGACATTCGTCTCATAAGGAAAAACACCCGAGCACATCTTCTCGCGCTAGTAAACAAAAATCATTTGCTATTTAATTGCTTTCTCTTAGCTTGCTCGTTTTTAGTTTGATATTTGTTTCGATTGTTGGATATTGTTTGTTTTAAGTTTCCAAATCATGTCACACTATAATCATGCGACAACATATAACAATTGAGCTATATTCCACACCTAGTCCCGTTGATTGGTTTTAAAACCGGGCACTTCAACGATCCTCTTATACTTGAGAGGTTAGTGTGTTGCAAAACACGTGTCAGTCACTCATGAATTTTCTTTATCATGGAGGTATACAATAGCGAACATGTATATATGTAAACAACTATGTACTGCGGCAAGCAGTTCTAATTGCTGAAATTTTAAAATGGTTTAAGCTTCTTAACAGAATGGAACCTACGGTAAGGGTTCCTAATCGTCTAATGAAATATTCGGCGTGCATCAAGTCCAAACTTGAGGGAAGGTTCTTGTGTCTGCTTCCTCGTCTCATATACATGGGCAGTTCCATAAGCCCGCTTAGGCTTATCTCAAATTTGTTAAGTGAGAAAACTCAAAAAAAAAAAAAAACAGGATTAGCCAAAAGTAAAAAAACAGCTGAAATTTAATGGAGTCATTCGCTTAAAATTATAACAGTTTAAACACAATGAACTACAGTATTTGTCGTTTAAGAAGGAGCTACAATATAAACACTGTAGATGATCCATACAAATTAGTTGTGCTTATATATCCATACGAATTTACAAACAATATAATTGATTGTGTACTCTATGAATAACCAACACAATCAACTACAGTAGTTGTGCTTATATCCATACAACGACAATCAATTTACGAACACACAAAGACAACTAATATTTAAAAAACTGCATCACAATAAATTGATCCCAATTGAAAGCAGATTAAACCCAAAGTACAATATCCCGCCAAATTTAATCAGATCGGCACAAACGAGATAGTCCAAACTAGTCATTCAAATATAATCCCAAAAGAAAGAATGTCTAAATTGACGACACAATTAGCTTATTTTAGAGAGCATAAGATAAATACGATCCTTACCGATTCTGCGAGATCGTGAGACTTAATTGGGTACGATCCTTACCGATTCTCTTGAGATCGCGAGAGTCAATTGGATAGAACATTCGTGCTGATAACGGGACACATATTTAGTGACCCAGTTCGTCAGGAATGACTACATCTGAAGGCACACCAAACCAGGAGGTTTTCACTATTCTTCTCATACAGTTAATACATCAGATATCCCTTTATATAGGATATAATCTAGGGTTACATGGAATATAGGGAAATACCTAAACTACCCTCCATCGATTCTTAGCAGATGAAGACACATAAATGTATTTTCCTTCAACAAGATTTATTTTTTTTTTTACAAGTAAAAGAATCAATTTTTGTAATTATTAAATGAACGTTAAACGAAATTGATTGATTGCTGCAAAATTCTATTTTTTGGGTATTTCTTGGCCACGCATATCACAAAAAGTTGGCCGGAAAGCAACACAAAAATGGAGTTTAAGTTGAAAAAAAGGGTTATGATATTGCAAATTGATATAAATCAATTTGTAATTTCCTCTATTTACGTTTACATAGTATTTATGTAAAGTAATTATAATTAAATTGATGATTTCGTGAAATCTGCATATGAGAATAGAAAATACACGTTCATAATTACAATCAAGATTTGTTTTGATACAACTTTTGTAATTAATTATATTATTTTCTTGTATAAATAATTTAGTCGATTTGTTACCATTTGTAAATATACTCGTACTTCTATATAAACACAATGAAATCATTGAAACCAATTAAATTTGCACACAATGAAGTCTTCCTCTCCTCCTCCGCTGATTTGAGGTCGGTTATTCGAATCTTTTTCAATTGCAATTGCTTTTTTGGCGTGTGGATGTTATTTAGTAAAAACCCCATATTGAAATTGAATCCCTATTTTAGAATCATTGTCTTTTGGCAATATTTATTTGCTGAATTTGGGGTAAAAGTAAAACCTTAAACTCTGAATTTATTCGATGGTGATTTGGGTTAATTATGAATTAGAATTTGTTTGTCTTTGTTTCGATTTTAATTTGAGTGTTGGAATATTTGGCATCCCCAAGAATACTTGTGACATGTGTTTAGACATTTTGTTGCATGTTTTTGCAGCTTTAATCCAGCTCAAAGGAAAAACTACAAATTAATCATCTAAAAATGTTAAAATACGATTAGGATAACTTACATTTTCCTGATGTTATAAGTTTATGATTGCAAACAATTTCTGAATCAGATCTATCCTATAATATGAGGTCTGCATTGACTGATACCCGTGGCATTCGTGGCCTGTTTGCTGGATTGACTGATACCGGTTTAGTTGTGTAATGATTAGAAACTATGTGAGCCTAATGAAATTCGATTTCAATTGCACCTTCTCCAAAGTCAATCAGGTCAGACTTTAATTTTCATTCTGTTTGTTTTGTTAGTCACACATGCATTTGCTTAAAATTTCTTCATGTTGCTAATGTCTCGTATATAATTGTCAAAATAGTTATCATTAATGGTGTCAATCTACAATTAATTGATCAATCTTGTTAGCCCTGTTTTTTTTTTCTCTTTATCATTTCCTGATTTAGTTACCATGGGGCACTTCTTGTGTGTTATTAATTATCTAAAAACAAAAGAGTTATATTCATATTTCATCACTTTTAATTAATATTCATATAAGACATAGCTTCAACGCTTACAGTTTGCGTTTTATCTACAACAGGTGCAGTCGATCTCTAGTGTTAGCCTACGCTGCATTCTATCTGCGACTGGTGCCGTCTCTAGTGTTAGCCTACACAATAGTCACATATTATGAGGTGTGTACTACACAACTTCTTTTGTTTTAGATATACAAACTCGTGAGCTTATAAATGAATATTTGCATAAATAATTAGGTAAGTGTAGTATCTACTCCAAATACAATTCAAACTGTGCAAGTCTAATGAAATTTTTGTTAATAGATTGCTATAAAGGTAATGTGTGCTTAGTGTGCATTAGTGTATAAAAATTATTGCAAAATACTAAGTTCTCAGCAAAATTAATCAAACATCTTGTACTGAAATGCTTTTGCAGTTGGGATATTATTATATCTCTATGGAGTTGTTTGAATGATCTGTTTTATTGTTATATACTCATTTTAGAGGCTTGAATTAAATGAGGTCAAATTCGGCGCCCTTTTTGACGAAAACATATGAGCTAGTCGACTCTCCAAGCATTGACGATTGAATCTCTTGGAATGAAGATGGAACTCAAAATTTACTGTCCAAATATTTCAAACACAAATTTTTTGCGTTAACTCAACAATTACGTAAGTTGTTTTTCTTCCTTCGAGTTTTTAATTTGTTTTATTATTTATAATTTATTGATATCTATGTATGTTACTATCCAAATCTGCTACATATCAAGTACTGCGAGCATTTATATTTTCGTATCATGAGATTATAAATGAATATTTGCATATATAAAGGTAAGTGTAGCATCTACTCCAAATACTTTCGAACTGTATGTGTCTAATTAAATTAATATTGATAGATTGCACCATAGCGCATTCTCTCGTCAGATCCGAGAAAACTCGGAAAGCCACACGAGAACGAGAATAGAAGAGATTTGAAGTATTGAAGAGGCAGATTCTAATATCAAGATGATTTTAAAAGGGAGATTGAAGGGTGAGATTTTAGAGTCATTTGATGAAGGGTGAGATTTTGGAGTAGTTTGATGAATTTGAGTTTAAGTGATATAAGGAATCATTTTTTAGAGCCATATAAAGAGTGTTCGTTTGAGCTTGTAAAAAACAATCCTCTCTACGATCCTTAGTGTAACTATGTTAGATGGTTTGTGCCGAAATAAAAAATTATTTTTCTACGCGTGAGATATATGAAGTGCTATCTTTATAATACACTTTACATTGAGTTTTAGCTTCTATGTTCAAGGAATATATTTTTGTTGTTGCATGCTCTACATTATTGATAGTGCATGAGTTTTGTAAAATATGAGGATAAATATATCATTTTTACTATCAATTTTTACTTTAAAAATATCACTTTTCAAAAAGTGATAAAAGTTCAATTCAAAATGATTACATCTTCCATTAAAATATGCAAAATAGTTCTTTCAAAAATTTGAAATTGAAAACTGCCCTAACAATTACAACTAAAATAAAAAAGCTATTGAATGATGAAAGAGTGTTCCATTCATTTGTTATTTCCTTTTGAGCCAAATCAAATGGAGATTGAGTTAGCCGTTTTCCTGATAAAACATTAGTATATTTCATACACATGTATCCTGATTAATGTTTATAATAATGGAAACCTAACATATAACTTTTAAATGAAAAGTTAAATCATGCAACTTTGAATCTTTAAATGAAACGAACACACCAAGAATTACGTGGTTTGATCATTGATCTACAGAGGCGAAGGATTTTTATGATATTTTTTTTCACCAAGGCATTGCAAGAGATCATACAAGAGATTCAAGTAAGAACACCGCTCAAAATCTCTCAAAACAGTAAAACAGAAAAACTGATTTTTCTTGATTTTTGATGCACTATATAGTCAGACCCATTAAGTGTTTGGCCAACTTCTTAGGATCGATTCGAAGCTTGCCACACATACTAAATGACGGAAAGATCTATTTCACATGTAAGCCTTTAAAGTATGCATCAGAAACTGCCTTTAAGAGTTGGTTAAAAACCAACTTTAATTGTTTTAGCTGCCTGACTTTTCATGCTTAAAAAAATAATCTGAATTCTGATTTTGCATGATATCTCATTGTGATCATAATGTCATAGAATCAAGAATCTTATAGTTAGATGTTGTTGACATCATCAGGTCACAGATATTGAGCTTCATGAAAGATAAACGAGCAAGAAGGCTATGGACGTCGATCCAGAAGGAAGCTCTTCATTGTGAAAACATGTAATTCATTCCCACATGGAAACACTTGAATGATAAAAACAGGACATTTTCTGATTTAGTATTTTAACAAGCATTAATCTATCAAAACAGGGCTTTCAACATTTTCCGAATCTAAATTAGTTCCACTGGCCTTAACTGCTACAATATTCACCTAGGGGAAACGTCCTAATATCCTTTTAAATATTTCATTCTTAGTTAAATAATTACATAAATGAAAAGCCAATCTAATTGCTTAGCTCTAGCATGACTAGTTCTTGATTTTGTTTGTCCAAGTCAATAAGCAGGAAACTTCCCTTAAAGAAAAACTTGTTGCTAAGATTTGAAGTGGACAAAGTCTTTCCCTTCTGCTTTCCTTTCATTTGATAGACGAGGGAGCTCGACTGAGTAATCGCCCCGTCTCGCTATGATCTCATCTTTTATATATTAATCACACAAATTCACAGTTTTCTCCATTCAAATTTTAAAAAATTTACTATCCAAGACGAATCAAAATTCTGACTCCGTCCCATTCCAATTACCTGTTCTTTTAATGATCAAGATTCAAAAGCCAGCTGCTTTATTTTTCCATATCCTATACTTTAATACTTCAACTTGTTCCATTGACTTTCCAGAACAAGACTAACCAAACATGGCCTATAAAACAATCCCACTAGTCCACTATCTTCCAACAAACAAGGATATCCCTACATCACAAAAAATCACTTTTCCACCAATGGCTCTTCTTGTACTATAAACCACACTTTTGCTTCTCCTACCGCTTTCTTCCCACTCAGCAGATCCTGACCCCTTACAGGACTTCTGCGTAGCCGACTTGCAACGCACGCCATCCATAAACGGCTTCCCCTGCAAACGGTCATCAAACGTGACCTCAAACGACTTCTTCTTTAGCGGGCTTGCTCAAGAAGGAAGCACAAACAACTCTTTTGGAAGCGGCGTGACAACTGGCAATGTTCTTGCATTTCCAGGATTAAACACACTTGGGATATCCATGAACAGAGTGGATTTGGCCCCTGGGGGGACTAATCCCCTGCACTCGCACCCACGGGCCACAGAGTCGGGCGTGGTGGTCAGTGGGGAGGTTTTGGTGGGGTTCATCACGACGGGGAACGTGTTTTTCTCGAAGAATCTGACGGCTGGAGAGATGTTTGTGATTCCTAGAGGGCTGATGCATTTCCAGATGAATATTGGAAAAGAGAAAGCGTTGATGTTCACCGCTTTTAATAGCCATTTGCCTGGAGTCGTTCTGGCTTCTGTGAACCTTTTCGGGGCCAGGCCTTCTGTGCCTGATGAGGTTCTTATGAAGGCTTTCTTGGTTGAAAAATCTGTGGTTGATGAGATCAAGTCCAAGTTTGGTGGTTAGAGTTGGTTGGGTGTTCTTTGACTTTCTCTATAAGAAAACTAATCTTTAACGACGAAAATCTGTTATCGTCCTGTTATTAAAGGTCAAATTTCTTATAGTGTAATTTAATAATTTGATTGAAATATTTGTTATTTCTTGCAAGATGAAAAATAAGCTCAGGGTGTAAATTGTAATGCATTTTGTGTATTGTTCATGTTGTTTTATGGTTTTTTTTTTGTATTGAATTAGCTGCAATTAAGGATGAAAATATTCGAAAATATCCGCGATATATTCATTTTTCGGATGCTATTTGTAAAAAATAAAAAATATTGGTATACACTATGAATATTGGTGATTTTTTTTCACAAAACTAGTAAAATATTGATAAATTTTGGAACATATGAGATAAAAAACATATGAGATAAAATATTGGTAAACCTAATTCAGCTTATTGGCGAAACCACGTCAGTCTGCGTAAAACCCAATTCAATCAGATTATTTCATTTCAAAATCGTGCACTCTCATTAAAAGTTATTTAAAATAAATTTTTTTATCTATTTAATTAAATTAAAGTTTAAATTTTTTAATATTCTCACGTAAAAAAGATAGGTTTTGGGACCTTGATTCATCTAAATCTCATAGATATGCATTGAAGTGATATTGTATATATATATACACGTTAGAGTTGTTTATAATAAATCAAATTACATAATTTAACATTCCAAAAAAATTCGGTAAGCTGCAATCAATTATACGATTTTATTTTATATATTACAGGAAGTCGAGAAGTTATGTGTTTCCAAATTCTATGAAAAGGTGAATTTGTGTAAACGATTCCCTCAATTTTATATGGCTATATTGGTCTAGAAATTGTATTTAATTAAGTTTGTTTGTTATTCACTATCACGGCGTCCTTATGTAAGAATGTAATATGCAATTCATAATTTGGTTCACTTATTTAATATTATTAAATTATATTCCATAATGTGGGGTATATGATCATTGATCAACAATATGAGTTTGTGAATTGAAAATGAGAAAGAGTAATTAATTTTGATTGCAGTCAATATTTATGAATGTAATTGCAAATGTGTAATTAAATTAATAATTTATTTTGTATATTGCAAGGAGTAGTAAGGTAAGTAATTTGAGTTCTAAATTAATTATGAATGTATATTGCAATTGTGTAATTAAATTAAATTTTAAATTTAGGTTTTTTCTTTTTTTGTACATAGCAATCACATCCATTCTTTTATTTTTAATGTTGCAGGAAGAATTGCGGTACGTAATTTACACAATACTAATTACTTGAGCTACTAATACTTTAGGGCAGGAGTCGTGCAACTTACGATCTCTGTAATGTTTGGAATGTTACCTTGAAAGATGAGGGAAAAAATACTTAGTTTTGTCGGTTAATTATCGTTTTTGTAACAAATCATGGTGCTAAACTCTTACTCTAAATCTTATGTTTTTTTTTCATGATTTGTATTAGTGATATTTAAATATTTGCATTTTTATTTTTAGCTTTGAATATTTATAGTTCTTAAATTTCAATTCAGCCCATCTAATAAATCCTGCAAATTTACTATAAATCTATTAATTATTTTTATTCAAAAGAATATATAATTTCAGTCAAATATGTATCATAATAATCTTTAAAAATTCTAATTATTTGAAGGATTTTAAAGAGTTATGGTAATCATATATATGCAAGATTTGTTATATATATATATATATATTAAGAATTTTCTATAAATCCATTAATTATCTTCATTCAAAAAAATATATAATTTCAGTCACATATATATCTTACAAAATCTTTAAAGAATCTAATTGTTTAATGAATTTTGAATAATTATAACTAATAATATCTACACAACATTATTATATTTATACTAACATTAATTAAAATTTTAAAACATTTAATCTAAAATATATATTGTAAAGTTTTTTTCAATCCAGCGAAATTCACGGGGTTACATACTAGTAATATATATGTATCACAATGTAAATATTTTTTCAAATTCTTTTGTTACGTTTATATATTATTAAAAGTTTGTTTATTAAAATTTTAAAAGTTTAAAAAAATGATCGATATTGATATTCGATCGTGAAACTAATTTTTTTTACAGGTATACTCTTTAGTAATATAAATCACACCTTTCATTTTCATGAATAATACTCTTTATAGTAAAAAGTCACACCCTTTATAGTAAAAAATCACACTCTTTAATAATATAAGTCACACCCCTTAACCAGTTTCACCGTAAAACTTGTTCACCCTATACTTTGCCTTTTTAACATCCCGGTATTTATACCGATATTTTCATCCTTAAATGCAAAGAGGTGGTAGGTGGTGAGAACTGAGAAGTGATATGTTAGTTGAAGTTAATGTTGTACTGTTGGTTGGGTAATAATGATTCTATGAAATATGATTTTTCATCTGCTTGCTTTTGATTGGTCCGTAAAGTCAAGTTGACCCATTGGCCATATGTGGATCATATAATATCTTTTCTGTAATTTGTTGCACAAATAATTCAATGAATGATGGTTTCTTCCTCTGCTTTTGATTGGTCACTTAAGTCAAGTCAACTTGAGTCTTGACCAATATGTGAACTATACCATCTGAAGAGACCCGACCCGGGCATAACATGTGGATCATATAATAATATTTTCTCTGTATTTTGTTATGCGTTGACTTTGCTGCTTCTTAGCTTTGGGCTTTCTTTGGCCCAATTGCTTGGGCAATGCGTATTTTGAGGCAGAAATTTTCTCACTTTAGGCTAGGCAAGCTTTTTGTTTTTAATTTGGGCCCTGGGCCTTTTGATTGTTTTAGCTTTTGGTATTCTTTTCTTATTTCTTACCCTGGATGTGGCTCTTCTTTTGCCTTTTTTTCTTTTGCTTTTCAGTATAGCATTTTATTGGTTCAGTAATTTTGGGAGTACTGAATCATTACTTACAATTTCATACGTACTTCAAAATATATTATTAACTGTTATTTCTAATTTATATGCTTTTACTCATCAGACCCTCTATTCCAAATATATGAGTAACTATTTTTGTGGAATGGAGAGCATGGAATAGAAGTATCTTATCAGGGAAAATCCGTAAAAGCCAGAAAAGATAAAACTTGTTCTCTCTTTGCAAGAGATGAAATTTACACTTACATATATGCATTGAACAAATAAAAAATCACATCAAAATCCAGCAACATGAAAAGAAGAAAACCAAATAACCATTTCCTCAGTGAAACACTCTTGCTGTGATCTCCTAAACTGATCACGATCATCATAACCACAATCTTCATCCATCGAAAACCTGCAAACAGGGCACGTGTTCTTGAAATGAGGCACGGCTAGCCATCTCCGAATGCACGCGTCGTGAAACTCGTGCATACACGGAAGCACCCTCGTCTCCGTTTCTTCTTCGCCTTTCAAACTCGAAAGGCACACAACGCACTCTGCAACTATCGTTTCAGAGTCGCGTTGATTGCTAAACCCACCATCGGACGCCGTATAAGCTCGCTTGTTTGGCAACAAGAGAGTAGTGAGCATGGATGAGATTATGTTCTTGAAACCCATTGAAGAATTATGGAGTAAGAAAATTGTAATTATTGATTAATTTCATCGATTATTATGTAGTGTGGCTTGGAATGATTTTTTATTTTTTTTGTATAATATTATATTGCTAGTAATGGGTCGATTTGTTGTTGAGGAAATTTTGCGTCGTTTGGAAGTGAGATGTTGGTTGAGATTGATATATATATATGATTTTGATAGGCTCCTTATGGTTCCTAATAGAAATTTTTACCCGGTCCGAACCCAACTCAACCGACTCAAAACTGGCCCAAGTGGTTCATTTCAAGAACTCATACAAAGGATTTTGAGAGTTCAACACAAATTTGTTGCATCTCGTTATCATCTATTTCAATTAATATATTTTTGTATGTTAGTAGGACTATGAAATTTGTTGTGTGTTCTTCAAATTAAATACTTTGATTTCATTTCACTGGACATTAATTAATCTAATATAATACAGTATCTCTCAATTGGATTGATATATCATACATATGTGACTTTGACATTTTATCTTTGACATTGCTTGATAGAAACTCTATAGTATAACAACCACAGGGTCGGATTTCCTTTTCAGATATAGAATATGAACCAAAATATTTGAGTAACACTCTTGTGCAACTGGCGCTCAACTAATACTGTTAAATGGAAACAACTAATACTTCAGTGAAATCAACTAATACTATATTTATACAGAGCAGGCAGTGACAGAAAAATGTATTTACGGTCACGAAACACTATAAATACTATTCACAACAAAAACAGGGAAGGAATTTTATTCATATTTGGACTTAGAGGATTTTTTTCAATGTGGAGCTCTGTAAACGCTTGTTTAAACTTGTTCTGAAATTTCGAATAAATCCAATAACACAACGGTGGAAAAGCCATTGCATCATTAATTCTTACATCAGATCAAAGTAGTTTTTCTTTTGTCTCTCTAACAAATTGTTCATACGATATCAGATATTTCGAATAATCCAGCAACGTAGTGGTGGCAGATGCGCAGGAAAAGTGAATCCAGAAGTCGCAATGAGAACAATTGAAAGCCATTTGATCATTTGAAAAGCCTTCAATGATGTTCTTGCAAATTGCGCACGTCTCATGCCTTTCGTGGGTAAGCATCCGAGTAAGAGTGAGAGGATGTTGATGAAGTTGATAATCAACATGACTTTTGCCAAACTTCACTTTGGACATATGCCCAACTGAGGGAATGCAGTCGATATGAAAGTACTGCTCGCACTTAAGACAACCATAGTACCACCACTTGATCTCGATTTCTTGCTCAAAGACCTCACAGAAGCGCACTGGTTTATTATCGTCATTATCATCATGCTTCATGATCAACTTTACAGGATGCTCGTCAAATTTATGGTGAGTCATTTTGGGCAGCAGAGCACACCTAATATGTATACTAAAATTACACATAACACATATGTAGACGTCAAAATGCAAAGGGTCGCGGGAGCAATAATTGACTGGTACCGAAGCTCTGGAGTTCAATTGGAAAAGGAAGTGTTGCCTATGCGATGCGTGTTTGATAATTTTTGGTGCCAACGCGCATTCTGCATCACAGAAACCCCAGATCTGGCCTTCCATTAAAAGGGCATAGACAATTCCATTTGAAGGACGAAGACATAAAATACAGGGGAATACAGAGTTAAAGGCGGCTATGTTGGAGTATGAATCTAGAATTGGATGGACTCCAAAAAGTCTCCCTGAGTAGAAAAACTGGATAGTAATTGGAAGATGATATGCACAGATATCATGGGCCAGGAAAAGACAACCGTCGGATTGGCATCTGTAGAATGATGAGATATGAATGGGTTGTATGCATACATCACACACTAAATCACTGGATGCAGCTTCTCTACTTTTACTTCCATCTTCAAGGATCATTAATGGATGTTTGTGGTATGTTAGCCTTAGGTTTGATGGATTTCTTTCTGCGGATCTACGGATCACCATGCTTGGAAATATATCCTCCTCATCCGGTAGCTCTACGTTGAACTCTCGCATCGTCTATGCACACGATATATAAAGTGTTAGTGAAATAATATAAACGAATTAATTCCATATCTCTCAAGAAGCTCAGACTTTTTTAGATGAGATGAAATTCTTCATGGTATCAAAGCCAAAACACTCAAGCCCAGATCCTGGGTTCCATTTCCACAAAAGGCAACTCTATCTATATTAAATTGTCCACTGGTTGGGCCTACTCTCCAGAAGGTAGAGGTTAACAATTCAGCCTTACGATTGAGGGAGAGTGTTACGGAATTAATATAAACGAGAAATTGAATTGGAAACAATCAATTTAAGTTACCTGTTGTAAGATTCTCCATCTTTGACTTTGCACAGGTCACATGAACCATATCATATGTTTCCCCTTGGAAATAGATCCCATTATAGTAAAGTCGCCACGGCCTACGGCAAATTGAGCAATCTCTCTGGTTTAATAAATTAAAGGAAGGAGAATATGAGAGAATATAAGGGTTAGGATGGATGGATAGTTTGAGAATGGTGGGCAAAATGGTGCAATCTTGATGAATCCAGAAATTGCATCCCTGGCAGGCGAAGTCACATATAGACACTAGACACTATTTCTCTACAACATGCTACGAGTGGGTGATATTTGTGGCTTATGTGTTTGGTCATGATCTCCACCGGTTTCACAAGTAAAGGATGGAGTTCGAACTCACAATCGGAATGTTTTCTGCATTTGTAGGAATGCCTCGGGGACAACGTTGGTCGTTCGAGATTGAGAGTTTTGAGATGACCAAAGGAGAACATTTCTTCAGGAAAAAGTTGGAATTAGCATCGACGCTGCAAGTGTAGGAAGGACTGGAGAGAATCGGCAACCCGCAAATGCAACACCTGTAAGGCTTAGGATCATCAAGATCATCCACCTGAAAGAAACTCAATGGATGTTCGTGCCTAAAATGTTGAATACACTCCATATCATACTAGAGCCAATAAGCTTCAGAACTAAAATATTTTCTTTGTTTTTTTGGAGAGTAAACAATATTTGGATGAATGATGATCAATATAACCATATCCGTCCATGTATATAGAGGCGTCATAATACATGCTTTTCTTTACCTTGTGTAAGAAGCTCAATATATGGATTCATAAATTCTTGCCCAAGCAAAGAATAAACTAGTGGTGTATATTAAAGAAAAGGCAGTACACTTCACATGCTGTTCATATATTTCCTCTAAAGAGATAAAGGTTCAAAGAAGCATAATTTTAATCTTCTTTTTCAAGTACGGAATATATGATAAACAATAGTAACAAAACTATAAACTTAAATAAAAAGAATTGAGCATTTCATCGCCGCCGTACATCCACCGGCATCGCGATCCCGACCACCTTCCGGACGTGGATATATAGTACCAATCGCTTCGTCTTGACACTAGGATCATTTCCCCCAAATCAATTTTCCACTTCGTTGCCTCTAGGTCAGTTGATTTTGAGCGACCTTATGATTTCCGGCCACCCACCACTCACCCTATACACCGTTCTAACCGTCTTTGTTGCCCCTCCATTTCCCCATCCTCCATCGTCAAATTCATCAATCATAGCATATGATTTATTTAAATTTCCGCGATATGAAAATCTATAAAATTGCTCTAAATCAACCATCTACCCCTAAACGCTAAATAATGAACCCTAAATTATGACCTATTCGGGCCGGTGAACCATGAACCACTCAATTTTGTATTACCTTCACCAATTCTGTAATTTGATTGTAAATTAAAGTTTTTTCATGTATGAAAATTTTCATACTAGACTTTGTCATATATGAAATACATATACAATTTTAAAATTAGTATGCTATCTTCATCTTCATCTTCACATGTTTAAATCTTCATCTTCAGTTGCAAATTGCAGCGGTTTTGAGACGGACGCAGTCAAATGGTCAAAATTAACCAATTTTGCCATGGTTTTAGATTCCGCCGCAACTTGCAACAAAAATTTGACCAGTTGTAAAACGATATCATTTTTATTCTACTTTGCAACGGAAAAAACCATCACAAACTTAACGGGTCAAATTTGGGACGATTTTCGACTCTGAAAACCATACGCGGTGCACTATAATTGCCACCGCCCAATTTGAGATGATTTTTTACGTCTCAAAATTTCAAATATGATTTAGAGACGGCTTTTCCGTCTCAAATTGCTACAGATTATGCACATTAATTGCATCGGGGTTTGTGTTTTTTGGACAATAATTTTACGGGCTTGGTAATATGGGGCAATGTAACATCCCCAAAATTTCAAGTCAGTTATATATTTTTTTTAAAAAGACTTCATAATAATTTTTTTTTTCACAATACTTTTAAAATTCAAATCTATCTTTCACTATTTAAAGAATGTTTTTTTTTTTTTATTAAAGTCCCATTTTATTTTTTAATTTAAGACATGTAAATCGAATATTTTTCATCATAATTATTTTCGAATAGGAAACATGCTCTGACACTTGTTTTAATCCCAATTCGGCACCATTCATGTTCTTCTTTTATTATTTATTATTATTATGATTATCATTATTCTTATTCATTTATTTTTCATATTAGATCATATATAGAAGATATGTTTTCAAAATTTATATTTATCTCAAAAATCAAATCTCAAGATTTTCATGAAATATTCAAATCCCAATATAGCTAGAAAATATATTTTCTTCCCTATAAATAGAGGTCTCTTTTTGTGAAATCAAAACACACAAAAAAATATTTTTCACCGTAAAATTTGAGTCGTGTTTTCTTTGGATCGAAAGGCAGCCGACCCCTCAACAGAGCGGTAACAATTTATTCTCTAAACCTTTTAGTTGCTTTAGTTTCGATCAAGAGCACATGATTTTATTAAATTTGATGGTTTTAATAAAAGTTAATTTTTTTTAGTCACTTGTTTAAAGTCCAAACCTTTTCAGGCACTGTTACAATTTTTGAAGTCAATGGGCAATTGCAAATATGATCCAATTATTTTATGTCAAATTCTTTTAATTTATGAAGTTTAAATCTTTTTGGTTTCTAAAAGTTATTTACAAAAACGAAATAACAACTTTATTTATTCAAATCTATTTCATAAATCCAGAAATTTACCATGATTATCTATTTTATTTATTAGCACCAAGTAAGATAGGTGCCTTGGTTTTTAACTTCTTCATGGCCGAATTATTCATGAGGCCAAATTCTATTTACAGACTGTTTAAATGGCCAAGCATATATATAAACTTATTTTCTAACTCAAGTTATTAATGTTTATTATTTTCGTATAGGCATCCATAAAGTTTTGGTTTCAAAAAAAATATTAAATTCATTCAGTTGCGCAAATCTTTTTGATCAACGCCTTTTATAAATTAAATTTATCTTATTAAATAATTATTCAAGAAACTAGATAATCATTATTTTATTCAGTGAATAATTTTAATAATTGTGATATTATTTTAGGCACAAGGAATAAAGATATTTCATTGCATCATTCACATTCATGACACGACAATTCAAGGTGGGGTTTTTACTTGCTTTATTACTTTTAAATATTCATGTGAGTGTTATTATTGCTTGCTAGATCTTACAGCCTATGTTATTATGGTTGGTTTATCCAACAAGCCTATGGTTGACCTAGTCAAGGAGCCTATGTTATTATGATTGGTTTATCCAATAGCCTATGGTTGGCCTTGCCAACAAGCTTATGAAATTGTATGCATGTTTGTGAGTTTATAATTTAAATTGATTCATGTTATTTTATATTCAAAATATTAGCTTTAAGATTTAAATTATTTTCATTTAAATGAGACTCGCATCCCTGTTATTGCATTAAATCTTGTTTAAGACAAATAAATTTTTTAGTGATTCAGTATAAGGTTCAATAATGTTTCATGTTTTAACATTTACTTCCGCTGCAAATTCTTATAAAATTTATGCATATTTGGCCTACGGAAAATCGGGATGTGACAGGCAATATATTTTAAAATTTTTAAATATATGACAATATGTTTTAAAATTTATAAATATAGGACAATATGTTTTAAAATTTATAAATATAGGACAATATTTTTTAAAATCGGTAAATGTAGGGCAATTTTGAGCCTGAATAAGCCTAAATCTTATGTAACATTTCAGGCCCATTTGGGCTTATTAGAGCTTTATTGTCCTATGTTTACAAATTTTAATACATGTTATCCTATATTTACATATTTTATAACATATTGTCCTACATTTTTAAGTCAGAATAGTTATTGTTCTTAAAACACAACCCCCAAGTTACTGTCCTTAAAAAACATTTTCCCCTAATATTCATTGTAAAGTCTCTATATTAGCTAGCATTTCTTTTGCACGATTGATTAGCACATATACATGATCTTCTTGTATTCTGACTTAGTGGCTTGTATAGAAAACAATAGAATTAAAGAAACATAATCATAGATGGAGAATTTTATTCATATGGTAATAACAAACTTAGCATAAATACTTGTGATGAGATCCACACACATAGAGACGTCATTACTTTAAGAAGCTATTACCTCTTTCATATCTTCTTTATATCGTTTCAGAAAATAGGAATAATTCATAGATCCAGCGGTGGCAGATGCACAGGAAAAGTGAACCCAAAAATGACAGGGAGAACAATGGAAAGCCATTTCATCATCTGAAAAGCCTTTAATGATTTCATTGCAAATTCCGCATCTCTCGTGTCTTTGGTGGGTAAGCATTCGAGTAAGAGTGAGAGGATGCTGCGGATGAACTCTATCATCAGAAAGTGTTTTGCCGAACTTGACTTTGGAGAAATACCCAACAGAGGGAATGCAGTTGATATGAAAGTATTGCTCGCACTTATGACAACCGTAGTACCAAAACTTAAGCTCGATATCTTGCTCACAGACCTCGCAAATGAGCTCTTGCTGCTTATCTTCGTTGTGATGATGCGTCATGATCAACTCCAGTGGATGCTCATCAAATTTATGGCGAGTCCTTTTGGGCAGCAGAGCACACCTGATATGTATACTGAAGTCACAGACAGCACATATGTAAGTGTCAAAGAGGAAGGATTCAGCGGAGCAGCACCTGAGTGGATTAATTGTAATCCACAAGGGAAGAACTTGGTACATAGGGTGTTTGCCATGGGACGCGTGGTTGATGCTTCTCGGTGCATGCGCGCACTCTACATCGCAAAACCCACTTATTCTATCAGCTGAAAATTCATTGGCAAATCCATTGGAGGGACGCAAACAAACTATACAGGAAAATACTGAATTGAAGAAGAACGTGGTGGAAGCTGAGGGTAATCCTGTCAAACGGTTCCCCAAGATGTGAAACTCGGCAAGAAATTGGAGTTTATTTGCACAGATGTTATGGGCCAGGAAATGGCAGCCGTCAGACTGGCATCTGTAAAATGGAGATGATATATCAAGGGGTTGTATGCACACATCGCACAATAAATCACCGCATGGAGCTTCTCTACTGCTGCTGCTCATGATGTTACTTCCATCTTCAAGGATCAAAGGATGTTCGTGAAATATTTCGTTGATGTCACTGCTGTTTTCGGCAGATCTACGGATCACCAAACTTGGGAATGTATCTTCCTCATCCGGTAGTTGGATAAATTCTTGTATTGTTTCTGCGCAAACTTAAGACGAGTTAATATGTACCACAATTTGCTCGTATGTATTTTATATATGTATATAAAGAGAGTCTTGTGTGAGTGATGCGAAAGAGGGTTTTGGGCCCAAGAATACGTGCAAGTTTATTCGCCAAATTGTCCCAGAATTGTTACTTGCAAGATTGTCCCACTTTTACCAAAGATAATGTCCAAGATTTGGAAGGATCTACAAGATTTGACAAGATATGCAAGATTGGTAAGAGTGATTCAGTTTTATTGTTTATTTCTTTCTTTTTCCAATTAAATCTTTTAATTCATAGATATCTGGTAGATTTAGGGAGATTTGGTCATTTTTAGATTAGGATTAATCCTTTTGTTCTTTAAATACCATATGTACGTTTTTTTAAGAGGAATGAATGAATAAAATATAACTTTTCTTTGGCAATTTGTCAAAAACTAATCGTTCACCTGCTGGCCTGAGCCAGGGCGACGATTTTATCGTGTTTTCTATTAGTTCTCCTGCTAGCCTGCGCTAGGGCGACGCATTTATTTTGTTCCCAAATCGCGGTTCTCATCAGTGAGATAGAACGGTGTATATAGTATATCAACATGTATAGCAAAACAAATTCAAAAAAAAAAAAAAAAAAGAACAATTCAATTATGAGAGTTGGGAATTACCAGTTTGAAGATTCTCCATTTTAGACTTTGCACAGGCCACGTGAACCGATTGATAGGTTACACCAGTGAAATAGACCCCGTTATTGTGAAGACGCCATGTCCCATTACAAATTTGGCATTGCAGTTTGCTTAAAATATTATGCGGAGGGTCATATGTGAGAACGTAAGGATGAGGAGAAATGGATAGTTTGATAATGGCGGGCAAAATGGTGCAATCTTGATGAATCCAGAAATTGCATTCTTGGCAGTTGAAGAAGAAACCCTTTTCTTCTTCCTCACACCCGTTACATTGAGACACTATTTCTTTACAACAGGCTACTAGTGGGTGTGATCTGTGGCTTCTGTGTTTGCTCTTTATCTCCACCGGTTTTGCAACCAAAGGATGGAGTTCGAACTCACAATTGGAGTAATTCGTACATCTGTAGGTGAAGTTGTGGCGCGAGGAATTATAGCCTGGGGCCAACTCGAGATTAAGGGTGTCGCGATGACCCTCGTAGTACAATTCTCTGGGTAATTGTGTGCATGCTTTGTGTAGGAAAAAATTGCAATTAGCATTGATATTGCTGCAAGTGTAGGAAGGGCTGGATAGAATTGGCAACCCACAAATACGACACTCGTAAGGCTTGGGATTCTCATCATCATCCAATTGAAAGAAACTCAATGGATGTTCGTGACTGAAATGTTGAATACACTCCATGTTGGTGGAAATTAAAAAAGTATCAAGGCTACTTATTTGAATTATTAATACCCGCTTATATTATCAATATTCCGACATGAAACTTAACTCCTATCACATGCATGCCTTTTCTATTTCCTTGTATAAAAAGCTCAATTAATCCATAACTCTATTTCCAAGCAAAGAATATTAGTAATATTTTTTAAAAAAGGAGCACACGTACTTCACAAGTTTAATCTTTTCCTCATAAAGTTAAAGGTTTAAACAAGCATAACTTTAATCTTCGTCTTCAAGTATGAACTATATAATTATGAGTGATACTTTTGTGCACCAATTGCACACTGTACAGTTTGATTTAATTTTAATTTGGATTAATTACAGCCTAGATCTTGGGTAATTTTGCCGTCCATTTCTATTTCAATTCCCGAACCCTGAACCATGAACCCACAAATACGACACTCGTAAGGCTTGGGATTCTCATCATCATCCAATTGAAAGAAACTCAATGGATGTTCGTGACTGAAATGTTGAATACACTCCATGTTGGTGGAAATTTAAAAAGTATCAAGGCTACTTATTTGGATTATTAATACCCGCTTATATTATCAATATTCCGACATGAAACTTAACTCCTATCACATGCATGCCTTTTCTATTTCCTTGTATAAAAAGCTCAATTAATCCATAACTCTATTTCCAAGCAAAGAATATTAGTAATATTTTTTAAAAAAGGAGCACACGTACTTCACAAGTTTAATCTTTTCCTCATAAAGTTAAAGGTTTAAACAAGCATAACTTTAATCTTCGTCTTCAAGTATGAACTATATAATTATGAGTGATACTTTTGTGCACCAATTGCACACTGTACAGTTTGATTTAATTTTAATTTGGATTAATTACAGCCTAGATCTTGGGTAATTTTACCGTCCATTTCTATTTCAATTCCCTAACCCTGAACCATGAACCCGAGCCCAAACCCTGAACCATGAACCATTCGGGTCGGGTACGGGTTGGGTTGGGTCCAAGTCTTGTTCGAAATTTGAAATATAGTATAAAAAAAAAACCCTGAAATTCAATTGCATCAATTCTAAATTAGTGCAAAAGGTGTACACAAGTATTTGCTTATAATTATATATACCACAGTGAAATTAGTATTGCATGTTTTGGCATAAATTTTTAATATATTTTAATTTTTTTTAAAAATGTACATTTAAAATTTTGAAATATAGTTGTTTTGATAATTTTTAGATTATTAATATAATTTATTATAAGTTATTATATATATGGTTCGGTTGCAAAGTCTGCACCTCTCATGTACGTGTTTGATGGGTAAGCATTCGCGTAAGAGTGATAGGATGTTAATGAAATTGATAATCGACACAAGGTTTCCCGAACTTGACTTTGGACATATGCCCAACTGAGGGAATGCAGCTCGCACTTATATCAACCATAGTACCACAAATTAATCTCGATTTCGGACAAATTACTGATAGGTACACTTTTTTTAAAAAATTAGCAACCAGGTACAAATGAGATTGCATATACAGGTAAAATTGCATATGCAAGTGCAATTGTACCTACATATATGCAAATTAATCTCATTTGTACCTGGTTGCTATTTACCTAAAAAAGTGTACCTGACTGCTAATTTCCCCTCTATTTCTAGCTCACAGACCTCACAGAAGAGCACTTCCTTATTATCCTCATTGTGATTATGCCTCATGATCATCTCTAGCGGATGCTCGTCAAATTTATGGCGTCTTTTTGGGCAGCAGTGCACACCTAATATGTATTAAAACATAAATTTTAGATTGTTTTATAATATATATAATATTATAAACCTTTATTTATGTTATTATTTACAATATTTATAATTTTGTTAAACTTTTTCATAATTTTAATTAGTATCTGGATTATTGTTATAAGATATTTTGTATTTTAAATATATATTCCCATTTTTTTTAGTTTTTAATTTTGTATTTTATATTTTTTATAATTTAAGATTTTATATTAATTATTTTGTTTGGATTTGAAATTAATGTAAGAGTTAAACAGATGATGTGGAGCTTATTTGAGGTTGAGGTGAAGCCGATTTGACGATGACGTGGAGTCTAAAGAGGCTAATGAGAACCGCGATTTGAGAACACGATAAAATATCGACGCCCTGGCTTAGGCCAGCAGAAGAACGATAGAAAACACGATAAAATCAACGCCCCTGGCTTAGACCAGCAAGAGAACGATTGGTTTTGACAAAATTGTCAGAGATAAAATAATTTTTCATCATAACGAAGAAAAAAATGTTCATGGGTATTTAAAGACAAAAAATACTAACCCTAATCTAAAAAGGACAAAATCTACCAAATCTCTCTAGCCGACTCGATGACTATAAAATTAAAGGATAAAAACCGAAAACTAAATAAATAAATAATAAAACTAGGACAATCTTGTGGATCTTGCGAATCTTGGAATATTTTTGGGACAAATCCACGAATAATCTTGCACATATCCTTGGGCCCAAAACCCTCGTTCGCATAAGAGGCATCAGGCTCATTTAAGACAAACACGTGAGAAAATAAGATATTTAGCCCGAAATTGAGCTATTCGGGACAAAATTGGCTCAAATTGAAGCCACATAAAAGTTAATGTCATAAAAGAGTTGGTCTCTCATGAACCAGGTCTATGCTATGAACTTAGATTATTTGACCCGTTTCACTCATTTTCAACACATTTTTCTAAACCACTAAATTTGACTTATACACTGGGTAAGGTCAAATGCTATAAATGAAAAATAAAGTTCATAGCATGAACCAAGTCTATACAAGTTTTTTGTCGTCATAAAATTGTCAGCCGGAAACAAACATGACTTAAATTGCCACCAGTAAAGTTAGTTCCCTGAATAAATTTTAAGGAAAATTATTTTTTTCGTCCTATAATTTTACCGTATTTTTCTTTCTGTGACTTATACATTTTCGACTTATTAAACCTATTGACTTTCTTTCTGTGACTTATACACTTTCGACTTATTAAACCTATTGACTTATACACTTTCGACTTATTAAACCTATTGACTTATACACATTCGACTTATTAAACCTATGTAACTTCGCCACACCCGTCGCATAGAGACATTATTTCTCTACAACAGGCTACTGGTGGGTGTGATGTGTGGCTTATGTGTTTGCTCTTGATCTCCACTGGTTTCGCAACCGAAAGATGGATTTCGAACTCAAGTAGTACAATTCTCTGGGTAATTTTGCGCACGGATTTTGCAGGAAAAAGTTGCAATTAGGATCGATGCTGCAAGTGTAGGAAGGACTGAAGAGAATTGGCAACTCACAAATACAACATTTGTAAGGCATAGGATCATCGAGATCATCCACCTGAAAGTAAGTCAATGGATGTTCGTGGCTAAAATGTTGAATGCACTCCATGATCAGACTAGCTAGCTAGTAATTATTTGTGTAAGTTGATGGAGTTCTATTGAACTAAAGGTGAAATCGAAGAGTAAACAAATATCAATGATTTTTTTTTGGAGACAAGAATGTTGGATACCGAGCCACACTCAGAGTGTGATGTAATTACTTTTTATTAGAGAAAAAGAGTAATTACAATTGACACTATAATTTACAAGACCCAAAAGCTAGACTCTATTTTATATGTGGAACACTTTAACTCACTCTTTATTTGGAGACACACCTCACACCGCTCTTGCTTCTTGACACTATGTCACACTCTCTCTTTGTCACACACACTTTGTCACACATTCTCACTTAGGTAACTATCTAATATATATAGTGTACCTTAGAATATTCTAGATTCTCCTCTTTAGTTCTACCTATCAATGACTTTAGTGTACTAGAAAAATCTATAAGCTTGTGACCTCTAAGAATTCTAGAATGGTCTAGCCAACAATATACATACTAGATTATTCTTGTCACATTACTTTGCTTATTTGAGTAACTAGAATGATCCACAAATTATTGTCATGTAGATGCACCTTCTATCTTCTTGATCATTCTAGAAAGTTCCAAAGTTGGTGATGACATTTTTCAATACTCCCCCTCAACACCAACTTTATTTCTCGGTCTCATGCTCAGTTGTTCTCTAGAACTTTCTTCTTGAGCAACTGCAAAATTGACGTACTTAGGATTTATTTTTCGTGCTCTACTTGATTTCCATCCTTTAGAGATCTTTACTTCTGGTTGATTATCTGCTACTCTGTGATGAACTCCTGTTTGCCAGGGACTGTGATTTTCACCTTCTTCCGTGATATATTCCTCAGTTTGTTGTTCATCTTCTTCGTCTACGTTTTCTTCAGGAGTAGAATATACTTTAATTGTTTGCTCCCCATCTTTTTCTATAAGATATCTTCTATCTTCTTAGAATCAGGCAACACTTCTTTCTGAGGCGACCACCATGACGAAGCTTCATCGAATACAATATTCCTTGATGTATAACACTTCCTGTCATAGGGTCGCAACATTTTCACCCTTTTCTTTGGTTGTCATACCTAGAGATGTTAAACGGGCCACGGGCCAACGGGCCGGGCTAACCGGGAATTTTTTAGGGTTAGGGCTTAGGTATCTCCGCCCGCTTAAAATCGGGCTTTTTTTTGGGAACCGAATCGGGCTTGGGCTTGGTGCTGGGCCCGACTTTTTTTTTTTTTTTTTTTTTTTTAAATTAATTTTATAAAAGGTTTAACATCTCTAGGTCCAAGAAGAATGATAAATGGGTCAATTGAAAAAAAAATAAAGAAGAATGATAAATGGGAAATTTCTTTGGTTTGAAAAAGAAAGAAGAATGATAAATGGGTCATTTCTTTGAAAAAAAAAAAAATATAAAGAGGTCCAAGAATGATAAATGGGTCACGAAAGTGCTTCTTCTTTCTTTGGCTTAAAAAATAAAAAATGGGCTGCTGGAGATGTATTCATTCACGAAAAAAAAAGGGCTTAAAAGAGGTCCAAGAATATATTCATTCACGAATCACGTGACCTTCGCCAGTTTCTTCACTTTCCCATTTTCCAGTTTCTTCACTTTCCCATTTTCCAGTTTCTTCGTGTCGCCTTCGCCAGTTCGCCGCCATCATCCACAGCGACCTCACGCCACCGGTGACCGGCCGCCCGCTCTCTTCCTCCATTTTCCAGGTTCTTCAATCGGCACCAGTGACCATCTCTGTTCCGTCTCTCCCCATTATTTAAACTTTTAATTTGTTTGTTAGACTTTCAATTTGTATGATTTTATGCTTTGGACTTATTTTGTTCTATAATATCTGTTGGGCTTATTTATGGTTAGAGTTAAATACTTAAGTTGTGAACTTGTGATAGTTGTAATATATTTAATATGCATTTGGATTGTATTTTAAATAAAAAACGGTGTGGCCCGCCCGTTTAGCCCGAGGCCCGCTAGGGTTAGGGTTAGGTTACGGCTCTTAATGGCCCGTTTAAAAGTGAACCGCTAAGGCCCTGACCCGTTTAGGCCCGTGGCCCTGTAGGGCTGGCCCTAATGGGTTAGGGCTGACCCGTTTAACATCTCTAGTCATACCCCACAAAGATGCATCGTATAGCCTTTTTATCGAACTTGCTTCGAAGATGGCTTGGCACAAACTCGTAACAAACACAACCAAAAACTCTGAAATGACTTACTGCAGGTTTGCACCCCCACAGCTTCTCATAGGGTGATACGAATTTTAGCTTTGCCTGAGGAAACCTATTAATCACATGTGTTGCTGTCCTCATGCTCTCGGCCCAAAATCTTCCTGGTACATTCTTGGCATGTACCATACTTCGACATATCTCTGCAAGATGTCGATTCTTTCTCTCTGCCACACCATTTTGTTGTGGTGTGTTTACACATGTATACTGATGGCGTATACGACATTCTCGTAGATACTGCGAGAATTCTACTGATGTGTATTCGCCACCATTATCTGTTCGCAGAGATTTGACCTTCTTTCCAACTTCTGCTTCTACCGCTTCTTTAAATTCTTTAAATTTAGAAAATGTTTCAGATTTTTCTTTCATAAAGTAAACCCATACATACCGAGAGAAGTCGTCAATAAACGTGACCATGTAGTTCATTCCGCTGACTGAAGGTTGCTTTACTGGTCCGAACACATCAGAGTGTATCAACTCTAATGGTTCTTTGGCTTTGAACTTTGAATCATTGTACGGCAGTTGATGAGCTTTACCGTATTGACAGCCAGCACATATGGTCTCTGTCCTTACTTCTAGTTGAGGAAAACCTTTCAACATTGTCTTCGCCATCATCACCTTTAACTTGTGGTAGCTAACGTGTCCAAGCCTTGCATGCCACAAGTCTGTTGTCTCATTTTTTCGTGTCTTATCCACGTATGCTGATTCTGCTGACATCACATAGACAGACTCTAATCGTTGGCCCTCCATTACTGGTGTTCCGGAAATCTTAACATCTTGATATATTTTAACTTCACTGGGACCGAATATCACGTGGTGACCCGACGCCGTAAGTTGTGCTACAGATAGTAAGTTTTTCTTCATACCTGGTATATGATAAACATCTTGGAGTGAAACTTCCTTCGAACTAAACCGCGGCACGAAGTTTGTTTTACCAACGTGGGCGATTGGTAATCTTGAATTATTTGCTGTCACCACCACTGGATTGCCTTTATACTCTGTCAAGTTCTGCAATTTCTCTTTATCTCCGGTCATATGGTTTGAGTAACCTGAATCGACTATCCAATCATTATTGTAGTTGATCAATTTTGGGACAGTTGCTGTTAAAGCTCTCTTCCTCTTCCACAACGAAAGAAGATTCGATGTCCCATTCATCATCACTCGTACGTCCCGTACTTGACATGACTGCATTGCCCTCTACATTTTTCTTCTTTGACCAACAATTCTTAGCTATGTGACCCTTCTTCCCGCAATTGTAACACGTGCCATTGAATCTCCTATTCTGTTGAGATTCATCGTCTCTGTTGTTTCTTTGTTGAGCTCCCCCTGATTTAGAGCTCCTCGATCGATTAGCTGGATCATCGTCTCTTTTGATTCTTCTGTCATTATTCTTGTTGAGCCGACCTCTAGTTTTATTACTATAGAGTGCTTCTTCGTCATTCTTGGATGAGGATCCCGAAATTTGCTTAGCTAACGCCTCCTGGTCAGCTAGCAAATTTTCTAACTCAACAAGCGAGGGTTGAGTAGGCCAACCTTGTATAGCAGCAATAAAACTTCTATATTCCGTCCTCAATACATGAATGATAATTCTTCTAATTCTTGAGTCGGACATTCCAGCAGAAGAATCTAATGTAGAGATTTCACGACAAAGAGACTTTACCTTGGCGAAGTATTGGTTTATTTTCATGGCGCCTTGTGTAATTGAGAGAAGTTCGTTCTCAAGAAGTTGCAGCCTCGCATCGTTCTTCTTGGAAAATAGCGTAGCAAAGGTGTTCCAAGCATCCTTGGGTGTCTTCGCCTCCCTTATGTGTTCCAACATTTCCTCCTCGATGGTGGACTTGATCGCGAACAATGCCTTTCCAGCTCTAATCTTCCATTTCTTCAGAGCGGCAACATCTCCTTCTGGTGGTATGACATCACTACCATCCACTATCTCCCATAGGTCTTGGCCTTGGAGATATGACTCCATGTACAACGACCACGTGTTGTAATTTTGGTTGTTAAGCTTCTTGATTCCACCGACCACTTGTAGGTCACCCATCATCGTGGCTCAACCAAACTTGATGACGTTAAGCAAGCTTGATTTTTGAAGACAAGCTCCGCAGTACGAAACCGCACACGACACCGCAGTACTAAACTGCACAAATTATGCAAGAAGCTCGACCAACGAGTCTCAAACGACACCAGGAATCGCCTTGCTCTGATACCACTTGTTGGATACCGAGCCACACTCAGAGTGTGATGTAATTACTTTTCATTAGAGAAAAAGAGTAATTACAATTGACACTATAATTTACAAGACCCAAAAGCTAGACTCTATTTTATATGTGGAACACTTTAACTCACTCTTTATTTGGAGACACACCTCACACCGCTCTTGCTTCTTGACACTATGTCACACTCTCTCTTTGTCACACACACTTTGTCACACATTCTCACTTAGGTAACTATCTAATATATATAGTGTACCTTAGAATATTCTAGATTCTCCTCTATAGTTCTACCTATCAATGACTTTAGTGTACTAGAAAAATCTATAAGCTTGTGACCTCTAAGAATTCTAGAATGGTCTAGCCAACAATATACATACTAGATTATTCTAGTCACATTACTTTGCTTATTTGAGTAACTAGAATGATCCACAAATTATTGTCATGTAGATGCACCTTCTATCTTCTTGATCATTCTAGAAAGTTCCAAAGTTGGTGATGACATTTTTCAAAGAATACATGTGTGGATGGATGATGACCAATACACACTTATCATCAGTCCATATATATAGAGAGAGAGAGGCAAAAAGTTTCACTCCTATTACATGCTTCTTTTCACCTTGTGTACGTAAAAAGATACCAATTCATGATTTTTTGTCCAAGCAAAGAATATCAAATAGTATATATTAATGTCGTACACTTGCATGTTATTTAAATATTTCCTCTCTAAAGACGTAAAGCTTCACAACAGCATAGTTTAAATTCGTCAAGTATGGAATATATATGTAACTATATACTCCCTCCGTTGAACACTGATCTGGGCACGGGAAAACCAATAAAAACACACTTTTTGCTTTTTCAGTTTGATAAAGCAGGGGTAAAGTAGCCCATTCAACTTTTTGCTAATGAAGGGATTAATTTTCCACTCCATAATCCACATCACTGGCCGAATTCAACAAACAAAAACAACGTTCATTGAAAACTGCATTCATTTTACAAAGGTTCTGCACAACACAAACAATAAAAATTTACAGACCCAAATGTTTTTATCCTAATTTCCAAAGATCAATTCCTTCCTGATTTTTCGAAGCCTGCTTTGTACAACAAAATAAACACCGGTCTAACTCCATCATCAGAGAAGAATTTGATAGTTGAATCCTGGTTGTAAACATGAAATCCAGTCAATATCAGGGGGATAAACATGCAATCCAGCCCATAAATAAGCATATAAAAAGCATATGTAGGGGATAAACATGCAAATCAGTCATAAATAAGTCCTTAAACATCATTTAATTGTGATAATAAGAGTAACCTGCGCACGAGAGGGAACCAAATCGAAAGGTACTCCACGAACCATCTTCGGATGTCCTAGCTTTCCCCCAAATTATTACCGAATTCCCCCATCGCCTCCATAAGAACACTTTCAGTTTCAAAAGAGCAGTAAGTCTTCCAATCCACAACCACAACCCCATTAAAATCGAAAATCTTGATTCCATCACATATAACACCAAAATCCCATTCCATCACTCAAACTGACTCAGATCTTGCAAGATCGAAAAGTTCAGATTTTGAGAAAACTCAAAAAGTAACTCAGATCTTGAAAAACTTCAAAAACCGAGGACATACAATTTACAAATCTTGCAAAACCTCAAAAACTTACTCAGATCTTGCAAGATCGAAAGTACAAATCTTGCAAATGAAAGACTTGGGGTTTACAATTGGTCTGTAATGTGAATTTTGACTGGGCTATGTATATTTTCAGGGGGATGGAGGTTGCACGAGAGACTGAGAGAAACGATTATGGTTTCAGGTGGAAGGAAGAAGAAGAACATTCAAGAAAAAGAAGAATGAAAGAGAGAATTGGGGTAAGAATTAGGGGAGAGGCAGAGGGTATGTTTTGGATCGGCCGTGTTATTTGGGTTTGGGTTAAAAATTAGTTGGATTAAATATGTTTAGTTGGGTTGGTCATGAATAATTAGTTTATTAATTGGTGGATTTGAGTTAATTATATTTGAAAAGGTAATGGCATAAGTGGTAAATCTATCTCCTTCTATTTCCCAATTTTTTTAACTCCACGTGTAACAACAATCTTCCGCTATTCCACATCTTCTTAATTCTCTTTAAATCACGGCTTTCAAAAAAAAAATTCTCCTTAATTCACATTTTTATTAAAAAATTATAAATTCTAATCCAACTAATCCACGTTCATTTTTATATTTGAATTTTTTAAAATTATATATCTCTTTTTTTTTCTCAGCAAATTCACCTTATCTTTTATTTTTTTTACATATATTCGAATTTTTTGTATATATCTTTCCTTTTATATTTTTTTTCTCAACAAATTCACCTCATCTTTATTTTTTCTACATATGTTCGATGTTTTTAATATATCTCCTTTTATTTTTCATTCTTTTATTTTTTCCTTTTTTTCTCAACAAATTCACCATATCTTTATTTTTTTCTACATATGTTCGATTTTTTTTATATATCTCCTTTAATTTTTCAACGGTTTAAATTTCAATTTGGATAAATATAAACTTTAGTTAATAAACTTTATCTACAACCACCATTTATTATCGTGCACGCCATTTTTATACAGAACCGTGCTTATTTACAATTTTGTTGCAAGTTCCAATTTTACAAACGCCTTCAATATTATTTTCCTTACGCACACCACTGATCTTTTTCGCGCACAATTATTTGATTATGACATCAGAATACTCATTTTTAGATGCTATTAATCCATGTAAAGAAACATGGAGGGTCAAAGTTAAGGTATTATGTTCCTCGATCGTTCTATCAAAAGATGATACAAAAAAAAAAGTGCTACTTTGAACTCATACTCATTGACGAACAAGTAAGTATTAAAATTTTTTTTTTGTATATATCGACGTAAAATTCTTGCCGTTTATGAACAAATTAATTTTTTTTTTCAACTTATATTATTTTTTTTACAGGGAATAAAAATACAAGCAGAGATACCTAATAAAAAAGTATGAGAATATTGTTCGAGAGGGACAAACTTATGATTTGTATAATTTCTCGGTGACGGCCTGTTATTGTACACGCAACACCCATTCAAAATAATCTTTCACCATCACACCCAATTGAGACGGTGTATTCCGATTGAAGTAAATAAATCAGACTTTGATTTTATTTCTTTCAATGACATCCTGTCACAATCCGAGGAAGAAGATAAATTTGTACGAGGTAACACAATTATTGTATTTATGACAATCTGCTTTAAATATTATAATAAAAAATTAATTTCATATTTATCTGTTTTATTTGAAAATATAATAGGGTTCGTTGTTCAAATTTTTAACATTGAGTCTGTCGATGTCTACGGAAGGATGACCAAAAAAGTCGACATTGAACTTCAGGATAAACAGTATGTAATCTGATATCTATTTTATTTAAAAAATTATTAATGCATTTAATAATTTTTTTTAATGCAAATTCCTTACACAAGATGTTTTAAGGCATACGACAATGACGTGCGCATTATGGGAGGGATATTATGAGAAATTATCCTCTATATATATAGAGGATCACCCATCCGCATATCCGCATAACTTTTTTTATGCATGTTCACATGTTGTGTGTTGTTTCAAATATTGTTGCAAGACTAAATCAATATCCGAGAACCTATTTTTATACTTTTGTAATATTTATAAGTTACATGATTTGACCGCTATTGTTGAGTTTGTATTTTGATTTTTGCTGAAACGAAAGTTTTATTAGTTTGACAATAGTTTATGTGCATTTACTCCATCAGAAATGGAGACAATGAATTAAAATAACATTACATACACTATTATTTTATAATTATTTCAATTGTGCATTTCCGGCCTTTCTATTTATTTATTATTTATGCAGTCTTTTTTAAAAGGTATTCATCGAATTTTGCAGTCTTATTTTATAAGGAATTCATCGAAATAATAATACAGTACTATAGTTTTTCTCTTCAACCCCTCGTAATACGCGGGATTTACACTAGTAAGTGTATATTTTGTGGGCAAAAATTATGAAATTCTTTTCCATTTGTGGGTGTGAAAACTGATGTGGAACAAATAAAAAAGGAAAGTGTGAAAACTGATGTGGGACGGAGGGAGTATGTAATAATATGTGTTATTTTATATGTTTAAGTAGAGGAAAAATGCAGATTTAATTTTCGGTATGATAGTCTACTGTATTAAGTAGTAGTATTAAGGGGATCAATAAATTTTTTTAGACAAAAACTCATATTAGATGGATGAGCATGAGACGATGTACAACTTATCACTAATCACACTTATCCCTCCCAAAGTGTTAAAGCGCCAATGAACAACTTATGCCCCATCTCACCGTGAGACCGTCTCATGCAAGTGTGCCTCTTTTCTTTAGGGGATTAACTTTATTGGGGGCGATATTTTAATATATAATTTTATATCTACCACATTTCTTTTCCGCTGATAAAATTTAAAATAAACTTATAAGTTGCGTCAATTTTGGAGAAAAAAAGTTTTTTGGCCCATAACTTTCCTATAATCCATTTTTTATCCCAAAAAATTTAATTATCCAATTTTGGTCCCCTAACTATCTCGATTGTCCAATTTTGGTCCCATTTTTACCGAAAATAGAAAATTTTATCATTTTCGATCATGCGCAAGTCACGTATTGGTTAAAAATCCGGGTTTTCAAGCTCGTATATGGTGTGGACACTGACGGTTAAAAGAAAAGTTAATTTTTCTAAAAAATTAGAAAGAACAAGAAAATATCTCCCAAGTGCGGAAAAAATGAATTTTTAATGTCCACGTCAACTACGAGGTCGGAAAATCCCAATTTTAACCAGCATGTGACTTGTGTGTGATAAAAAAAAAAGGACAAACTTTTATGTTTTTCGACAAAAATGGGACCAAAATTGGACAATCGATATAGTTATGGGACCAGAATTGGAAAATTAAATATTTTGAGACAAAAAACGTATTACAGAAAAGTTATGGGACCAAAAAACTTTTTTTCTCGTCAATTTGGACCAAGTTTGATCTGAATCGTTAAATTTCGAGCTAAAATCACGTGCTTCCCACGTGTTAGCCAAATTCCGGACCGAAGCATTTAGATCCGAGCTATTTTTGACACATCAATAGCTTCATCTTGGCACTACGACCATTTCTCCCTAATTACTTTTGGCTAGTATCCTAGTCATATTTCAGAAAGATAGATAAAGAGATTTTGTGCATTAGAAACTGATTTTGTGCATTAGAAACTTTTGGCTAGTATCTCTTCAGATATTCAATTTTCTCTTAGATCAATCATTTTGATGGAAGGAAACTTTTCTACCCCTGCTCCAAAAACACTTTCCAACTGGTTACCACTTGCAATGGTGAGAATTCGATCGAGGCGTTGTAGGGCCACCATGCATTAAACGCCTGCTGGTATTAGAAGCATTTGTCGCAACTAAACTGATGACGATGATTATGATGGTAGCATTCACCACAGAGTAGTAATCCATCAGTTATATATGTATATATGTGTGTATATTATATTAAGGTTATGATTTTTTATTTTTTTTGTGGACGAGGTTATGATTTTTAATTCACATATAATGTGCTTATATATGGATGACCTGACCATTACACCGTCCGATTCCATCTGGAAAATCTCAAAGTTTTTACATGATTCTCCCAAATTTTTACTCTGAATGAACATTTACTGAGTGTCTTATTCACAATTGAGTGTGTCTCATATGCACCGTGAACTCCAAAGTGTATTTTAGAATTATGCAACTTGTTTTACCAAAATATGCAACTTGTTTACACTGAAACATGCAACTTATTTTTCATATTAATAGTTGCACGGTTAAGTGTAAACAAGTTGCATAGTTAAATGCACTATAGGTAACACGGTGCACCTAGCGCATATATACACACTTAATTAGATTAAAAGAAAATATATATATATATATATATTATAAATACCTTCACTGAACGAGAAGGTCAAAATTTAGCACTAAATTGAGCCTTTTAAAGCTTGCAAAAGAGCATGATTATACTATAATTAACCATCTCTTAATTTAATTACACTTTAATTATTCCATGCTTAATAGCTTAAGACAACAAATCGGGAACCATGCCTTTTTTTCAATCACACGACACGATTTATTGTTAGTGGGCCCGATGGGCTATGACCATTGAATTATGTTTTCATATTCTGGGCCTTAGAGCCTTATGTCTTTATTTCTTTTAAATTGGGCTTAGCCAGCCTTTTTCTATTATATACAAAAATGAAAGGGAAAGACTATTATTACGTGTATATAATTTGTGAAAAAATATGGTGGCTCCCTCTATCGTTGCTCTTTCTTGGTTTCACATACTGAATTAGCAGTTTGGGCCTACATCATATGCTTCACATGAAAATGTGAGTGGACATCCAAGTCTTTGAGATGTTGACATCGAAGACTGTAATAAATTATTCGTAGCTTTGACTCATTCTTGGTTGTGCCTCGTGGACATCAGTGACCACATGAAATGTATTACTATAGTTCAAAATCTTCTTAGAAGCGGGGCCGGCCGTGGAAAGAAAAAATTGTCCAAAGGCAAGTCAGTCGTGTGATGGACGTTATATATCTTATACTCCCTCTGTCTTATGTTAAACTGTTCGTTTTGTCAAAACGGGCGTTACAAATGGCAAGTCTATCCCATAGTTAGTTCTGAAAGCAGAGTATTATGGAAGTTTCCAAAACATTACAATCTCCCACAGTTCTTCGAGTGTTTTCAATTAAAGGTACTCCCAGTATAAACTAGGATCAATGTGTTGCCTCAAAGATATTAGGGGATTGACTTTGACCTTGTCGAATAGGTTAAATCGTCATTGGGACCAGTGGATGGTTTGATTGTAAAAAAAATACTTCTTGAAGAAGGTATTTTCCTCATCGAAAACCAACAATGGTATTCAATTTCTTTTGAGCTCAATGTTATAAATTCAGGTCAAGTTGGATAAGTCATTTATTACAAGCAAGATAGTTTATATATTAATTACTCAAACATAGCAATATGAGATATTTACTTTTCAAGAATGTGCATAAAAATTAGATTTTTGAGACCAAAGGTCACATATTTCGATGCTTTGTGAAAGTACTTTATCACATTAAGTTATACTCATATGTGTCACTGATTGGGTGTCGTAATTGCTCGTATTTATGTGATTTTCATGCTCATGTTGATAGAAATCCATGCTTTTATTGCACTAATTTCACTCAATTTGACCTAAATGTGGAGAAAAGTTGTGTTTTGCTTTTTGTGTAGGAAATGAGTGAAAACGGGCTAGAATGATTAAATAAACTGCTCTGATCTAGAAGGATGTAGGAGAAGAGAGTTGAACCATGTGAAAGAGCTTGAAATGAGGGTCGCAACGCAAAAAGAACCAAGTCAATCGGAGTTCGGGAGCTCGAGTTATGGGCGAAATAAAAATATCGCGCTGTTGGTGCTACTCGACTCGAGCCAGACTGCTCGAGTCGAGCTGGTAGCTCGAGTCAATCCAATGTGCTCGGCATTTTGAGCATTTTGAGTACAGTAGGTTGGGGGAAAATTATGGCCAGCTCTACCCGAGCAACCTGGCTCGAGTCGAGCTGCTGGAATAGCAAAAACGCGAGCACGATTATGGCCAGCTCGACCCGAGCAACCTGGCTCGAGTCGAGCTGGCCCAAAAATAGAGATGCTGCCAAAAAGCCCTAAGGACACGTGCCAACTGATTCCAAAGCATATATAAAGGCCCAACTTCGTTTTTTTTCATCATTCAACAGCTGGGGGAGAGATGGAGAAGCAAGAAAGTGATACCTTTTAGAGTTCCAAGTAATACTTTTGCTAATTTTTCAATTTTTCTTCCATAGATAGTCTAGAGCTTCATAGAATAGTTTAGTTCTAGCTTTATTTACATTTCAAGCAAGGATTCAAAGAGGATTTGTGAGTTTTGTTATGCTTTTGTGCTACAATTTCATCCAAGAGGTGATTCTTACTTTTTATTGCATGTTACTTGTTGATTTTATTATGGGTTCCTTGAATTCTTGTTGTTTAGCCATGGGTTTTGCCTTGTGCACCATGGGCTAAGGTTATTAGTGTTTGGGTGTTTGGAATTGTGGTTATGATTGTTTAATTGCTTTGATTATGGTTGTTTATCTCTATTGATGATTATCCTTTAGATTAGGGGAATTTACTTGTTCTATTTTGGTGGTTTTGCTATGAGCTTGTGTGTTTTTGCTAGTTTATTTCAACGAGAGTTGGGTAGACGGGTTTAGGCACATGGGTATTGGTTTAATTCATCCGAATTGGAGTCGATTAAGTCCTATCGCAACTAGAGTTGGGTAGATACTTTAGAACCCCCCTAATCTACATTATCTTCTTGAGTTAAAACCTTGAGTGGGTGATGAAGAGCACATAGGAGCATCAACCTTAGTCTACAAGTGGGAACACACGGTGACGGAGTAGTTAGCTAATTAGAGGACCATATCCGTGCAATTACCCGGGTTAGCAAAGGGAGATTCACCTCTCGATCCTAGGATTTCAACCAATATCGTAACCTAGGCTTACCAAGTACGGGAATGATATATGTGTAGTGATCGCCCTTATGGAATAACCGGAAATAGAGGCAAACACCATAATTGATCTTTTGACATTCGTCTCATAAGGAAAAACACCCGAGCACATCTTCTCTCGCTAGTAAACAAAAATCGTTTGCTATTTAATTGCTTTCTCTTAGCTTGCTCGTTTTTAGTTTGATCTTTGTTTCGATTGTTGGATATTGCTTGTTTTAAGTTTCCAAATCATGTCACACTATAATCATGCGACAACATATAACAATTGGGCTATATTCCACACCTAATCCCGTGGATTGATTTTAAAACCGGGCACTTCAACGACCCTCTTATACTTGAGAGGTTAGTGTATTGCAAAACACGTGTCAGTCACTCATGAATTTTCTTTATCATGGAGGTATACAATAGCGAACATGTATATATGTAAACAACTATGTACTGCGGCAAGCAGTTCTAATTGCTGAAATTTAAAAATGGTTTAAGCTTCTTAACAGAATGGAACCTACGGTAAGGGTTCCTAATCGTCTAATGAAATATTCGGTGTGCATCAAGTCCAAACTTGAGGGAAGGTTCATGTGTCTGCTTCCTCGTCTCATATACATGGGCAGTTCCATCAGCCCGCTTAGGCTTATCTCAAATTTGTTAACTGAGAAAACTCAAAAAAAAAAAAAAACAGGATTAGCCAAAAGTAAAAAAACAGCTGAAATTTAATGGAGTCATTCGCTTAAAATTATAACAGTTTAAACACAATGAACTACAGTATTTGTCGTTTAAGAAGGAGCTACAATATAAACACTGTAGATGATCCATACAAATTAGTTGTGCTTATATATCCATACGAATTTACAAACAATATAATTGATTGTGTACTCTATGAATAACCAACACAATCAACTACAGTAGTTGTGCTTATATCCATACAACGACAATCAATTTACGAACACACAAAGACAACTAATATTTAAAAAACTGCATCACAATAAATTGATCCCAATTGAAAGCAGATTAAACCCAAAGTACAATATCCCGTCAAATTTAATCAGATCGGCACAAACGAGATAGTCCAAACTAGTCATTCAAATATAATCACAAAAGAAAGAATGTCTAAATTGACGACACAATTAGCTTATTTTAGAGAGCATAAAATAAATACGATCCTTACCGATTCTGCGAGATCGTGAGACTTAATTGGGTACGATCCTTACCGATTCTGCTAGATCGTGAGACTTAATTGGGTACGATCCTTACCGATTCTGCGAGATCGCGAGAGTCAATTGGATAGAACATTCGTGCTGATAACGGGACACATATTTAGTGACCCAGTTCGTCAGGAATGACTACATCTGAGGGCACACAAAACCAGGAGATTTTCACTATTCTTCTCGTACAGTTAATACATCAGATATCCCTTTATATAGGATATAATCTAGGGTTACATGGAATATAGGGAAATACCTAAACTACCCCTCCATCAGTTACTTCTTGATGAAGACACATAAATGTATTTTCCTTCAACAAGAATTTTTTTTTTTTTTGACAAGTAAAAGAATCAATTTTTGTAATTATTAAATGAACGTTAAACGAAATTGATTGATTGCTGCAAAATTCTATTTTTTGGGTATTTCTTGGCCACGCATATCACAAAAAGTTGGCCGGAAAGCAACACAAAAATGGAGTTTAAGTTGAAAAAAGGGTTATGATATTGCAAATTGATATAAATCAATTTGTAATTTCCTCTATTTACGTTTACATAGTATTTATGTAAAGTAATTATAATCAAATTGATGATTTCGTGAAATCTGCATATGAGAATAGAAAATACACGTTCATAATTACAATCAAGATTTGTTTTGATACAACTTTTGTAATTAATTATATTATTTTCTTGTATAAATAATTTAGTCGATTTGTTACCATTTGTAAATATACTCGTACTTCTATATAAACACAATGAAATCATTGAAACCAATTAAATTTGCACACAATGAAGTCTTCCTCTCCTCCTCCGCTGATTTGAGGTCGGTTATTCGAATCTTTTTCAATTGCAATTGCTTTTTTGGCGTGGGGATGTTATTTAGTCAAAACCCCATATTGAAATTGAATCCCTGTTTTAGAATCATTGTCTTTTGGCAATATTTATTTGCTGAATTTGGGGTAAAAGTAAAACCTTAACTCTGAATTTATTCGATGGTGATTTGGTTTAATTATGAATTAGAATTTGTTTGTCTTTGTTTCGATTTTAATTTGAGTGTTGGAATATTTGGCATCCCCAAGAATACTTGTGACATGTGTTTAGACATTTTGTTGCATGTTTTTGCAGCTTTAATCCAGCTCAAAGGAAAAACTACAAATTAATCATCTAAAAATGTTAAAATACGATTAGGATAACTTACATTTTCCTGATGTTATAAGTTTATGATTGCAAACAATTTCTGACTCAGATCTATCCTATAATATGAGGTCTGCATTGACTGATACCTGTGGCATTCGAGGCCTGTTTGCTGGATTGACTGATACCGGTTTAGTTGTGTAATGATTAGAAACTATGTGAGCCTAATGAAATTCGATTTCAATTGCACCTTCTCCAAAGTCAATCAGGTCAGACTTTAATTTTCATTCTGTTTGTTTTGTTAGTCACACATGCATTTGCTTAAAATTTCTTCATGTTGCTAATGTCTCGTATATAATTGTCAAAATAGTTATCATTAATGGTGTCAATCTACAATTAATTGATCAATCTTGTTAGCGCTGTTTTTTTTTTCTCTTTATCATTTCCTGATTTAGTTACCATGGGGCACTTCTTGTGTGTTATTAATTATCTAAAAACAAAAGAGTTATATTCATATTTCATCACTTTTAATTAATATTCATATAAGACATAGCTTCAACGCTTACAGTGTGCATTTTATCTACAACAGGTGCAGTCGATCTCTAGTGTTAGCCTACGCTGCATTCTATCTGCGACTGGTGCCGTCTCTAGTGTTAGCCTACACAATAGTCACATATTATGAGGTGTGTTCTACACAACTTCTTTTGTTTTAGATATACAAACTCGTGAGCTTATAAATGAATATTTGCATAAATAATTAGGTAAGTGTAGTATCTACTCCAAATACAATTCAAACTGTGCAAGTCTAATGAAATTTTTGTTAATAGATTGCTATAAAGGTAATGTGTGCTTAGTGTGCATTAGTGTATAAAAATTATTGCAAAAATACTAAGTTCTCAGCAAAATTAATCAAACATCTTGTACTGAAATGCTTTTGCAGTTGGGATATTATTATATCTCCATGGAGTTGTTTGAATGATCTGTTTTATTGTTATATACTCATTTTAGAGGCTTGAATTAAATGAGGTCAAATTCGGCGCCCTTTTTGACGAAAACATATGAGCTAGTCGACGCTCCAAGCATTGACGGTTGAATCTCTTTGAATGAAGATGGAACTCAAAATTTACTGTCCAAATATTTCAAACACAAATTTTTTGCGTTAACTCAACAATTACGTAAGTTGTTTTTCTTCCTTCGAGTTTTTAATTTGTTTTATTATTTATAATTTATTGATATCTATGTATGTTACTATCCAAATCTGCTACATATCAAGTACTGCGAGCATTTATATTTTCGTATCATGAGATTATAAATGAATATTTGCATATATAAAGGTAAGTGTAGCATCTACTCCAAATACTTTCGAACTGTATGAGTCTAATTAAATTAATATTGATAGATTGCACCATAGCGCATTCTCTCGTCAGATCCGAGAAAACTCGGAAAGCCACACGAGAACGAGAATAGAAGAGATTTGAAGTATTGAAGAGGCAGATTCTAATATCAAGATGATTTTAAAAGGGAGATTGAAGGGTGAGATTTTAGAGTCATTTGATGAAGGGTGAGATTTTGGAGTAGTTTGATGAATTTGAGTTTAAGTGATATAAGGAATCATTTTTTAGAGCCATATAAAGAGTGTTCGTTTGAGCTTGTAAAAAACAATCCTCTCTACGATCCTTAGTGTATCTATGTTAGATGGTTTGTGCCGAAATAAAAAATTATTTTTCTACGCGTGAGATATATGAAATACTACCTTTATAATACACTTTACATTGAGTTTTAGCTTCTATGTTCAAGGAATATATTTTTGTTGTTGCATGCTCTACATTATTGATAGTGCATGAGTTTTGTAAAATATGAGGATAAATATATCATTTTTACTATCAATTTTTACTTTAAAAATATCACTTTTCAAAAAGTGATAAAAGTTCAATTCAAAATGATTACATCTTCCATTAAAATATGCAAAATAGTTCTTTCACAAATTTGAAATTGAAAACTGCCCTAACAATTACAACTAAAATAAAAAAGCTATTGAATGATGAAAGAGTGTTCCATTCATTTGTTATTTCCTTTTGAGCCAAATCAAATGGAGATTGAGTTAGCCGTTTTCCTGATAAAACATTAGTATATTTCATACACATGTATCCTGATTAATGTTTATAATAATGGAAACCTAACATATATTTTTTAAATGAAAAGTTAAATCATGCAACTTTGAATCTTTAAATGAAACGAACACACCAAGAATTACGTGGTTTGATCATTGATCTACAGAGGCGAAGGATTTTTATGATATTTTTTTTCACCAAGGCATTGCAAGAGATCATACAAGAGATTCAAGTAAGAACACCGCTCAAAATCTCTCAAAACAGTAAAACAGAAAAACTGATTTTTCTTGATTTTTGATGCACTATATAGTCAGACCCATTAAGTGTTTGGCCAACTTCTTAGGATCGATTCGAAGCTTGCCACACATACTAAATGACGGAAAGATCTATTTCACATGTAAGCCTTTAAAGTATGCATCAGAAACTGCCTTTAAGAGTTGGTTAAAAACCAACTTTAATTGTTTTAGCTGCCTGACTTTTCATGCTTAAAAAAATAATCTGAATTCTGATTTTGCATGATATCACACTGTGATCATAATGTCATAGAATCAAGAATCTTATAGTTAGATGTTGTTGACATCATCAGGTCACAGATATTGAGCTTCATGAAAGATAAACGAGCAAGAAGGCTATGGACGTCGATCCAGAAGGAAGCTCTTCATTGTGAAAACATGTAATTCATTCCCACATGGAAACACTTGAATGATAAAAACAGGACATTTTCTGATTTAGTATTTTAACAAGCATTAATCTATCAAAACATGGCTTTCAACATTTTCCGAATCTAAATTAGTTCCACTGGCCTTAACTGCTACAATATTCACCTAGGGGAAACGTCCTAATATCCTTTTAAATATTTCATTCTTAGTTAAATAATTACATAAATGAAAAGCCAATCTAATTGCTTAGCTCAAGCATGACTAGTTCTTGATTTTGTTTGTCCAAGTCAATAAGCAGGAAACTTCCCTTAAAGAAAAACTTGTTGCTAAGATTTGAAGTGGACAAAGTCTTTCCCTTCTGCTTTCCTTTCATTTGATAGACGAGGGAGATCGACTGAGTAATCGCCCCGTCTCGCTATGATCTCATCTTTTATATATTAATCACACAAATTCACAGTTTTCTCCATTCAAATTTTAAAAAATTTACTATCCAAGACGAATCAAAATTCTGACTCCGTCCCATTCCAATTACCTGTTCTTTTAATGATCAAGATTCAAAAGCCAACTGCTTTATTTTTCCATATACTATACTTTAATACTTCAACTTGTTCCATTGACTTTCCAGAACAAGACTAACCAAACATTGCCTATAAAACAATCCCACTAGTCCACTATCTTCCAACAAACAAGGATATCCCTACATCACAAAAAATCACTTTTCCACCAATGGCTCTTCTTGTACTATAAACCACACTTTTGCTTCTCCTACCGCTTTCTTCCCACTCAGCAGATCCTGACCCCTTACAGGACTTCTGCGTAGCCGACTTGCAACGCACGCCATCCATAAACGGCTTCCCCTGCAAACGGTCATCAAACGTGACCTCAAACGACTTCTTCTTTAGCGGGCTTGCTCAAGAAGGAAGCACAAACAACTCTTTTGGAAGCGGCGTGACAACTGGCAATGTTCTTGCATTTCCAGGATTAAACACACTTGGGATATCCATGAACAGAGTGGATTTGGCCCCTGGGGGGACTAATCCCCTGCACTCTCACCCACGGGCCACAGAGTCGGGCGTGGTGGTCCGTGGGGAGGTTTTGGTGGGGTTCATCACGACGGAGAACGTGTTTTTCTCGAAGAATCTGACGGCTGGAGAGATGTTTGTGATTCCTAGAGGGCTGATGCATTTCCAGATGAATATTGGAAAAGAAAAGCGTTGATATTCACCGCTTTTAATAGCCATTTGCCTGGAGTCGTTCTGGCTTCTGTGAACCTTTTTCCGGGCCAGGCCTTCTGTGCCTGATGAGGTTCTTATGAAGGCTTTCTTGGTTGAAAAAATCTGTGGTTGATGAGATCAAGTCCAAGTTTGGTGGTTAGAGTTGGTTAGGTGTTCTTTGCCTTTCTCTATAAGAAAACTAATCTTTAACGACGAAAATCTGCTATTGTCCTGTTATTAAAGGTCAAATTTCTTATAGTGTAATTTAATAATTTGATTGAAATATTTGTTATTTCTTGCAAGATGAAAAAATAAGCTCAGGGTGTAAATTGTAATGCATTTTGTGTATTGTTCATGTTGTTTTATGGTTTTTTTTTTTTTGTATTGAATTAGCTGCAATTAAGGATGAAAATATTCGAAAATATCCGCGATATATTCATTTTTCGGATGCTATTTGTAAAAAAATAAAAATATTGGTATACAATATGAATATTGGTGATTTTTTTTCACAAAACTAATAAAATATTGATAAATTTTGGAACATATGAGATAAAAAACATATGAGATAAAATATTGGTAAACCTAATTCAGCTTATTGGCGAAACCATGTCAGTCTGCGTAAAGCCCAATTCAACCAGATTATTTCGTTTCAAAATCGTGCACTCTCATTAAAAGTTATTTAAAATAAGTTTTTTTTATCTGTTTAATTAAATTAAAGTCTTAAATTTTTTAATATTCTCACGTAAAAAAGATAGGTTTTGGGACCTTGATTCATCTAAATCTCATAGATATGCATTGAAGTGATATTGTATATATATATATACACACGTTAGAGTTGTTTATAATAAATCAAATTACATAATTTAACATTCCAAAAAAATTCGGTAAGCTGCAATCAATTATACGATTTTATTTTATATATTACAGGAAGTCGAGAAGTTATGTGTTTCCAAATTCTATGAAAATGTGAAGTTGTGTAAACGATTCCCTCAATTTTATATGGCTATATTGGTCTAAAAATTGTATTTAATTAAGTTTATTTGTTATTCACTATCACGGCGTTCTTATGTAAGAATGTAATATGCAATTCATAATTTGGTTCACTTATTTAATATTATTAAATTATATTCCATAATGTGGGGTATATGATCATTGATCAACAATATGAGTTTGTGAATTGAAAATGAGAAAGAGTAATTAATTTTGATTGTAGTCAATATTTATGAATGTAATTGCAAATGTGTAATTAAATTAATAATTTATTTTGTATATTGCAAGGAGTAGTAAGGTAAGTAATTTGAGTTCTAAATTAATTATGAATGTATATTGCAATTGTGTAATTAAATTAAATTTTAAATTTAGGTTTTTTCTTTTTTTGTACATAGCAATCGCATCCATTCTTTTATTTTTAATGTTGCAGGAAGAATTGCGGTACGTAATTTACACAATACTAATTACTTGAGCTACTAATACTTTAGGGCAGGAGTCGTGCAACTTACAATCTCTGTAATGTTTGGAATGTTACATTGAAAGATGAGGGAAAAAATACTTAGTTTTGTCGGTTAATTGGTGCTAAACTCTTACTCTAAATCTTATATTTTTTTCATGATTTGTATTAGTGATATTTAAATATTTGCATTTTTATTTTTAGCTTTGAATATTTATAGTTCTTAAATTTCAATTCAGCCCATCTAATAAATCCTGCAAATTTACTATAAATCTATTAATTATTTTTGTTCAAAAGAATATATAATTTCAGTCAAATATGTATCATAATAATCTTTAAAAATTCTAATTATTTGAAGGATTTTAAAGAGTTATGGTAATCATATATATGCAAGATTTGTTATATATATATATATATATTTATATATTTTAAGAATTTTCTATAAATCCATTAATTATCTTCATTCAAAAAAATATATAATTTCAGTCGCATATATATCTTACAAAATCTTTAAAGAATCTAATTGTGTAATGAATTTTGAATAATTATAACTAATAATATCTACACAACATTATTATATTTATACTAACATTAATTAATATTTTAAAACATTTAATCTAAAATATATATTGTAAAGTTTTTTTCAATCCCGCGAAATTCGCTGGGTTACATACTAGTAATATATATGTATCACAATGTAAATATTTTTTCAAATTCTTTTGTTACGTTTATATATTATTAAAAGTTTGTTTATTAAAATTTTAAAAGTTTAAAAAATGATCGATATTGATATTCGATCGTGAAACTAATTTTTTTTTTACAGGTATACTCTTTAGTAATATAAATCACACCCTTCATTTTCATGAGTAATACTCTTTATAGTAAAAAGTCACACCCTTTATAGTAAAAAATCACACTCTTTAATAATATAAGTCACACCCCTTAACCAGTTTCACCGTAAAACTTGTTCACCCTACACTTTGCCTTTTTAACATCCCGGTATTTATACCGATATTTTCATCCTTAAATGCAAAGAGGTGGTAGGTCGTGAGAACTGAGAAGTGATATGTTAGTTGAAGTCAATGTTGTACTGTTGGTTGGGTAATAATGATTCTGAAATATGATTTTTCATCTGCTTGCTTTTGATTGGTCCGTCAAGTCAAGTTGATCCATAGGCCATATGTGGATCATATAATATCTTTTCTGTAATTTGTTGCACAAATAATTCAATGAATGATGATTTCTTCCTCTGCTTTTGATTGGTCACTTAAGTCAAGTCAACTTGAGTCTTGACCAATATGTGAACTATACCATCTGAAGAGACCCGACCCGGGCATAACATGTGGATCATATAATAATATTTTCTCTGTATTTTGTTATGCGTTGACTTTGCTGCTTCTTAGCTTTGGGCTTTCTTTGGCCCAATTGCTTGGGCAATGCGTATTTTGAGCCAGAAATTTTCTCAGTTTAGGCTAGGCAAGCTTTTGTTTTTAATTTGGGCCCTGGGCCTTTTGATTGTTTTAGCTTTTGGTATTCTTTTCTTATTTCTTACCCTGGATGTGGCTCTTCTTTTGCCTTTTTTTCTTTTGCTTTTCAGTATAGCATTTTATTGGTTCAGTAATTTTGGGAGTACTGAATCATTACTTACAATTTCATACGTACTTCAAAATATATTATTAACTGTTATTTCTAATTTATATGCTTTTACTCATCAGACCCTCTATTCCAAATATATGAGTAACTATTTTTGTGGAATGGAGAGCATGGAATAGAAGTATCTTATCAGGGAAAATCCGTAAAAGCCAGAAAAGATAAAACTTGTTCTCTCTTTGCAAGAGATGAAATTTACACTTAACAAATAAAAAATCACATCAAAATCCAGCAACATGAAAAGAAGAAAACCAAATAACCATTTCCTCAGTGAAACACTCTTGCTGTGATCTCCTAAACTGATCACGATCATCATAACCACAATCTTCATCCATCGAAAACCTGCAAACAGGGCACGTGTTCTTGAAATGAGGCACGGCTAGCCATCTCCGAATGCACGTGTCGTGAAACTCGTGCATACACGGAAGCACCCTCGTCTCCGTTTCTTCTTCGCCTTTCAAACTCGAAAGGCACACAACACACTCTGCCACTATCGTTTCAGAGTCGCGTTGATTGCTAAACCCACCATCGGACGCCGTATAAGCTCGCTTGTTTGGCAACAAGAGAGTAGTGAGCATGGATGAGATTATGTTCTTGAAACCCATTGAAGAATTATGGAGTAAAAAAAATTGTAATTATTGATTAATTTCATCGATTATTATGTAGTGTGGCTTGGAATGATTTTTTATTTTTTTTGTATAATATTATATTGCTAGTAATGGGTCGATTTGTTGTTGAGGAAATTTTGCGTCGTTTGGAAGTGAGATGTTGGTTGAGATTGATATATATATATATATATATATATATATATATATATATATATGATTTTGATATGGAGCCTAATAGATTTTTTACCCGGTCCGAACCCAACTCAACCCGACTCAAAACCGGCCCAAGTGGTTCATTTCAAGAACTCATACAAAGGATTTTGAGAGTTCAACACAAATTTGTTGCATCTCGTTATCATCTATTTCAATTAATATATTTTTGTATATTAGTAGGACTATGAAATTTGTTGTGTGTTCTTCAAATTAAATACTTTGATTTCTTTTCACTGGACATTAATTAATCTAATATAATACAGTATCTCTCAATTGGATTGATATATTATGTGACTTTGACATTTTATCTTTGACATTGCTTGATAGAAACTCTATAGTATAACAACCACAGGGTCGGATTTCCTTTTCAGATAAAGAATATGAACCAAAATATTTGAGTAACACTCTTGTGCAACTGGTGCACAACTAATACTGTTAAATGGAAACAACTAATACTTCAGTGAAATCAACTAATACTATATTTATACAGAGCAGGCAGTGACAGAAAAATGTATTTACGGTCACGAAACACTATAAATACTATTCACAACAAAAAAAACAGGGAAGGAATTTTATTCATATTTGGACTTTGAGGATTTTTTTTCAATGTGGAGCTCTGTAAACGCTTGTTTAAACTTGTTCTGAAATTTGAATAAATCCAATAACAATAACAAAAAGCCATTGCATCATTAATTCTTACATCAGATCAAAGTAGTTTTTCTTTTGTCTCTCTAACAAATTGTTCATACGATATCAGATATTTGAATAATCCAGCAACGTAGTGGTGGCAGATGCGCAGGAAAAGTGAATCCAGAAGTCGCAATGAGAACAATTGAAAGCCATTTGATCATCTGAAAAGCCTTTAATGATGTTCTTGCAAATTGCGCACGTCTCATGCCTTTCGTGGGTAAGCATCCGAGTAAGAGTGAGAGGATGTTGATGAAGTTGATAATCAACATGACTTTTGCCAAACTTCACTTTGGACATATGCCCAACTGAGGGAATGCAGTCGTTATGAAAGTACTGCTCGCACTTAAGACAACCATAGTACCACCACTTGATCTCGATTTCTTGCTCACAGACCTCACAGAAGCGCACTGGTTTATTATCGTCATTATCATCATGCTTCATGATCAACTTTACAGGATGCTCGTCAAATTTATGGCGAGTCATTTTGGGCAGCAGAGCACACCTAATATGTATACTAAAATTACACATAACACATATGTAGACGTCAAAATGCAAAGGGTCGCGGGAGCAACAATTGACTGGTACCGAAGCTCTGGAGTTCAATTGGAAAAGGAAGTGTTGCCTATGCGATGCGTGTTTGATAATTTTTGGTGCCAACGCGCATTCTGCATCACAGAAACCCCAGATCTGGCCTTCCATTAAAAGGGCATAGACAATTCCATTTGAAGGACGAAGACATAAAATACAGGGGAATACAGAGTTAAAGGCGGCTATGTTGGAGTATGAATCTAGAATTGGATGGACTCCAAAAAGTCTCCCTGAGTATAAAAACTGGATAGTAATTGGAAGATGATATGCACAGATATCATGGGCCAGGAAATGACAACCGTCGGATTGGCATCTGTAGAATGATGAGATATGAATGGGTTGTATGCATACATCACACACTAAATCACTGGATGCAGCTTCTCTACTTTTACTTCCATCTTCAAGGATCATTAATGGATGTTTGTGGTATGTTAGCCTTAGGTTTGATGGATTTCTTTCTGCGGATCTACGGATCACCATGCTTGGAAATATATCCTCCTCATCCGGTAGCTCTACGTTGAACTCTCGCATCGTCTCTGCACACGATATATAGAGTGTTAGTGAAATAATATAAACGAATTAATTCCATATCTCTCAAGAAGCTCAGACTTTTTTAGATGAGATGAAATTCTTCATGGTATCAAAGCCAAAACACTCAAGCCCAGATCCTGGGTTCCATTTCCACAAAAGGCAACTCTATCTATATTAAATTGTCCACTGGTTGGGCCTACTCTCCAGAAGGTAGAGGTTAACAATTCAGCCTTACGATTGAGGGAGAGTGTTACGGAATTAATATAAACGAGAAATTGAATAGGAAACAATCAATTTAAGTTACCTGTTGTAAGATTCTCCATCTTTGACTTTGCACTGGTCACATTAACCATATCATATGTTTCCCCTTGGAAATAGATCCCATTATAGTAAAGTCGCCACGGACTACGGCAAATTGAGCAATCTCTCTGGTTTAATAAATTAAAGGAAGGAGAATATGAGAGAATATAAGGGTTAGGATGGATGGATAGTTTGAGAATGGTGGGCAAAATGGTGCAATCTTGATGAATCCAGAAGTTGCATCCCTGGCAGGCGAAGTCACATATAGACACTAGACACTATTTCTCTACAACATGCTACGAGTGGGTGATATTTGTGGCTTATGTGTTTGGTCATGATCTCCACCGGTTTCACAAGTAAAGGATGGAGTTCGAACTCACAATCGGAATGTTTTCTGCATTTGTAGGAATGCCTCGGGGGACAACGTTGGTCGTTCGAGATTGAGAGTTTTGAGATGACCAAAGGAGAACATTTCTTCAGGAAAAAGTTGGAATTAGCATCGACGCTGCAAGTGTAGGAAGGACTGGAGAGAATCGGCAACCCGCAAATGCAACACCTGTAAGGCTTAGGATCATCAAGATCATCCACCTGAAAGAAACTCAATGGATGTTCGTGGCTAAAATGTTGAATACACTCCATATCATACTAGAGCCATTAAGCTTCAGAACTAAAATATATGTCAAGGGCTAATTTTCTTTGTTTTTTTGGAGAGTAAACAATATTTGGATGAATGATGATCAATATAACCATATCCGTCCATGTATATAGAGGCGTCATAATACATGCTTTTCTTTACCTTGTGTAAGAAGCTCAATATATGGATTCATAAATTCTTGCCCAAGCAAAGAATAAACTAGTGGTGTATATTAAAGAAAAGGCAGTACACTTCACATGCTGTTCATATATTTCCTCTAAAGAGATAAAGGTTCAAAGAAGCATAATTTTAATCTTCTTTTTCAAGTACGGAAACAATAGTAACAAAATTATAAACTTAAATAAAAAGAATTGAGCATTTCATCGCCGCCGTACATCCACCGGCATCGCGATCCCGACCACCTTCCGGACGTGGATATATAGTACCAATCGCTTCGTCTTGACACTAGGATCATATCCCCCAAATCAATTTTCCACTTCGTTGCCTCTAGGTCAGTTGATTTTGAGCGACCTTATGATTTCCGGCCACCCACCACTCACCCTATACACCGTTCTAACCGTCTTTGTTGCCCCTCCATTTCCCCATCCTCCATCGTCAAATTCATCAATCATAGCATATGATTTATTTAAATTTCCAGTTGCGATATGAAAATCTATAAAATTGCTATAAATCAACCATCTACCCCCTAAACGCTAAATAATGAACCCTAAATTATGACCTATTCGGGCCGGTGAACCATGAACCACTCAATTTTGTCTTACCTTCACCAATTACAGAATTTGATTGTAAATTAAAATTTTTTCATGTATGAAAATTTTCATACTAGACTTTGTCATATATGAAATACATATACAATTTTAAAATTAGTATGCTATCTTCATCTTCATCTTCATCTTCACATGTTTAAATCTTCATCTTCAGTTGCAAATTGCAGCGGTTTTGAGACCGACGCAGTCAAATGGTCAAAATTAACCAATTTTGCCATGGTTTTAGATTCCGCCGCAACTTGCAACAAAAATTTGACCAGTTGTAAAACGATATCATTTTAATTCTACTTTGCAACGGAAAAAACCATCGCAAACTTAACGGGTCAAATTTGGGACTGTTTTCGACTCTGAAAACCATACGCGGTGCACTATAATTGCCACCGCCCAATTTGAGATGATTTTTTACGTCTCAAAATTTCAAATATTATTTAGAGACGGCTTTTCCGTCTCAAATTGATACAGATTATGCACATTAATTGCATCGGGGTTTGTGTTTTTTGGACAATAATTTTACGGGCTTGGTAATATGGGGCAATGTAACATCCCCAAAATTTCAAGTCAGTTATATATTTTTTTTAAAAAGACTTCATAATAATTTTTTTTTTCACAATACTTTTAAAATTCAAATCTATCTTTCACTATTTAAAGAATGTTTTTTTTTTTATTAAAGTCCCATTTTATTTTTTAATTTAAGACATGTAAATCGAATATTTTTCATCATAATTATTTCGAATAGGAAACATGCTCTGACACTTGTTTTAATCCCAATTCGGCCCCATTCATGTTCTTCTTTTATTATTTATTATTATTATGATTATCATTATTCTTATTCATTTATTTTTCATATTAGATCATATATAGAAGGTATGTTTTCAAAATTTATATTTATCTCAAAAATCAAATCTCAAGATTTTCATGAAATATTCAAATCCCAATATAGCTAGAAAATATATTTTCTTCCCTATAAATAGAGGTCTCTTTTTGTGAAATCAAAACACACAAAAAAATATTTTTCACCTTAAAATTTGAGTCGTGTTTTCTTTGGATCGAAAGGCAGCCGACCCCTCAACAGAGCGGTAACAATTTATTCTCTAAACCTTTTAGTTGCTTTAGTTTCGATCAAGAGCACATGATTTTATTAAATTTGATGGTTTTAATAAAAGTTGATTTTTTTTTAGTAGTCACTTGTTTAAAGTCCAAACCTTTTCAGGCACTGTTACAATTTTTGAAGTCAATGGGCAATTGCAAATATGATCCAATTATTTTATGTCAAATTCTTTTAATTTATGAAGTTTAAATCTTTTTGGTTTCTAAAAGTTATTTACAAAAACGAAATAACAACTTTATTTATTCAAATCTATTTCATAAATCCAGAAATTTACCATGATTATCTATTTTATTTATTAGCACCAAGTAAGATAGGTGCCTTGGTTTTTAACTTCTTCATGGCCGAATTATTCATGAGGCCAAATTCTATTTACAGACTGTTTAAATGGCCAAGCATATATATAAACTTATTTTCTAACTCAAGTTATTAATGTTTATTATTTTCGTATAGGCATCCATAAAGTTTTGGTTTCAAAAAAAATATTAAATTCATTCAGTTGCGCAAATCTTTTTGATCAACGCCTTTTATAAATTAAATTTATCTTATTAAATAATTATTCAAGAAACTAGATAATCATTATTTTATTCAGTGAATAATTTTAATAATTGTGATATTATTTTAGGCACAAGGAATAAAGATATTTCATTGCATCATTCACATTCATGACACGACAATTCAAGGTGGGGTTTTTACTTGCTTTATTACTTTTAAATATTCATGTGAGTGTTATTATTGCTTGCTACATCTTACAGCCTATGTTATTATGGTTGGTTTATCCAACAAGCCTATGGTTGACCTAGTCAAGAAGCCTATGTTATTATGGTTGGTTTATCCAACAGCCTATGGTTGGCCTTGCCAACAAGCTTATGAAATTGTATGCATGTTTGTGAGTTTATAATTTAAATTGATTCATGTTATTTTATATTCAAAATATTAGCTTTAAGATTTAAATTATTTTCATTTAAATGAGACTCGCATCCCTGTTATTTTATTAAATCTTGTTTGAGACAAATAAATTTTTTAGTGATTCAGTATAAGGTTCAATAATGTTTCATGTTTTAACATTTACTTCCGTTGCAAATTCTTATAAAATTTATGCATATTTGGCCTATGGAAAATCGGGATGTGACAGGCAATATATTTTAAAATTTTTAAATATATGACAATATGTTTTAAAATTTGTAAATATAGGATAATATGTTATGGAAAATCGGGATGTGACAGGCAATATATTTTAAAATTTTTTAAATATATGACAATATGTTTTAAAATTTGTAAATATAGGATAATATGTTTTAAAATTTATAACTATAGGACAATATTTTTTAAAATCTGTAAATGTAGGGCAATTTTGAGCCTGAATAAGCCTAAATCTTATGTAACATTTCAGGCCCATTTGGGCTTATTAGAGCTTTTTATTGTCCTATGTTTACAATTTTTAATACATGTTATCCTATATTTACATATTTTATAACATATTGTCCTACATTTCTAAGTCAGAATAGTTATTGTCCTTAAAACACAACCCCCAAGTTACTGTCCTTAAAAAACATTTTCCCCTAATATTCATTGTAAAGTCTCTATATTAGCTAGCATTTCTTTTGCACGATTGATTAGCACATATACATGATCTTCTTGTATTCTGACTTAGTGGCTTGTATAGAAAACAATAGAATTAAAGAAACATAATCATAGATGGAGAATTTTATTCATATGGTAATAACAAACTTAGCATAAATACTTGTAATGAGATCCACACACATAGAGACGTCATTAAGGAATTTGATGTATTGCCTCTTCAATCTTTTCAATATCTTCTTTAATTTGTTTCAGAGAATAGGAATAATTCATAGATCCAGTGGTGGCAGATGCACAGGAAAAGTGAACCCAAAAATGACAGGGAGAACAATGGAAAGCCATTTCATCATCTGAAAAGCCTTTAATGATTTCATTGCAAATTCCGCATCTCTCGTGTCTTTGGTGGGTAAGCATTCGAGTAAGAGTGAGAGGATGCTGCGGATGAACTCTATCATCAGAAAGTGTTTTGCCGAACTTGACTTTGGAGAAATACCCAACAGAGGGAATGCAGTTGATATGAAAGTATTGCTCGCACTTATGACAACCGTAGTACCAAAACTTAAGCTCGATATCTTGCTCACAGACCTCGCAAATGAGCTCTTGCTGCTTATCTTCGTTGTGATGATGCGTCATGATCAACTCCAGTGGATGCTCATCAAATTTATGGCGAGTCCTTTTGGGCAGCAGAGCACACCTGATATGTATACCGAAGTCACAGACAACACATCTGTAAGTGTCAATGATGAAGGATTCAGCGGAGCAGCAACTGAGTGGATTAGATGTTTTCCTCAAGGGAATAATTTGGAACATAGGGTGTTTGCCATGGGACGCGTGGTTGATGCTTCTCGGTACATGCGCGCACTCTACATCGCAGTATCCCATCACATCCAGATCTTCATCGAAAAGCTGATAGGCAAATTCATTGGAGGGACGAAAACAAAACATACATAAAAATGCTGAATTAAAAAAGTCTGTGATGGAATACGAGAGTACTCCTGTCAAACGGCCCCAAAACATAAAAAGCTCGAGACGAGTGTGGAGTTTATTTGCACAGATGTTATGGGCCAGGAAATGGCAGCCGTCAGACTGGCATCTGTAAAATGGAGATGATATATCAAGGGGTTGTATGCACACATTGCACAATAAATCACCGCATGGAACTTCTCTACTGCTTCTGCTCATGATGTTACTTCCATCTTCAATGATCAAAGGATGTTTGTGAAATATTCCGTTGATGTCACTGCTGTTTTCGGCAGATCTACGGATCACCAAACTTGGGAATGTATCTTCCTCATCCGGTAGTTGGATAAATTCTTGTATTGTTTCTGCGCAAACTTAAGACGAGTTAATATGTACCACAATTTGCTCGTATGTATTTTATATATATGTATATAAAGAGAGTCTTGTGTGAGTGATGCGACGTGCAAGTTTATTCGCCAAATTGTCCCAGAATTGTTACTTGCAAGATTGTCCCACTTTTACCAAAGATAATGTCCAAGATTTGGAAGGATCTACAAGATTTGACAAGATATGCAAGATTGGTAAGAGTGATTCAGTTTTATTGTTTATTTCTTTCTTTTTCCAATTAAATCTTTTAATTCATAGATATCTGGTAGATTTAGGGAGATTTGGTCATTTTTAGATTAGGATTAATCCTTTTGTTATTTAAATACCATATGTACGTTTTTTTTAAGAGGAATGAATGAATAAAATATAACTTTTCTTTGGCAATTTGTCAAAAACTAATCGTTCACCTGCTGGCCTGAGCCAGGGCGACGATTTTATCGTGTTTTCTATTAGTTCTCCTGCTAGCCTGCGCTAGGGCGACGAATTTATCTTGTTCCCAAATCGCGGTTCTCATCAGTGAGATAGAACGGTGTATATAGTATATCAACATGTATAACAAAACAAATTCACACAAAAAAAAAAAAAAGAACAATTCAATTATGAGAGTTGGGAATTACCAGTTTGAAGATTCTCCATTTTAGACTTTGCACAGGCCACGTGAACCGTTTCATAGGTTATACCACTGAAATAGACCCCATTATAGCGAAGACGCCATGTCACATTACAAATTTGGCACCGTGTGTTAACAATATTAAGAGGAGGGTCATATGTGAGAACGTAAGGATGAGGAGAAATGGGTAGTTTGATAATGGCGGGCAAAATGGCGCAATCTTGATGAATCCAGAAATTGCATTCTTGGCAGTTGAAGAAGAACCCCTCTTCTTTTTTCCCACACCCATTACACTGAGACAGTAATTCCTTACAACAGGCTACTAGCGGGTGTGATTTGTGGCTTCTGTGTTTGCTCTTTATCTCCACCGGTTTTGCAACCAAAGGATGGAGTTCGAACTCACAATTGGAGTAATTCTTACATCTGTAGGTGAAGTTGTGGCGCGAGGAATTATAGCCTGGGGCCAACTCGAGATTAAGGGTGTCTAGATGACCATCGTAGTACAATTCTCTGGGTAATTGTGTGCATGCTTTGTGTAGGAAAAAATTGCAATTAGCATTGATATTGCTGCAAGTGTAGGAAGGGCTGGATAGAATTGGCAACCCACAAATACGACACTCGTAAGGCTTGGGATTCTCATCATCATCCAATTGAAAGAAACTCAATGGATGTTCGTGACTGAAATGTTGAATACACTCCATGTTGGTGGAAATTAAAAAAGTATCAAGGCTACTTATTTGGATTATTAATACCCGCTTATATTATCAATATTCCGACATGAAACTTAACTCCTATCACATGCATGCCTTTTCTATTTCCTTGTATAAAAAGCTCAATTAATCCATAACTCTATTTCCAAGCAAAGAATATTAGTAATATTTTTTAAAAAAGGAGCACACGTACTTCACAAGTTTAATCTTTTCCTCATAAAGTTAAAGGTTTAAACAAGCATAACTTTAATCTTCGTCTTCAAGTATGAACTATATAATTATGAGTGATACTTTTGTGCACCAATTGCACACTGTACAGTTTGATTTAATTTTAATTTGGATTAATTACAGCCTAGATCTTGGGTAATTTTGCCGTCCATTTCTATTTCAATTCCCGAACGCTGAACCATGAACCCACAAATACGACACTCGTAAGGCTTGGGATTCTCATCATCATCCAATTGAAAGAAACTCAATGGATGTTCGTGACTGAAATGTTGAATACACTCCATGTTGGTGGAAATTAAAAAAGTATCAAGGCTACTTATTTGGATTATTAATACCCGCTTATATTATCAATATTCCGACATGAAACTTAACACCTATCACATGCATGCCTTTTCTATTTCCTTGTATAAAAAGCTCAATTAATCCATAACTCTATTTCCAAGCAAAGAATATTAGTAATATTTTTTAAAAAAGGAGCACACGTACTTCACAAGTTTAATCTTTTCCTCATAAAGTTAAAGGTTTAAACAAGCATAACTTTAATCTTCGTCTTCAAGTATGAACTATATAATTATGAGTGATACTTTTGTGCACCAATTGCATAATGGATGTTCGTGACTGAAATTTGATTTAATTTTAATTTGGATTAATTCCGACATGACCTAGATCTTGGGTAATTTTGCCGTCCATTTCTATTTCAATTCCTATAACCATGAACCATGAACCCGAGCCCAAACCCCTATTTCAATGAACCATGAACCATTCGGTTTGCGGGTTGGGTCAAAAGTCTTGTTCGAAATTTGAAATATAGTAAAAAAAAAAAAAACCTAAAAATTCAATTGCACCAATTCTAAATTAGTGCAAAAGGTGTACACAAGTATTTGCTTATAATTATATATACCACAGTGAAATTAGTATTGCATGTTTTGGCATAAATTTTTAATATATTTTAATATTTTTTAAAAATGTACATTTAAAATTTTGAAATATAGTTGTTTTGATAATTTTTAGATTATTAATATAATTTATTATAAGTTATTATATATATGGTTCGGTTTCAAAGTCTGCACCTCTCATGCACTTGTTTGATGGGTAAGCATTCGCGTAAGAGTGAGAGGATGTTAATGAAATTGATAATCGACACAAGGTTTCCCGAACTTGACTTTGGACATATGCCCAACTGAGGGAATGCAGCTCGCACTTATAACAACCAAAGTACCACAAATTAATCTCGATTTCGGGCAAATTAATGATAGGTACACTTTTTAAAAAAAATTAGCAACCAGGTACAAATGAGATTGCATATACAGGTAAAATTGCATATCTGCAGTGCAATTGTCTTTTACATATATCTGAATTAATCTCATTTGTACCTACATATGTGCAAATTAATCTCATTTGTCTTGCAGTTCTTTATTTACCTAAAAAAAGTGTACCTGGCTGCTAATTTCTCCTCTATTTCTTGCTCACAGACCTCATAGAAGAGCACTTCCTTATTATCCTCATTGTGATTATGCCTCATGATCATCTCTAGCGGATGCTCGTCAAATTTATGGCGTCTTTTTGGGGAGCAGTGCACACCTAATAAGTATTAAAACATAAATTTTAGATTGTTTTATAATATATATAATATTATAAACCTTTATTTATGTTATTATTTACAATATTTATAATTTTGTTAAACTTTTTCATAATTTTAATTAGTATCTGGATTATTGTTATAAGATATTTTGTATTTTAAATATATATTCCCATTTTTTTAGTTTTTAATTTTGTATTTTATATTTTTTATAATTTAAGATTTTATATTAATTATTTTGTTTGGATTTGAAATTAATGTAAGAGTTAAACAGATGATGTGGAGCTTATTTGAAGTTGAGGTGAAGCCGATTTGACGATGACGTGGAGTCTAAAGAGGCTAATGAGAACCGCGATTTGAGAACACGATAAAATATCGACGCCCTGGCTTAGGCCAGCAGAAGAACGATAGAAAACACGATAACATCAACGCCCCTGGCTTAGACCAGCAAGAGAACGATTGGTTTTGACAAAATTGTCAGAGATAAAATAATTTTTCATCATAACGAAGAAAAAAATGTTCATGGGTATTTAAAGACAAAAAATACTAACCCTAATCTAAAAAGGACAAAATCTACCAAATCTCTCTAGCCGATTTGATAACTATAAAATTAAAGGATGAAAACCGAAAACTAAATAAATAAATAATAAAACTAGGACAATCTTGTGGATCTTGCGAATCTTGGAATATTTCTGGGACAAATCCACGAATAATCTTGCACGTATCCTTGGGCCCAAAACCCTCGTTCGCATAAGAGGCATCAGGCTCATTTAAGACAAACACGTGAGAAAATAAGATATTTAACCCGAAATTGAGCTATTCTGGACAAAATTGGCTCAAATTGAAGCCACATAAAAGTTAATGTCATAAAAGAGTTGGTCTCTCATGAACCAGGTCTATGCTATGAACTTAGATTATTTGACCCGTTTCACTCATTTTCAACACATTCTTCTAAACCACTAAATTTGACCAGATATTATACCTTTGGGTAAGGTCAAATGCTATAAATGAAAAATAAGGTTCATAGCATGAACCAAGTCTATACAAGTTTTTGTCGTCATAAAATTGTCAGCCGGAAACAAACATGACTTAAATTGCCACCAGCAAAGTTAGTTCCCTGAATAAATTTTAAGGAAAATTATTTTTTTCGTCCTATAATTTTACCGTATTTTTCTTTCTGTGACTTACACTTTCGACTTATTAAACCTATTGACTTTCTTTCTGTGACTTATACACTTTCGACTTATTAAACCTATTGACTTATACACTTTCGACTTATTAAACCTATTGACTTATACACTTTCGACTTATTAAACCTATATGTAACTTCGCCACACCCGTCGCATAGAGACATTATTTCTCTACAACAGGCTACTGGTGGGTGTGATGTGTGGCTTATGTGTTTGCTCTTGATCTCCACTGGTTTCGCAACCGAAAGATGGATTTCGAACTCAAGTAGTACAATTCTCTGGGTAATTTTGCGCACGGATTTTGCAGGAAAAAGTTGCAATTAGGATCGATGCTGCAAGTGTAGGAAGGACTGAAGAGAATTGGCAACTCACAAATACAACATTTGTAAGGCATAGGATCATCGAGATCATCCACCTGAAAGTAAGTCAATGGATGTTCGTGGCTAAAATGTTGAATGCACTCCATGATCAGACTAGCTAGCTAGTAATTATTTGTGTAAGTTGATGGAGTTCTATTGAACTAAAGGTGAAATCGAAGAGTAAACAAATATCAATGATTTTTTTTTTTGGAGACAAAAATGTTGGATACCGAGCCACACTCAGAGTGTGATGTAATTACTTTTTATTAGAGAAAAAGAGTAATTACAATTGACACTATAATTTACAAGACTCAAAAGCTAGACTCTATTTTATATGTGGAACACTTTAACTCACTCTTTATTTGGAGACACACCTCACACCGCTCTTGCTTCTTGACACTATGTCACACTCTCTCTTTGTCACACACACTTTGTCACACATTCTCACTTAGGTAACTATCTAATATATATAGTGTACCTTAGAATATTCTAGATTCTCCTCTATAGTTCTACCTATCAATGACTTTAGTGTACTAGAAAAATCTTTAAGCTTGTGACCTCTAAGAATTCTAGAATGGTCTAGCCAACAATATACATACTAGATTATTCTAGTCACATTACTTTGCTTATTTGAGTAACTAGAATGATCCACAAATTATTGTCATGTAGATGCACCTTCTATCTTCCTGATCATTCTAGAAAGTTCCAAAGTTGGTGATGACATTTTTCAATACTCCCCCTCAACACCAACTTTATTTCTCGGTCTCATGCTCAGTTGTTCTCTAGAACTTTCTTCTTGAGCAACTGCAAAATTGACGTACTTAGGATTTATTTTTCGTGCTCTACTTGATTTCCATCCTTTAGAGATCATTACTTCTGGTTGATTATCTGCTACTCTGTGATGAACTCCTGTTTGCCAGGGACTGTGATTTTCACCTTCTTCCGTGATATATTCCTCAGTTTGTTGTTCATCTTCTTCGTCTACGTTTTCTTCAGGAGTAGAATATACTTTAATTGTTTGCTCCCCCATCTTTTTCTGTAAGATATCTTCTATCTTCTTAGAATCAGGCAACACTTCTTTCTGAGGCGACCACCATGACGAAGCTTCATCGAATACAACATTCCTTGATGTATAACACTTTCCTGTCATAGGGTCGCAACATTTTCACCCTTTTCTTTGGTTGTCATACCCCACAAAGATGCATCGTATAGCCTTTTTATCGAACTTGCTTCGAAGATGGCTTGGCACAAACACGTAACAAACACAACCAAAAACTCTGAAATGACTTACTGCAGGTTTGCACCCCCACAGCTTCTCATAGGGTGATACGAATTTTAGCTTTGCCTGAGGAAGCCTATTAATCACATGTGCTGCTGTCCTCATGCTCTCGGCCCAAAATCTTCCTAGTACATTCTTGGCATGTACCATACTTCGACATATCTCTGCAAGATGTCGATTCTTTCTCTCTGCCACACCATTTTGTTGTGGTGTGTTTACACATGTATACTGATGGCGTATACGACATTCTCGTAGATACTGCGAGAATTCTACTGATGTGTATTCGCCACCATTATCTGTTCGCAGAGATTTGACCTTCTTTCCAACTTCTGCTTCTACTGCTTCTTTAAATTCTTTAAATTTAGAAAATGTTTCACATTTTTCTTTCATAAAGTAAACCCATATGTACCGAGAGAAGTCGTCAATAAACGTGACCATGTAGCGCATTCCGCTGACTGAAGGTTGCTTTACTGGTCCGAACACATCAGAGTGTATCAACTCTAATGGTTCTTTGGCTTTGAACTTTGAATCATTGTACGGCAGTTGATGAGCTTTACCGTATTGACAGCCAGCACATATGGTCTCTGTCCTTACTTCTAGTTGATGAAGACCTTTCAACATTGCCTTCGCCATCATCACCTTTAACTTGTGGTAGCTAACGTGTCCAAGCCTTGCATGCCACAAGTCTGTTGTCTCATTTTTTCGTGTCTTATCCACGTATGCTGATTCTGCTGACATCACATAGACAGACTCTAATCGTTGGCCCTCCATTACTGGTGTTCCGGAGATCTTAACATCTTGATATATTTGAATTTCACTGGGACCGAATATTACGTGGTGACCCGACCCCGTAAGTTGTGCTACAGATAGTAAGTTTTTCTTCATACCTGGTATATGATAAACATCTTGGAGTGAAACTTCCTTCGAACTAAACCGCGGCATGAAGTTTGTTTTACCAACGTGGGCGATTGGTAATCTTGAATTATTTGCTGTCACCACCACTCGATTGCCTTTATACTCTGTCAAGTTCTGCAATTTCTCTTTATCTCCGGTCATATGGTTTGAGCAACCTGAATCGACTATCCAATCATTATTGTAGTCGATCAATTTTGGGACAATTGCTGTTAAAGCTTTCTCTTCCTCTTCCACAATGAAAGAAGATTCGATGTCCCATTCATCATCACTCGTACGTCCCGTACTTGACATGACTGCATTGCCCTCTACATTTTTCTTCTTTGACCAACAATTCTTAGCTATGTGACCCTTCTTCCCGCAATTGTAACACGTGCCATTGAATCTCCTATTCTGTTGAGATTCATCGTCTCTGTTGTTTCTTTGTTGAGCTCCCCCTGATTTAGAGCTCCTCGATCGATTAGCTGGATCATCGTCTATTTTGATTCTTCTGTCATTATTCTTGTTGAGCCGACCTCTAATTTTATTACTATAGAGTGCTTCTTCGTCATTCTTGGATGAGGATCCCGAAATTTGCTTAGCTAACGCCTCCTGGTCAGCTAGCAAATTTTCTAACTCAACAAGCGAGGGTTCAGTAGGCCAACCTTGTATAGAAGCAATAAAACTTCTATATTCCGGCCTCAATCCATGAATGATAATTCTTCTAATTCTTGAGTCGGACATTCCAGCAGAAGAATCTAATGTAGAGATTTCACGACAGAGAGACTTTACCTTGGCGAAGTATTGGTTTATTGTCATGGCGCCTTGTGTAATTGAGAGAAGTTCGTTCTCAAGAAGTTGCAGCCTCGCATCGTTCTTCTTGGAAAATAGCGTAGCAAAGGTGTTCCAAGCATCCTTGGGTGTCTTCGCCTCCCTTATGTGTTCCAACATTTCCTCCTCGATGGTGGTCTTGATCGCAAACAATGTCTTTCCAGCTCTAATCTTCCATTTCTTCAGAGCGGCAACATCTCCTTCTGGTGGTATGACATCACTACCATCCACTATCTCCCATAGGTCTTGGCCTTGGAGATATGACTCCATGTACAACGACCACGTGTTGTAATTTTGGTTGTTAAGCTTCTTGATTCCACCGACCACTTGTAGGTGACCCATCATCGTGGCTCAACCAAACTTGATGACGTTATGCAAGCTTGATTTTTGAAGACAAGCTCCGCAGTACTAAACCGCACACGACACCGCAGTACTAAACTGCACAAATTATGCAAGAAGCTCGACCAACGAGTCTCAAACGACACCAGAAATCGCCTTGCTCTGATACCACTTGTTGGATACCGAGCCACACTCAGAGTGTGATGTAATTACTTTTTATTAGAGAAAAAGAGTAATTACAATTGACACTATAATTTACAAGACCCAAAAGCTAGACTCTATTTTATATGTGGAACACTTTAACTCACTCTTTATTTGGAGACACACCTCACACCGCTCTTGCTTCTTGACACTATGTCACACTCTCTCTTCGTCACACACACTTTGTCACACATTCTCACTTAGGTAACTATCTAATATATATAGTGTACCTTAGAATATTCTAGATTCTCCTCTATAGTTCTACCTATCAATGACTTTAGTGTACTAGAAAAATCTATAAGCTTGTGACCTCTAAGAATTCTAGAATGGTCTAGCCAACAATATACATACTAGATTATTCTAGTCACATTACTTTGCTTATTTGAGTAACTAGAATGATCCACAAATTATTGTCATGTAGATGCACCTTCTATCTTCTTGATCATTCTAGAAAGTTCCAAAGTTGGTGATGACATTTTTCAAAGAATACATGTGTGGATGGATGATGACCAATACACACTTATCATCAGTCCATATATATATAGAGAGAGAGAGGCAAAAAGTTTCACTCCTATTACATGCTTCTTTTCACCTTGTGTACGTAAAAAGATACCAATTCATGATTTTTTGTCCAAGCAAAGAATATCAAATAGTATATATTAATGTCGTACACTTGCATGTTATTTAAATATTTCCTCTCTAAAGACGTAAAGCTTCACAACAGCATAATTTTAAACTTCTTCGTCAAGTATGGAATATATATGTAACTATATACTCCCTCCGTTGAACACTGATCTGGGCCCGGGAAAACCAATAAAAACACACTTTTTGCTTTTTCAGTTTGATAAAGCAGGGGTAAAGTAGCCCATTCAACTTTTTGCTAATGAAGGGATTAATTTTCCACTCCATAATCCACATCACTGGCCAAATTCAACAAACAAAAAACAACGTTCATTGAAAACTGCATTCATTTTACAAACGTTCTGCACAGCACAAACAATAAAAATTTACAGACCCAAATGTTTTTATCCTAAATTCCAAAGATCAATTCCTTCCTGATTTTTCGAAGCCTGCTTTGTACAACAAAATAAACACCGGTCTAACTCCATCATCAGAGAAGAATTTGATAGTTGAATCCTGGTTGTAAACATGAAATCCAGTCAATATCAGGGGGATAAACATGCAATCCAGCCCATAAATAAGCATATAAAAAGCATATGTAGGGGATAAACATGCAAATCAGTCATAAATAAGTCCTTAAACATCATTTAATTGTGATAATAAGAGTAACCTGAGCACGAGAGGGAACCAAATCGAAAGGTACTCCACGAACCATCTTCGGATGTCCTAGCTTTCCCCCAAATTATTACCGAGTTCCCCCATCGCCTCCATAAGAACACTTTCAGTTTCAAAAGAGCAGTAAGTCTTCCAATCCACAACCACAACCCCATTAAAATCGAAAATCTTCGATTCCATCACATATAACACCAAAATCCCATTCCATCACTCAAACTGACTCAGATCTTGCAAGATCGAAAAGTTCAGATTTTGAGAAAACTCAAAAAGTAACTCAGATCTTGAAAAACTTCAAAAACCGAGGACATACAATTTACAAATCTTGCAAAACGTCAAAAACTTACTCAGATCTTGCAAGATCGAAAGTACAAATCTTGCAAATGAAAGACTTGGGGTTTACAATTGGTCTGTAATGTGAATTTCGACTGGGCTATGTATATTTTCAGGGGGAAGGAGGTTGCACGAGAGACTGAGAGAAACGATTATGGTTTCAGGTGGAAGGAAGAAGAAGAACATTCAAGAAAAAGAAGAATGAAAGAGAGAATTGGGGTAAGAATTAGGGGAGAGGCAGAGGGTATGTTTTGGATCGGCCGTGTTATTTGGGTTTGGGTTAAAAATTAGATGGATTAAATATGTTTAGTTGGGTTGGTCATGAATAATTAGTTTATTAATTGGTGGATTCGAGTTAATTATATTTGAAAAGGTAATGGCATAAGTGGTAAATCTATCTCCTTCTATTTCTCAATCTTTTTAACTCCACGTGTAACAACAATCTTCCGCTATTCCACATCTTCTTAATTCTCCTTAAATCACGGCTTTCAAAAAAAAATTCTCCTTAATTCACATTTTTATTAAAAAATTATAAATTCTAATCCAACTAATCAACGTTCATTTTTATATTTGAATTTTTTAAAATTATATATCTCCTTTTTTTTCTCAGTAAATTCACCTTATCTTTTATTTTTTTTACATATATTCGAATTTTTTTATATATCTTTCCTTTTATATTTTGTTTTCTCAACAAATTCATCTCATCTTTATTTTTTCTACATATGTTCGATGTTTTTAATATATCTCCTTTTATTTTTCATTCTTTTATTTTTTTCTTTTTTTCTCAACAAATTCACCATATCTTTATTTTTTTCTACATATATTCGATTTTTTTTATATATCTCTTTTAATTTTTCAACGGTTTAAATTTCAATTTGGATAAATATAAACTTTAGTTAATAAACTTTATCTACAACCACCATTTATTATCGTGCACGCCATTTTTATACAGAACCGTGCTTATTTACAATTTTGTTGCAAGTTCCAATTTTACAAACGCCTTCAATATTATTTTCCTTACGCACACCACTGATCTTTTTCGCGCACAATTATTTGATTATGACATCAGAATACTCATTTTTAGATGCTATTAATCCATGTAAAGAAACATGGAGGGTCAAAGTTAAGGTATTATGTTCCTCGATCGTTCTATCAAAAGATGATACAAAAAAAAAGTGCTACTTTGAACTCATACTCATTGACGAACAAGTAAGTATTTAATTTTTTTTTGTATATATCGACGTAAAATTCTTGCCGTTTATGAACAAATTAATTTTTTTTTCAACTTATATTTTTTTTTTACTGGGAATAAAAATACAAGCAGAGATACCTAATAAAAAAGTATGAGAATATTGTTCGAGAGGGACAAACTTATGATTTGTATAATTTCTCGGTGACGGCCTGTTATTGTACACGCAACACCCATTCAAAATAATCTTTCACCATCACACCCAATTGAGACGGTGTATTCCGATTGAAGTAAATAAATCAGACTTTGATTTTATTTCTTTCAATGACATCCTGTCACAATCCGAGGAAGAAGATAAATTTGTACGAGGTCACACAATTATTGTATTTATGACAATCTGCTTTAAAAATTATAATAAAAAATTAATTTCATATTTATCTGTTTTATTTGAAGATATAATAGGGTTCGTTGTTCAAATTTTTAACATTGAGTCTGTCGATGTCTACGGAAGGATGACCAAAAAAGTCTGACATTGAACTTCAGGATAAACAGTATGTAATCTGATATCTATTTTATTTAAAAAATTATTAATGCATTTAATAATTTTTTTTAATGCAAATTCCTTACACAAGATGTTTTAAGTCATACGCAATGACATGCGCATTATGGGAGGGATATTATGAGAAATTATCCTCTATATATATAGAGGATCACCCATCCGCATACATATCTTCCCAAGCAACAATGCAATTTATTTTGTTGAAATTTAAATTATTAATAAATATTTTTATAGTTTATAATAGTTGTTAATTTGCTACCATAGACTATAATTATTTTTCTAGACATGCGAAAATTCTTATGGAATTGAAACTCAAGTGGATCAGATTATTATTTGATTATGCAGTGTTTTTATTTTTTGGATTGGATATGTTTTCTATTTTAATTTGTGGTTAATTTTGATCTATTCAGAAGAACACATTCCAACATTTTTTTCTTTATCAGATTTAAATTGTTAACCATATTTTCGATGTGCCTTCACGAAAAAGAGACAGATTTTTATATCTCTCATTTGGAGGTTTAGATTTTATAGGGCAATGATTCTTTTGGATTTGAATGCCTTTGTGATTTATGACTTGATTCAATTTTTATGACTTAATTTTGGCTGGTGTGATGAGATTTATGTGAATGTAATTTTTATCCTTTTATTTTATGATTTTCTTTATATCAAAAATAAATTTTCAACTTCATTCTTATCGCAATACTAAACAAATTCGTAATATCAAAATGAATTCATATGAATCATGCATTTATTGCATAATTAATCGATACTTAATTTCCAAATTTAACTATGCAATTAATTTGATAATATATGAATGTTTAAAAAAAAATATGAATATTTTACCCGCATCCATTCTATTTCAATTTAATAATTATAATAATTATATCACTCAAGATCTTAAATATGTGTAAATCAAAATATCCTCATGTTTATTTTCAATAGTATACATCTCAAATAATAATGTTATAAAATTGCCAAAGTACATTGTGGACAAGTTTAACACAAAAATCTATAAAATTGATGAAGTGTGAAGGGTATTAGTTGTGTTTTTATTACATAAAAGATAAAGGGTGTGAATTATATTATGTCACATCCCAATTTTTGTTAGGCTTTTGAAAGCTAATTTAGATAAAAATTTGTAGCGAAAATAAATTATATTACAACAGTACTGGTATTAGTACTGATAACTGAAGGGTGTGATTTATATTACAAAATGGTATTATCGTAATAATTTACTAGTCATGTCTCTAAATTTTCTATCGCATGTTTTTAAAATTAAGAAATACATAAAAAAATAAATATATGGAGTGAATAGAGATAAAAATATTGGATGGAGAAATTTTTAAAAAAAGGTCAAAATTTAAAATTAAAATGAAACTATGAATTAAAATTGAGTAGAAAATAAAAAATAAAATTATGAATTAATAAAAATTGGAGAAATGTTGATTACTGAAAAACGATTATACGTGGGATAAAAAAGATTGAGAATTAGATAATAGGGAGATGTCAGATTACATGTGATTACTCTTCATATAAGACTTGATGGTAAAAATCATACCTATGGGCGCTCTCACATTCTCACTATTGTTCGTGAATAAATATCTAGCAGATTTTTATTTTTTTTTAACTTTTTTTATGCATGTTCACATGTTGTGTGTTGTTTCAAATATTGTTGCAAGACTAAATCAATATTCGAGAACCTATTTTTATACTTTTGTAATATTTATAAGTTACATGATTTGACCGCTATTCATTGTATTTTGATTTTTGCTGAAACGAAAATTTTATTAGTTTGACAATAGTTTATGTGCATTTACTCCATCAGAAATGGAGACAATGAATTAAAATAACATTACATACACTATTATTTTATAATTATTTCAATTGTGCATTTTCGGCCTTTCTATTTATTTATTATTTATGCAGTCTTTTTTAAAAGGTATTCATCGAATTTTGCAGTCTTATTTTATAAGGAATTCATCGAAATAATAATACAGTACTATAGTTTTTCTCTTTAACCCCGCGTAATACGCGGGATTTACACTAGTAAGTGTATATTTTGTGGGCAAAAATTATGAAATTCTTTTTCATTTGTGGGTGTGAAAACTGATGTGGGACAAATAAAAAAGGAAAGTGTGAAAACTGATGTGGGACGGAGGGAGTATGTAATAATATGTGTTATTTTATATGTTTAAGTAGAGGAAAAAAGCAGATTTAATTTTCGGTACGATAGTCTACTGTATTAAGTAGTAGTATTAAGGGGATCAATAAATTTTTTTAGACAAAAACTCATATTAGATGGATGAGCATGAGACGATGTACAACTTATCACTAATCACACTCATCCCTCCCAAAGTGTTAAAGCGCCAATGAACAACTTATGTCTCATCTCACCGTGAGACCGTCTCATGCAAGTGTGCCTCTTTTCTTTAGGGGATTAACTTTATTGGGGGCGATATTTTAATATATAATTTTATATCTACCACATTTCTTTTCCGCTGATAAAATTTAAAATAAACTTATAAGTTGCGTCAATTTTGGAGAAAAATAGTTTTTTGGCCCATAACTTTCCTGTAATTCATTTTTTGTCTCAAAAAATTTAATTATCCAATTTTGGTCCCCTAACTATCTCGATTGTCCAATTTTGGTCCCATTTTTACCGAAAATAGAAAATTTTATCATTTTCGATCATGCGCAAGTCACGTATTGGTTAAAAATCCGGGTTTTCAAGCTCGTATATGGTGTGGACACTGACGGTTAAAAGAAAAGTTAATTTTTCTAAAAAATTAGAAAGAACAAGAAAATATCTCACAAGTGCGGAAAAAATGAATTTTTAATGTCCACGTCAACTACGAGGTTGGAAAATCCCAATTTTAACCAGCATGTGACTTGTGTGTGATAAAAAAAAAGGACAAACTTTTATGTTTTTCGACAAAAATGGGACCAAAATTGGACAATCGATATAGTTATGGTACCAGAATTGGAAAATTAAATATTTTGAGACAAAAAACGTATTACAGGAAAGTTATGGGACCAAAAAACTTTTTTTCTCGTCAATTTGGACCAAGTTTGATCTGAATCGTTAAATTTCGGGCTAAAATCACGTGCTTCCCACGTGTTAGCCAAATTCCGGACCGAAGCATTTAGATCCGAGCTATTTTTGACACATCAATAGCTTCATCTTGGCACTACGACCATTTCTCCCTAATTACTTTTGGCTAGTATCCTAGTCATATTTCAGAAAGATAGATAAAGAGATTTTGTGCATTAGAAACTGATTTTGTGCATTAGAAACTTTTGGCTAGTATCTCTTCAGATATTCAATTTTCTCTTAGATCAATCATTTTGATGGAAGGAAACTTTTCTACCCCTGCTCCAAAAACACTTTCCAACTGGTTACCACTTGCAATGGTGAGAATTCGATCGAGGCGTTGTAGGGCCACCATGCATTCAACGCCTGCTGGTATTAGAAGCATTTGTCGCAACTAAACTGATGACGATGATTATGATGGTAGCATTCACCACAGAGTAGTAATCCATCAGTTATATATGTACATATGTGTGTATATTATATTGAGGTTATGATTTTTTTTTTTTTGTGGACGAGGTTATGATTTTTAATTCACATATAATGTGCTTATATATGGATGCCCTGACCATTACTTACTACCGTCCGATTCCATCTGGAAAATCTCAAAGTTTTTACAGGATTCTCCCAAATTTTTACTCTGAATGAACATTTACTGAGTGTCTTATTCACAATTGAGTGTGTCTCATATGCACCGTGCACTCCAAAGTGTATTTTAGAATTATGCAACTTGTTTTACCAAAATATGCAACTTGTTTACACTGAAACGTGCAACTTATTTTTCATATTAATAGTTGCACGGTTAAGTGTAAACAAGTTGCATAGTTAAATGCACTATGGGTAGCACGGTGCACCTAGCGCATATATACACACTTAATTAGATTAAAAGAAAATATATATATATATATTATAAATACCTTCACTGAACGAGAAGGTCAAAATTTAGCACGAAATTGAGCCTTTTAAAGCTAGCAAAAGAGCACGATTATACTATAATTAACCATCTCTTAATTTAATTACACTTTAATTATTCCATGCTTAATAGCTTAAGACAACAAATCGGGAACCATGCCTTTTTTTCAATCACACGACACGATTTCTTGTTAGTGGGCCCGATGGGCTATGACCATTGAATTATGTTTTCATATTCTGGGCCTTAGAGCCTTATGTCTTTATTTGTTTTAAATTGGGCTTAGCCAGCCTTTTTCTATTATATACAAAAATGAATGGGAAAGACTATTATTACGTGTATATAATTTGTGAAAAAATATGGTGGCTCCCTCTATCGTTGCTCTTTCTTGGTTTCACATACTGAATTAGCAGTTTGGGCCTACATCATATGCTTCACATGAAAATGTGAGTGGACATCCAAGTCTTTGAGATGTTGACATCGAAGACTGTAATAAATTATTCGTAGCTTTGACTCATTCTTGGTTGTGCCTCGTGGACATCAGTGACCACATGAAATGTATTACTATAGTTCAAAATCTTCTTAGAAGCGGGGCCGGCCGTGGAAAGAAAAAATTGTCCAAAGGCAAGTCAGTCGTGTGATGGACGTTATATATCTTATACTCCCTCTGTCTTATGTTAAACTGTTCGTTTTGTCAAAACGGGCGTTACAAATGGCAAGTCTATCCCATATTATCTCTATTTTTAAATTTTACTGGGTTCAATTTTTATTTTTTATTTTACTAAACCAATTGTCACTTATTAATTATCTACATTTTCTTTTACATATTACATTATTTACATCTAAACAGTACCCCAACACTACACATTTTATACTGTATTCAATAAAACCTGTGCAAAAAGCAAATAAGTAATTTAATAGATGAGGGAGATTAATTAAGGTCGATGCATTCAAAATGTGTATATTACATGTTTTAGCAAGTTTCACCCATATTAAGAAAGAGTTAATTTCATTTTTGTCTTCAAATTTAACCCTTACTTCACTTTTGGTCCACCTAGTTTACTGATCATCATCAAATGTAATCTTGCTAGTATATTCTTTTACTCATTTTTTGTCTGATTGTTAGTGTCAATTGATTAACCGGATCAAATTTTTAGAGGACCAAAAGTAAAATAGAAGTTAAATTTGGGGATAAAAAATATATAAATTCTAATACAGTTTTAATAATAATCTGGAGAAAAAAAAATCCCTAAAAAGCGGTATATATTTTGGGACGGAGAGAGTATAATGTACTACCATCTACATTTCACTTCCCTTTTTCTTTTTTTTTTTTTTAAATTAATATATTTAATGAACTTGATAATTGAGGTGGTAGTGAATGATTAAACCATGAACATCCTCCCTAGTAAAGTGATTGAGCAAGTCATGCACAACTCTTGTAATGAAGGTTGTAAATTTTGTGGAAATTAATGGCTCTGATGCAACCCATCAGAGGAAATATACGCGTATTTGCGGGGGCAGGAAAAATAATTTCCACAAAAAAAAAAAAAAAACAAAAAAAAATAAAAAATGAAAGGTTGATAAAGTTTGGTCAATGTAAGCTGCCCACGGTCCACGGGCAGACTGAATGTTTATAAATCTGTATGAAAATATATACTATGTGGAATCTAGACTTGTGCATGACTACATATTGTAGCATAAAAAAACTATAGCTTTAGAGATTCCTATGTATTTAATGGAGAATAGCTCTAATTACAACGCCAGATATACATATAAATATGCTATTGCCATGTTCATTGCCTGCTTCATAGGGAGTTCAATTTTTGTCGGAATTCTATTCATATGCTGCAAAAAGGGAAAGAAAACAATCCGAGTTGCCCTTTTATTCATCCACTACATTAAGAACACGAAAGCAAGCTCGGCGACGCCTGATCTCAGGCATGGAGACATTTTCAAGATATGGAATTACGACGGAAAGATCGCGTATGAAGACATCATTGAGTCAACAGCTGACTTTGACCTCAGATACTGCATTGGAACCGGAGGCTACGGCAGTGTGTACAGAGCACAATTGCCAAGCGGAAAAGTTGTTGCTGTTAAAAAGCTTCACAGATTCGAAGGTGAGAATCCAACATTTGACATGTGTTTCAGGAATGAAGCCAAGGTTCTGTCTGGAATACGTCACCGGAGTATAGTGAAGCTTTACGGGTTTTGTCTGCACAATCGTTGTATGTTTCTCATTTATGATTACATGGAAAGGGGGAGTCTGTTCTGTGTCTTGATGGATGCAGAAGACGCGGTGGAGCTAGATTGGGACAAGAGAGTGAATGTGGTGAAGGGCATTGCGGATGCTCTGTCTTACATGCATCACGACTGTAGCCCGCCAATTCTACACAGGGACATTTCCAGTAGCAACATACTTTTGAATTCAAAGGTTGAAGCTTTTGTATCTGATTTCGGGACGGCTAGATTGTTGGATCCAGATTCATCCAACCAGACTATGCTCGTGGGAACTCGTGGTTATATTGCACCAGGTACGTCTTTTCTTTCTCTTAGTGTAAAATGAGTGATGAATATAAGCATCTAATTATGAAGTTGAATGTGCAGAACTGGCATACACCATGATTGTTACAGAAAAATGTGATGTCTACAGCTTCGGTGTGGTGGCCCTTGAAACCATGTTGGGGTATCATCCAGGGGACGTTCTGACTTCCATATTATCCACAAGATGTTGTGAAAAGATGATGCTCCAAGACCTGTTAGATAAGAGGCTACCATCTCCAGATGAAGTACGGGTGTGTAAAGACGTGGTTCGTGCAGTGAAAGTAGCACTCAGTTGCATTAGTGCAGACCCAAAGTGTCGGCCATCAATGCTTCAGGTATCTCGGGAACTTGCTGTTCGCTCACCGCCGTTGCCAATGCCCTTTCGTTCCATATCAATTTCACAGCTCATGTATTCACATTGAGCTCATTACATATAATTAGCATTACATGTGTCATAGACATTAATCTCACACCACCAGATGATGTTGCAACGAAGGAGGAAGGAGTGGTGTTAGGGTTTTCTGAAGATACTAAAAAGGGAAAGTACGATTTGTTGGTATCTGAAGAGTTTTCATCTGAGCCTGAAGAGGGAATAAAGGGAATTGCGCCTGAAGGGTTTTCGTCTGAGCCTGAGGAGTTTCCGTCTGAGCCTGAAGTGGGGATAAAGGGAAATGGGCCTGAAGAGTTTTCATCTGAGCCTGAAGAAGGGATAAAGGGAATTGCGCCTGAAGGGTTTTCGTCTGAGCCTGAGGAGTTTCCGTCTGAGCCTGAAGTGGGGATAAAGGGAAATGGGCCAGAAACTTTATCAACAAATGGGCCTGAAAATAATTAAAGTTCATGAGGCTGCAGCCCAATATTTCATTTAATTATTGTTTAGTATCTTTATTTCCCTAAAATTGTGATAGCCCCTGTGGTCCCCACTCCTCTGATTTAGGAGACGGTTTGTTGCAGAATTTGTTATGCAGAAAATATTCTAACCTCTCACATGTTTTCTCTCTCTTCTATCATCTTTCTCTCATCATCATTCTTATCTTATTCATATTATCCTTGTTCTTCATACTTTTACCCAGAAAATCATACAAAAACATTACAATTTACATTCCTTATATATCAGTACACTACATTTGGTATCAGAGCCCCTACTACTTTTCCAGTCCTTAATGAATCAAATTTTCAATGATTTTCTAAGGAAATTTGTTCTGGTCTTTTTTGATGATATTTTGGTCTATAGCTCCACTTGGGAAGAGCATTTACACCATCTACCTATTGTTTTGGGTATCCTAAGGGCTAATCAACTGTATGCAAAGAGGAGTAAATGTAATTTTGGCCAACTTGAAATTGAATATCTAGGCCATATTATTTCTCATGTGGGTGTGACTATAGACCCTGAAAAGATTGCTTGCATGGTTAATTGGCCAACTCCAAAAACTCTCAAACAGTTAAGGGGTTTTTTGGGTTTGACTGGCTACTATAGAAAATTCATCAAGGGCTATGGCCTTATTAGCAGACCACTCACCACCTTGTTGAAGAAAGATGGATTTCATTGGAATTCAGAGGCTGATTTAGCTTTTTCTGAATTGAAGAAGGCTATGGTTTACGCCTCCTCTTTTGCCCTACCATTTTTACTAAGCCTTTTGTTGAAACCGCAAGTGGAACAGGGGATTGGGTTGTGTTGATGCAAGAGGGTAAGCCTCGGCATTCATGAGTAATGTTTTTGTGTCCCAGAAGCCAGACTCTATCCATCTATGAAAGGGAATTTTTGGTTGTCATAATGGCTGTCCAAAAGTGGACACATTATCTACAAGATCACAGGTTCATTATTAAGACTGATCAACAGTCTTTAAGATACCTATTGGATCAGAAGATCATGACTCCTCTCCAACATAAGTGGATCACAAAACTTTTGGGTTTGGATTATGATATCCAGTACAAGAAAGGTTCTGACAACAATGTAGCTGATGCTCTATCCAGAAGATTGGATACTGAGGTTCTTTGCACTTCTCTTACTACTGTTGTACCTAAGTGGATTGATCAGGTTTTATCTACTTATAAATCTGATGATTTCATTACTAAGGTCATTGCTGCCAAAGCAATTGACTCTTCTAGTTATCCTCGGGTTCTGATTGTTAATGGGTTGGTGAGGTATAAAGGCAGAGTTGTTATTGGAGATGTTCCTGATTTCAGGAAACTAATTGTTTCTGAGATGCACCATTCTTATGGTGGCCATTCTGGCATCTTAGGTACCTGTATGAGGTTGAAGAGGGTTTTCTATTGGCCTAAGATGAAGGCTGATGTTATTCAATGGATTCAAGGGTGTGATGTGTGTGCAAGAGCCAAACCTGATCAAGATCCTCACCCTTGTTGGGGAATTAATTGCACGGATCTATTCGAGATGAATATTTAAATACAAATTTAATTCTAACAATTATTACTAGCATGAATTAATCCTATATTAATTCAAATAATAATTCAACAACAAATCATGCATATAAACAGTTCACATAAATCCTACACATGGGGAATTGCTACGGGTTTACGTGAACTAACCTCTTGGAGTGGCAATGGTCTCGTCGATTAAACACACCGAAAAGCCTTCCCAAGTATTCCCTAGTCCTTGCTCGACAATCCGGTGGAAGGATGCTCGCGAACAATTAACAAAAAGGGAAAATAAAAAATTGTTGCACCACCTTTGTGGATTTACTAATTTTTCCAGCACATGGAATTGTACTTGGGAATGAAAGAATCATCCCTATTTATAGATGGTGGTGGTGAAAATTTGGGGAAAAAAAAACAATGTGGGAAAATCTTTTCTTGATCTCCAAGAAATCTTGAATATATCTCATATATTCTTTTCTCCATAATTAAAATATTCCACAAAAATCCCACCTCATCTTGTTATGGAATTTTCGAAAATTAAGAGGAAAGAATCAAAGATTTGGATCTTCTTGAATTTATGAGATATACTTGTATTTCAAGAAATACATATCTTCCATAATATATTTTCAAGAAAATCAAGAAAATCTTTCTTTCCTTTAATTATTAAAAAATTTCAAAATTTACTATATGAATAACCAAGTGGGAGATTTCTTGAATTTAATGAGATAATCTTGTATTCCAAAAATACATATCTTCATTCCATAACAAAATTCAAAGAAAATCTTTCTCCCCTTTTATCCATAATTTTTGAAAAATATGAGGAAAAAATAAGCAACAAATTTATTTTATTTTTAAACACCTTTTTCAGTTATTGGACTTTATGTTGGGCTACTTGGGGGGCTTTTAGGAGAATTAAGATTGGACCTTCCAATGGATCTTGAATTATCAATATTGAGCCACAATATTATTCAAGCCCATAAATATTAATTAATCCCACTACATAATTAATATTGCACTATCCATCTTAACCCATATTACACCAATATGGCTCCCGGTTATTATTTCTCATGTTTAAGATTATCTAGCCCATTAATTAATTCAAGCCACTGAAATATCTTTCCATTAATTAATATCTTTTGTCCTTGGTTAAGGAACGGTTCAACATTATTATCCATACCGGAAACTAGTTCCACTTGCAAGATTTGGTATGATAAATCTTATGAACCTCCCAAGGGGGCAAATCGAACAAGCGTACTTGCACACGATTCTTCGTATTAAATCTTAGCAATCGCATGTGACCAATAATATTGCCCAAAGATATAAAGTATTGAATCTCGTTGATTCTCTACCCGTAATAAGTCAAAGTAATAATTACTAACCACACACGATCCTATTTAAGAAACGAAGATTAAGAAATAACGAACCACTGAGGTCTAATTCTTCCTTGTTCAGTTCTGAAGAATTTGTCCTCCTCAGAGGGTCCTCTTGATTACATCGATCATGCACTAGTGTAATCTCTTGGTCAAGACAAACCAATCTGAGCCTTACACTTCAACCTTTCACGATGGATTGTTCATTTCCATCTAGGTCGTGAATGTTGTACTTTTTAGTTACAAAGAGACATTAATTTAATCTTCTCGTGATCCGGTATCACTAAATTAACTACAATGTAACGCGTCTTATTTATTGAAACAGTTATGCAAAGAAATATATGTAACATTCGATGATATTTAAAGCATCAGTGATAAACAATTTATTTCAGTAAATAAGTCCGAAATTCAGTTTTGAATTATACAAAGTAAAAACATACTTTCCATAGATAATCCCAACACCCCGTTAACTACTACCTTTACATGTTCCCTCTCAAGCTTGGACTCATATATCAATGGATTTTGTGGAAGGGGCTCCCTAAGTCTTGGGGAAAAGATGTTATTTTGGTAATTGTGGACAGGTTCACTAAATATTCACATTTTATTGCTCTCTCTCACCCTTTTACTGCACAAACAGTGGCTAAGTGTTTTTTGGATGTGATTTACAAGTTGCATGGGCTACCTATCAGTATTCTAACTGATAGGGACAAAATCTTTACAAGTTCTTTTTGGAAAGAATTATTTCATCTCATGGGCACTAAACTAGCCATGAGTTCAGCCTATCATCCACAATCTGATGGCCAAACTGAGAGATTGAACCAATGCTTAGAACACTATCTTAGGTGTATGGTTCAAGATACATCTAAGCAGTGGCTGAAGTGGTTACCCCTGGCTGAATTTTGGTATAATACCAACTACCATACAAGCTTGAAAACAACACCCTTTCAAGCTTTGTATGGATATCCTCCTCCTTCTCTGACTATGGGATCCTATTTGGACTCTACCAATCTAGATGCTCTTTATGGGTTCAACAACGTCCAGCAGTTTTACGAGTTGATTCGAGATAATCTCATCAAAGCTCAAGATAGGATGAAAGGGTTTCTTTGATAGACATAAAAAGAGAACGCACTTTCGAAGTGTGTGACTTTGTCTATCTTAAGCTACAACCTTTTAGGCAAAATTCACTACATCTGCGAAGGAATCTCAAACTTTGTACTTTGGTCCATACCAAGTGCTTGAGAAAATTGGCCAGGTAGCCTACAAACTAGATCTACCTCCTAATTCCCGAATTCATCCAGTTTTTCACGTCTCTCTGTTGAAAAAGAAATTAGGTGAAAAAAATTGTACCTTCTACAACCTTTGCCTCCGGTGGACTTGAATGGTCATTCCACATCTTTCCGTGGGCTGTCGTTCCCCGTCACAGATCCGCCTCTGCGCCAAAACAAGTTTACATGTTAGTGTTTTGTGGGTCTGTGAAGAATGGGATATTCATTCGGTGGAAGATACAGTTTTCCTTCGTGCTTGTTTTCCGACGCTCTATCCTTGGGGACAAGGATTCTCCGCCCCCGGGAGTACTGTCACAGACATTAATCTCACACCACTAGATGATGTTGCAACGAAGGAGGAAGGAGTGGTGTTAGGGTTTTCTGAAGATACTAAAAAGGGAAAGTACGATTTGTTGGTATCTGAAGAGTTTTCATCTGAGCCTGAAGAGGGAATAAAGGGAATTGCGCTTGAAGGGTTTTCGTCTGAGCCTGAGGAGTTTCCATCTGAGCCTGAAGTGGGGATAAAGGGAAATGGGCCTGAAGAGTTTTCATCTCGAGCTCAAGAGGGATAAAGGGAATTATACTGAAGGGTTTTAAATGCGAGCTGAGGAGTTTCCGTCTGAGCCTGAAGTGGGGATAAAGGGAAATGGGCCAAAAACTTTATCAACAAATGGGCTTGGAAATAATTAAAGTTCATGGGGCTGCAGCCCAGTATTTCATTTAATTGTTTTTTAGTATCTTTATTTCCCTAAAATTGTGATAGCCCCTGTGGTCCCCACTCCTCAGATTTAGGGGACGGTTTGTTGCAGAATTTGTTATGCAAAAAATATTCTAACCTCTCACATGTTTTCTCTCTCTTCTCTCATCATCATTCTTATCTTATTCATATTGTCCTTGTTCTTCATACTTTTACCCAGAAAATCATACAAAAACATTACAATTTACATTCCTTATATATCAGTACACTACATTAGTTCTTATTTATGAAGTTAAGAATGTGATTCTACGTGTACAATTTTCCTCTTTTTGTTGTTTATCTCTCTACTTTTTAACTAGCTAAATTCAAATTTGCCCTCAAAGCAGTTTATTCTGTCAAGCAAAGCCTAGATTATTGAACATATACATCTAAAAAACATTCTTAAAGCTGATTAATTTCCTCTGTTATACAACCAAAAAATCAATAACACTTTGATCTCGAACTGCACATCACATACATAAATGTCATGTTAGTTAAAGAAGTTGAGATAAGATATGATTCTTAATATCAAGTAAACTTATGTGAGTGTGTTTAGTCATATTTTGTGGTGAGAAGTATAAAGTAAACACATTATATTATTGAACTAAAAAGAAAAGAAAAATGAAAAATCGAACCGTGGCCAGTAATTTAAATATTAAATTAGAATTGCTACATACACAACCTATAGAATGGAACTTGTAGAATGAAGTTATTTCCCATAAACTCAATCTGATTGCATAAGATGCAGCATTGATATGGCACAAAAGGGCATTTCCAATGGTGGCCCTGGAACACCAAGTTGTTGAGACACCTGATTCATTGATGGCCGACACTTCGGGTCAGAACTTAAGCATTTGAGTGCTATCGTCACCACACGAACCACATCACTCGACCCCCTTATGTCATCTGGAGAAAGTAAACTTTTATCTAGCAAATCTTGGAGCATCGACTTTTGAGCAAATTTCTGGGATTGTATGGAGGTAAGCAAATCCCCTGGATGATTTCTGAGCATGATTTCCAGGGCCAACACACCGAAACTGTAAACGTCACATTTTTCTGTAACAACCATGGTGTACGCCAGTTCTGCAAATGTAAATGATCACAAAACCAATAAACACATAATATTGTTTTTAAATTGAGAAACAGGAAAAAAAAAGAAGCTAAAGTCGTGTATTCGTACCTGGTGCAATATAACCACGAGTTCCAACAAGTAGAGTCTGATTGGATGAATCTGGATCCAACAATCTGGCAGTGCCGAAATCAGATACACAAGCTTCAAGCTTCGAATTCAAAAGTATGTTGCTACTGGAAATGTCCCTGAATCGGTGGGCTACAATCGTGATGCATGTAGGACAGTGCATCGGCAGTGCCCTTCACCACATTCACTCTTTTCGTCCAATTTAGCTCCAAGGCTTCGGCTTCATCCTTCAGGATGCAAAACAGGCTACCCCTTTCCATGTACTCGTAGATGAGAAACATGCTACGTTTGTGCAGACAAAACCCGAAAAGCTTCACTATATTCTTGTGACGAACTTGAGACAGAACCTTGGCTTCATTCCTAAAACACTCGTCATAGGTCAGATTCTCACTTCGAATCTGTGAAGTTTTTTAACAGCAACGACTCTCTTGCTCGATAACTGTGCTCTGTACACACTGCCGTAGCCTCCAGTTCGAATGCAGTATCTGAGGTCAAAGTCTTCCGTCGAATCAATGATGTCTTGATACGCCATCTTCCCGTTGTAATTCCATATCTTGAATATGTCTCCATGTTCAGAACCATCAGCTTTCACGTTGCGGGCCGTTTTCTTCCTTTTCTTGTAGTAAACGAATAGGAAGGCACCGAGAAATGAACAGACAACGAACAATGCAACAGGAAGAAATATCCTTATATTGTTCTGATGATTCCTTGCTTTCTTCTTAAGAGGAATGCTGGAATCACCAGGATGTAAAAGTAAATTCGGGTTGCCATAGAACGAGGCCTCCGCGAACTTGGCCCTTACACTAGGTGGAATTCGACCCTCTAAATTGTTGTTGGATAAATCAATGTTCCAACAAGGCAAGAGATTCGGGGATAGCACCGTACAGAGAGTTGTTAGAAAGATCGACATTCAGATTCTGTGCATTCCGAACGTTCCCAAACCGAGTAGGTATCTGTCCAGATATCGAATTTACTCTCAGGTTGATCGATCGATTTCGAAAACACCTTCCAACAGATTGCCGCTCACATCCAAATTCTGCAAGCTCGTTAACTTGCCAAAACTCGTAGGCAAAGATCCATCGATGTAATTGTTGATCAAACTCAAAATACTCAGACTCGTTAAGTTGCCCAAACTTGATGGCAGAGAGCCACCAATGTTGTTATTGCCCAAAAACAAAGACTCCAAGCTTGTCAATTGGCCCAAGCTTGAAGGCAGAGAGGCATCCACGTAGTTGAAGCTCAAATCAAGCGTCACCAAGCTTGTAAGCTGGCCAAACGAAGAAGGCAAAGCGCCTTCAATGTCGTTATAATAAAGGTCGAGAACCTCCAATTTTGTGAGATTGGTTAATGAATGAGGCAATTTACCATAGAGGCTATTTTGAGATAAGTTAGATTGGATAGGTTACCTATTTGTGGTGGGATAGATACACCATAGAGTAGTGATTCATTGATGATTATAGTATGTAATGATTACAGAGTAGTGCTTATGTATGCAGGGTCTTATTAGTTTGAAAAGCTGGGTTATGTACTTTTATTTTCGAAAACAGGAATTATTTTAGTCGCATTGGTTTAATTAGAGTTTTTAAAATAGCATTTAGGGGTTTTTTTTGGGGGGAAAAATAGTTCTGATTTAAGTTGTATTTTGAAAAAATATAAAACTTTATTAAAATCCAAAGAAAGTAAATTTCAATTTAAAAACAACTTTGTCCTGTCAAAAAAAAATATATTTAAAAACAACTTTGAAATTTGTTTAGTCGCTCTCGTACACGTCACTGTCGTTGAAAATGTCAGCTGGAGTATGAATACAATGAGTATATGTATAGTCCCGTCAAAAACATTCATTGACCATAACTTAAATCAATTTCACAATCATTATATAGTTCAATGATTGGAGAAAGGATCTGTTTAATTTACACTCTATTCTATTGTGAGAGTGTTTAATGGTCAAAATTTACTAAATAATACTCTCTCCGATGTCCGGTGTAATTATCCATTTTTTTTTATTATTTTATTAAAAAAAATAATAAAATAATAAAAATAAAGGGTAATTTTAGGTATTGGGGAAGAGAAAAAAGGTATGCGAATGAATGAGTGTAATAGTAATTGATATTTTTTATAATATTATATAAAAAGTGAGGATAAAAATTATAAATAATAGAGGTACTTTTTCCTTTTATGAAATAAAAAAGTTATAGTGAGACGTTAATAAAAAGTAGGCGAGATAATTATAATGTGACGGATGGAGTAATAATAATAAAATTAAATTTACACGAGGATTTATCTATCTTCATATACCAATCAACAAATAGTGAAATGATAATTAATTTAGATCAATCGCACACAAGGATTTTTCTATTTTCATATACCAGTCAACATATGGTGAAATGACACATCACGAAAATTTTGTAGTTTTGATCCCACAAAGTATGAGTCAGTATTTTGGCATCCAAAAGTTGTAAGGCGGAAATTTTCGCTCAATCGGTCCAATCAGAATTTGTTTGAGCAATTTTTGTTTTTAAGTTTTGTTCATAAAAGTCGTAAGGCTGCAATGTATTGTTCCTTATTTCAACTAGTAAAGTGGAAGATTATGATTTTAGAATCCTAGAATGGTTAGAATTATGATATCTGTGTATATATATCACTGTTTTGGAATCCTATAATGGCTTTAGAATTATGATATCCGTGTAAATATATCTCTGTTTTGGATATATCTTATACTCAATTTTAATAAAATACTTTTTCCCGATCAAAAAAAAAAAGTGGAAGATTAATATCGGTCATGATATTTTATATATAGATTTTTGGACGATGATAAATAATAGAGAATATAATCAAAATATGAGGCACACAACACACTTGCATAAGACGTCTCACGGTGAGATGAGACATAAATTGAATATTAACGCTTCAACACTTTGTAAGGGATATGTGTGGTTTGTGTCGAAGTTATCTGCATCTCACGATGAGGCAAATACCTCAAATGAATTTTTGTCTTAAAATATTATCTTCTATCATGATTATGAGGTTGGTGCTGCTGGTTATTTAATTATTATTTTATCTCAGAAGCGCGGAGCAGAAAAGAAAAATTAACAAATATTAAATTAAAATCTGAAATAACTTTTTTATTTTAATGTTTGAATATCCAGTTTCATGATCGGTTAATTTGGGAGACCAATTTCAACGTTCACTAGGACAGTGCAAATTGAAGAGAAACCAAAACTCGATATGGATTAAATGATTAAAAGAAATTGTCGCACGACACGATTAATTGAATGATTTTTCTTCCATCTCCCAACTACATTTTCAATAAATTGGTTGGGTCCAGTGAAAATTGTATGGATCCTATTTCGATTTTCAAAAGTGGTTGTTAATTCTTCACGTCATTAAGAGTCAATTTTCACTTATTAATTGATATTTCACAATTCACATATTATAAATGTCTTAATTTAATTGAAATTTTTACTGGAAAATGATATATAGGTAGATGCAATAATGCAAGTGCAATAAATTTTACTCCCCCAAATTGAAATAAATTTTAGCCTTTTTTGGTGAAATTGAAAAAAAAAAATGCATTAATAAAGGGCAAAGTATAGTGTGAACAAGTTTCACAATGAAACTGGTTAAGGAGTGTGACTTATATTACTAAAGAGTGTGACTTTTTACTATAAAGGGTGTAACTTTTTACTATAAAAAGTATTACTCATAAAAGTGAAGGGTATGACTTATATTATAGCAAAGAGTGTCGTAGTGATAACTGAAGGGTGTGACTTATATTATTAAAGAGTATGTCTATAAAAAAAAACTAGTTTCACGGTGAACAAGTTTCGCGACATACTAACTCTTGATAAAGTTACTACATCCCATGATTTTAGCTTTCCATATAAAATTCTTTTTCCCTTTAAAAACAAAGGTAAAATAGGGAGAAATTATGTAAAAAAATTGTTAAAAAACCATTTAATATTGTATAAGAAAAAAAATGCTATAAGATCATTTATTAAAAAAATGGAGGGATCGTAAGAAAACAAAGTCCAACCTTCATGGACTGAAATATTAAATATATGTGAAAAGACTTAATCAAATAAGATTATACTTCCTTACAAAACTAGTCGGGCAAAAGTTGAATATTTTAATTGTTAAAAATAAATTTATGTTTTAGAAAAAGGTATTATAAAAAATTACATGTCATAGATCAGATAACCAGGTGCTTAACCCACCTGGTCACTGGACTCCTCATTTTAGCCACGAGCACCCATTAAGTTTCTTCCAAGTGAATGATGTTGAAGATCCTAAGCCTTACAAGTGTTGTATTTGCGGATAGCACCACGTTCAGAATGTAAGCCGCTGTTTCCAAGGCATGACCCCAGAACGACTCGGGAAGATCCGCATAACTCATCATTGATCTAACCATTTCCAAAAGAATTCCGTTTTTTCGCTCTGCAACCTCGTTTTGTTGAGGGGTTCCGGGTGCAGTGAGCTGGGATACAATCCCTTCATCAGATAAGTAGTTCAAAAAAACTCATTGCTGAGGTATTCGCCTCCACGATCAGATCGTAGAGACTTGATACATTTTTCCCTATGATTCTCTGTTTGAGCCTTAAATTCTTTGAATTTCTCAAAGGTCTCAGATTTATGCTTCATAAGGAAAATGTAATCGTAACCTTGAGTAATCATCAATAAAATACTCATAACCTCCTCTTGCTTTGGTTGACATTGGACCACATACATCTCCACGTGTGAACGATCTCTAACACTTCTTTGGCCCTATTCCCTTGGCTCCAAATGCCCTCTTGGTCATATTACCCTCCAAACATGATTCGCGAGTTTGAATCGGTTCAACTTGGAGAAGCTCCGGTGAACCGCTCTCACCAACCTTTGGATCCTCTTTGAATTTATATGACTCAATCTTAGATGCCAAAGAAGTGTCTCGTTCACGTCTGATGAACATCTTCTTTTTCTCGGAAACATTGATGTGTTATAGGATACATTTCGTGAGTGGTGTGCACAGTTAATTGTATAGAGATCATTCGACAACGTTCCATGACAGATAAATTTATCAAAAAGAAAAATGGTAACAACTTTATTAAAAAGTAACCGAATATCCATAAAAAGTTTAAAACCGAAAACAAATTCTTTCTAAAATCCGGACGTAAAGAACATCTCAAAATTAAAACTCATCTTCAAAAGACAGTGCACTTCTCCCACTACTTGTTTTGCCACTCTCGTAGCATCGCCCATTAGTGATAAGGACCTCACTCCCACTAAGTTGCCGGGTCCGCTTGAACCCCTGTAATGTGAAACAAACATGATTAGTGGATCTCGTATCCACCACCCACAAATGGGAGGCATACGCCGCTAAACAAGTTTCAACAACTAGTGCGTGAAAATTACCTTTCTTTCCATCCCTTATGGGTCCAGAACAGTGACCTCCAATGTCCTTTCTCACCGCAGGTTGAAGCACTTCCCCTTAGTTTTTGGCTTGTTCCTCCACCACCCTTTTTTCACCTTATCTTTGCCATTGGCAACACTTGAGTTCACTTGCTTGTGGCCTTTGTTCATTTTCTTTGTTCTTACCACCCTTGGTCTAGAAGAAGAAGAAGGTCCGTTGCCACCAAGGCTTGGCTCTTACGCTAATATCACCTCTGCCCGAGACTAAAGCTTGCAACTTGGTCGGGCATCGAGAATTTCGATTATTCATCCGGTAGTTAAACCCGAATCTGTTCAAAGCTTTTCTAAGATGGAGCACCTAAATCGATTTGGGTCTCGATATCGTATTCGCCAAGTACCTCAAGTTTATTAAGGTGAGCCATCATCTGGAGAACTTGCTCCCTTCTAGGCGTTCCTCCACCATTTTCATAGAGAGCAAGTCCTCATGGTGATCCCGACGAGCCACACGGTTACGATGTTGAAACATCGCTTTAAGACTAGTCATGATTTCCGCCGGTCTCAACGCTACGGTGTTGGTGTTGCAACACATCTGACATAGAAGCCAATATGGTACACTTTGCCATTTCGTTAGACCGCTCCCAATCAGCATTCTCTTTCTTAACCGTTTTAGTGGACTCATCTGATGGGTTATTTGGTTTAGGTGTGGTCGAACCGATTATGGCTTTGTCACGATGAGGACAATAGTGAGTTTTTTCGATTCCAATCAACAAAATTTTCTCCAGTTAGCAAATTGTCTTTTAGTATATTGAATAGTGGATTAAAAGATTGTGACATGATGAACTGAAATAAATAATAACATGCATAAGCACAAATATATCACAAGGTTTGATCACATGCATCATATTAAAATCTCAAAAAAAAAATGAACATGAATCAGCCAACCTCTCAAAACAGTTTAAATAAGCCACGTGGGGTGGGTTATTATTTAAACACATTTAAGTAGGTTACAAACAAGAACAGTTACAAACCTTTAATATCCAGATTAATAGTTGGCTCCCACTTGACCAATATAAAATTGACAGGGACTTCGTGGAAGTATATGCATATCGATTTTATACCTAAGTAATAACCATGATTAAATACAGGATTATTATTTCGCTTTGAACGAGCCTCGTGGGGAGGGTCATCGTCGCCACTAGTAATAACCCACAATCATTCACTTGAAATTCATTCATGAGAAAGCTATCTTTTGACCGTCCCGTGGGGGGAATTTCTCCAAAAGAATTCACAAATAAATAAATCATGGAGGTCAAAATTAATTCAATTTTATTATCCGGAATAAAATTGTCAATTAATTATTTAAACATACTTAGTAATTTTTGAAGGTGAGATTTTTCATTTGGCAACTCTCATGCAAACACATTTAAACAAATTAAATAAAGCATAAGATAGTACAAAATAGATCAAGCAAAACAGAAAAATAAATATATTGGGCACAAATTATCCAATTGTCATGGTTTGATTTTTCTTGGCTTGATTTTGAAGAAACACCGTCTCGAATTTCTTCCACTCGATCGTCTCGAAAAATACTCCGTCTCGAAATGCCACGCCAAGTAGCTCGCAAGGATCTGACGCCGAATCCGGCCGGCCACTTGCTGAACCCAGCTTTCAGCGACCTTGGCACCGCCTACGTGTGTCAGCGCCGCCGATGCCTCGGACGCCTCTCTACGCGCGTCTCGAGAGACGATGGGGACTCTCGACACAGATATCCGAAATCCGGCCTTCAGCCCGTGGTAGCGGCCAAGACGTCCTCCCCGCCACGTCGCAAGGCGCATCCTTCGGCTACCGGCCCGAGGCCAAGACGGTGTCTTCTGCGTGGCCTGCGCGCCCGCCCGTGCGCCGCGGCTCGTTCTCGCGCAAGGCTGCCGGCCTCGGCCCTTCCACTACCCGCCCACGCCCGATTACGGATTTTGTCCTTTAATTCTTCGTCTTTCTTCGCTTCCGATCCGTTACAATTTATTTACAAAAAATAAATAAACCTAGATCTAGACTAGTTACTATTACATTGATCAAATCAAACAAATCCTAGTCTACTCATGGATTTTCTCACGAGGCAAAACGAATCCGAATCGAATCAATTAAAACCATGCGCTTTATATGCATTCATAAACAAACACATTAAATTCCATGACAATTGGATACCTGCAAAATAGATCTAGCAATTCTACTATCCAATTTCATATTTAATGTCCGCGAATTAAATTACAATTTAAAATTGAGTCAAATCAAGGCTCGATACCAGATTGTTGGGGAATAATTTGCACGAGATCTATTCGGTGAATATTTAAATACAAATTTAATTCTTTAATTATTACTAGCATGAATTAATCCTATATTAATTCAAATAATAATCCAACAACATATCATGCATATAACAATTCACGTAAAACCTATGCATGTGGAATTCTACGAGTTTACGTGAACATACCTCTTGGGATGGCAACGGTGTGGCTGAATAGACTAACCGTAAGGACTTTCCAAGTATTCCCTTAGCCCTCGTTCGACTATCCGGTGGAAGGATTCTTGTGAACGATTTAACAAAAGGAAAATAAAATATGTTGCACCACCTTTGTGGATTTACTAATTTTTCCAGCACATGGAAGGAATGAAAGAATCATCCCCTATTTATATAGACTAGGGTGGTCGAAATTTTGTGATAAAAACAATGTGGGAAAATCTTTTCTTGATCTCCAAGAAATCTTGAATATATCTCCTATATTCTTTTTCCCATAATTATAATATTCCACAAAAATCGCACCTACTCTATATGTATGGAATTTTCGAAAATAAGGGGTCCAAGATTCCAAGATTTGGATCTTCTTGAATTTATGAGATATTCTTGTATTTCAAGAAATACATATCTTCCATAATATCTTTTCAAGAAAATCAAAAAAATCTTTCTTGCCCTATATTTTCATATTTTCGAAAAACACTTATGAATTAACCAAGTGGGAGATTTCTTGAATTTAATGAGATAATCTTGTATTCCAGAAATACATATCTTCATTCCATAACAAAATTCAAAGAAAATCTTTCTCCCAACTTCATTCATAATTTTCGAAATATTATTGGAAAAATAAGCAACATTATTTATTTTATTTTAATCACCTTTTCAGTTAATGGACTATATGTTGCGCTACTCAGGGGGCCTTTAGGAGAATTAAGATTGAACCTTCTAATGGACCTTGAATATCTAATATTGAGCCACAATATAATTCAAGCCCATAAATATTAATTAATCCCACTACATAATTAATATTGCACTATCCATCTTAACCCATATTACAGTCAATATGGCTCCCGGTCATTATTTCCCGTGTTTAAGATTATCTAGCTCATTAATTAATTCAAGCCACTGAAATAGCTTTCTATTAATTAATATCTTATATCCTTGGTCAAGGAACGGTTCAACATTATTATCCATACCGGAAACTAATTCCACTTGCAAGATTTGGTATGATAAAGCTTATAAACCTCCCAAGAGGGCAAATCGAACAAGCGTACTTGCACACGATTCTTCGTATTAAATCTTAGCAATCACATGTGACTAATAACATTGCCCAAGATAAAAAGTATTGAATATCTCTGATTCGCTACCCATGATAAGTCAAAGCAATAGTTACCAATCCCACGTGATCCTATTTAAGGAACGAAGATTAAGAAATAACGAACCACTGAGGTCTAATTCTTTCTTGTTCAGTTCTGAAGAATTTATCCTCATGTAGGTCCTATTCAGTGCATCAGTCATGCACTAGTGTAATCTCTTGGTCAAGACAAGCCAATCTGAGCCTTACACTTCAACCTTTCACGATGGGTTGTTCATTTCCATCTAGGTCGTGAATAGCATACTTTTAGTTACAAGGGACTGTTAATTTAATCTTCTGTGATCTGGTATCACTAAATTAACTACAATGTAACACGTACGACTTATTGAACAGTTATGCAGTAAATATATGTAACATTCGATAATATTTAAAGCATCAGTGATAAACAATTTATTTCAGTAAATAAGTCTGAAAATTCAGTTTCGATTATACAAAGTAAAAGCATACTTTCCAGTATAATCCCAACACAAAATTGCACATGTTCAGTTTAAAATTGAACATGTTCAGTTTATTATTGAACATATTACTTATAATACTAAACATGTTTAGTTCATTCTGAAAATATTCAGGTTAAAATCGAGCATGTTCAGTTTTTATGTTTGCTCTTGTTCGACTTATTTATTTTTGCTTCTCAATTTGTTATCACATGTTTTTTTTTTTACTTTCAATAGCCTTTTTTTAACCCATATGCAATAAAAAAGTGAAAAAACTACAAAAATGTTTGATAAGAGAGGTTTACTGACCATAAAATATACTCCCTCCGTCTCAAACTCTTTGGTATTTTGATTGTTCATAAGCATTTAGTGGAATGGTGATAAAGTGATAAAGTGGTGGGGTAAAAAGAGTTGTTTATTAGTATTTTATATGATAAAGTGATAAAGTGATGGGTAATTGGGTGTAGAAAGAGTTGTTTATTAATATTTTATGTGATAAAATGATATAGTGATAAAGTGTGTAAGTAACTTTACCATTAAGTTTGGGACAAAAATAACGGGTACTTTACCATTAAGTTTGGGACGGAGGGAGTACACAATAATATCAACCACAAAAATATTAGTCCGAACTTACAACCATGCATTTCCACGTGCTATATTGTGTCGGCATCCAAAAAAAAAAACGATTACATTAACAACACATACTACTACTATATAGTAAAAAAATTACTGAACAATTCAACATTGTTTTGGCTTCAGAAACAACAAAAAAAAAAAGTATCCCTTCATTCACAAAAACTAAGCATAAACCCATGTGTGACAATATATACATTGGTATCTCAAAATAAAGGGGATCCATGAATCACGATACCATCTTTGATCTATAATTACCGGTCGTCATCTCAAAATACACTCCTCTTGTAGGTGTGTGCTGTCGAATCACGTTCTCAATTTACCTTGAATATAGTATCCTTCTGTAAATCCTTGGCTTTTTCAACTGCACAATTGATTTACAAAAAATCTTCTCTCTACTCTTGCCTTTCCCAATTGCACGATTTTGATTTTAAAAATTTTAAAAATGAAATCTTGTTGTAAACCATTGCTTCTGAGAGAAAAGGGGGGTGGGATAAAGTAATGATGGGACCCCTGAGCTCTCTCAGAAATCGAGAAAATTAATTTTAGGGATATTGAATTCCGCCCGGTTTCTATATTAATTGGTAAGTAAGGGGTATAAATGTCAGTTTGTAGTTTTAAGTAAAGTTGGAAAAGGTATTTGTAGGTATTAGATAGAGTAGTAAGGAAAATGTAGTTATTAGTAATTGATCCAAAAGATTTTGCAACTTTTTTTAAAGCTTTTTTTTTCAGAATTAATTAATAATAGTTTAAAAATACTTTAATTTTCTAAAAAAAAAATTAGTAATAGGTTAAATGCTTTAGTTCATGTTTTATTTATTTCATTGTTGGGTTAATTTATTAAAGTATTTGACATGAATTTGTTTGTTATAAATTAGAGTTTGTGTTATTTTTACTATATGTATGTCAAAATAATTTAATTGAAATAAATAATTAGTATGAGTTGTCTTTTGATTGTATGTTATTCTTTTATCCAGAATGTTATTTCAAAAAAATTCTGACATGTCATAGCTTCTGACTTGGTCGGATTTTAGCGAGCAAAATAAATATTATTCTTGCTACTCCCCCGCAAGTGCACGGGATCGTCGTAGTAGAAAATGAAGTATAGGGACCAAGTAGTATCGAACCACGGAATTTAGGAATATGGTGTGGCCCTAGTGCTATGTGTCGTCATGTTATTGTAGTTGCGAACGAAGATGCAAGAAAATAAAAACAAGCAAGAAAAACAAATAACTAAAACAATAAAAGGGGCACCCGACTAGGTAGGGCAAAGGAAAGAGGAACGTGATTAAGGTGATGATCAAATTGCAAAAATCAAACAAAGGAATCAATAAAACTATCCTAGTTTATTTTTCAATTGCGTGATAGAGACTAAATACTCAAGGCTATTAATAAGCACGATAGAGTAAAAAGCTATAGAGGTCAACCGTTTCTCTTCGAAATGGGCCGCATAATTGGATGTATGGGCTGAAAATTAATAGAAAATGGCCCAGCAACTTTAATATCTTGCAGCTTGCTTTTCTTTTCTTTTCTTTTGATTTCCACGGCTGGAATTAATTAAATTGGCGTGGCTTCTTCAATTGGCTAGCTATTTGCTTCCATTTCATTCCCCACGCTGAGCAAATTAATTGGGTGGCTTAAATGAGTTGCACTTTTGCCAGAAACTTGAGCAGCAAACATTGGGCCAAAAAAATTTGGGCATGTTGCTGTATTTGGGCCTGAATTTCTTTCTTTTCTGTTTTTTTCATGAGCCCAATTCTTCTCTTCAATTTTAAACTTGTTTCTCGATTTATTTCTTTAATTGACGTCACATATAAAATAGCCACGTGTTTGTTCCAATTATTCTCAATTTCTAACAAAATAACAAAACACTACATTTCTCGACAATTAAGCACAATTGATCAATTTAGTATAAAAAAATGCATGAAATTCTATCAAATTAACCAAATAAAGAGCAAGAATTTCGAGCAATTTTTATACTAATCAGCTTAAAAAAATTGAAGACAATTTTAATTTGATTATATTACATATTTTTAATTAGTTTTTATTAAACTAAATGACTTTTATAATGTTATATAATATTTTATTAATTATCTTCCGTGCCCTGCCCAACATCAGAAATTCTGGGTCCGTCATTGACTGAACTAGGAGGTGTGTATAAAGTACAATTGTCTATTGAAAAAGTTGTTGCAATTAAAAAGTTTTATATATATTCAAGGTTAGAATCTGATCTATGATATTATTTTTTTTTTTTTTTGATCGGGCAAAGTTAGATGTTAGTTGTTAGTAATTAGTACACCAAGCACCCAAATACTCCACGAAATCACCAATCCACCTTATAACTCCCATAACTCCAATTCGGAACTAGGAGGTGTGTATAAAGTACAATTGTCTATTGAAAAAGTTGTTGCAATTAAAAAGTTTTATATATATTCGAAGGTTAGAATCTGATCTATGATATTTTTTTTTTGATCGGGCAAAGTTAGATGTTAGTTGTTAGTAATTAGTACACCAAGCACCCAAATACTCCACGAAATCACCAATCCACCTTATAACTCCCATAACTCCAATTCGTTCCCCGAGGGAATCGAACCTGGGTCTCCCAGATAAATGAGGAGCCCAGTGACCAGGTGGGCTAAGCACCTGGTTATCTGATCTATGACATGTAATTTTTTATAATACTTTTTTCTAAAACATAAATTTATTTTTAACCATTAAAATATTCAACTTTTGCCCGACTAGTTTTGTAAGGAAGTATAATCTTATTTGATTAAGTCTTTTCACATATATTTAATATTTCAGTCCATGAAGGTTGGACTTTGTTTTCTTACGATCCCTCCATTTTTTTAATAAATGATCTTATAGCATTTTTTTTCTTATACAATATTAAATGGTCTTTTAACAATTTTTTTACATAATTTCTCCCTATTTTACCTTTGTTTTTAAAGGGAAAAAGAATTTTATATGGAAAGCTAAAATCATGGGATGTAGTAACTTTATCAAGAGTTAGTATGTCGCGAAAGTTGTTCACCGTGAAACTAGTTTTTTTTTTATAGACATACTCTTTAATAATATAAGTCACACCCTTTATTAATATAAGTCACACCCTTCAGTTATCACTACGACACTCTTTGCTATAATATAAGTCACATCATTCACTTTTATGAGTAATATTTTTTTTAGTAAAAAGTCACACCATTTACAGTAAAAAGTCACACTCCTTAACCAGTTTCATTGTGAAACTTGTTCACACTATACTTTGCCCTTTATTAATGAATTTTTTTTTTCAATTTCACCAAAAAAGGCTAAAATTTATTTCAATTTGGGGGAGTAAAATTTATTGCACTTGCATTATTGCATCTACCTATATATCATTTTCCAGTAAAACTTTCAATTAAATTAAGACATTTATAATATGTGAATTGTGAAATATCAATTAATAAGTGAAAATTGACTCTTAATGACGTGAAGAATTAACAACCACTTTTGAAAATCGAAATAGGATCCATACAATTTTCACTGGACCCAACCAATTTATTGAAAATGTAGTTGGGAGATGGAAGAAAAATCATTCAATTAATCGTGTCGTGCGACAATTTCTTTTAATCATTTAATCCATATCGAGTTTTGGTTTCTCTTCAATTTGCACTGTCCTAGTGAACGTTGAAATTGGTCTCCCAAATTAACCGATCATGAAACTGGATATTCAAACATTAATATAAAAAAGTTATTTCAGATTTTAATTTAATATTTGTTAATTTTTCTTTTCTGCTCCGCGCTTCTAAGATAAAATAATAATTAAATAACCAGCAGCACCAACCGCATAATCATGATAGAAGATAATATTTTAAAACAAAAATTCATTTGAGACGGTCTCATACATGAGATGGGGTACAACTTGACACAAACCACACCTATCCCTTACAAAGTGTTGAAGCGTTAATGTTCAATTTATGTTTCATCTCACCGTGAGACGTCTTATGCAAGTGTGTTGTGTGCCTCATATTTTGATTATATTCTCTATTATTTATCATCGTCCAAAAATCTATATATAAAATATCATGACAGATATTAATCTTCCACTTTTTTTTTTTTTTTTTTGATCGGGAAAAAGTATTTTATTAAAATTGAGTATAAGATATATCCAAAACAGAGATATATTTACACGGATATCATAATTCTAAAACCATTCTAGGATTCCAAAACAGTGATATATTTACACAGATATCATAATTCTAACCATTCTAGGATTCTAAAATCATAATCTTCCACTTTACTAGTTGAAATAAGGAACAATACATTGCAGCCTTACGACTTTTATGAACAGAACTTAAAAACAAAAATTGCTCAGACAAATTCTGATTGGACCGATTGAGCGAAAATTTCCGCCTTACGACTTTTGGATGCCAAAATACTGACTCATACTTTGTGGGATCAAAACTACAAAATTTTCGTGATGTGTCATTTCACCATATGTTGACTGGTATATGAAAATAGAAAAATCCTTGTGTGCGATTGATCTAAATTAAATATCATATCACTATTTGTTGATTGGTATATGAAGATAGATAAATCCTCGTGTAGATTTAATTTTATTATTATTACTCCATCCGTCACATTATAATTATCTCGCCTACTTTTTATTAACGTCTCACTATAACTTTTTCATTTCATAAAAGGAAAAAGTACCTTCATTATTTATAATTTTTATTCCCACTTTTCATACAATATTATAAAAAATGTCAATTACTACTACACTCATTCATTCGCGTACCTTTTTTCTCTTCCCCAATACCTAAAATTACCCTTTATTTTTATTATTATTATTATTTTTTAATAAAATAATAAAAAAAGGGATAATTACACCGGGCACGGAGAGAGTATTATTTAGTAAATTTTGACCATTAAACACTCTCACAATAGAATAGAGTGTAAATTAAACAGATCCTTTCTCCAATCATTGAAGTATATAATGATTGTGAAATTGATTTAAGTTATGGTCAATGAATGTTTTTACACAGTTTGTAAGTCAGGCGGCACTAACAAACCAGAATTACTAAATTTCGACAGATGAGGTTACAATTAATTCGGTGGACTATTTGTACTAATGGTAATATATAGGAACAATTTCTGGAATAAGAATTGTGGAATTCTGTACAACTCAAGTGCATTTAGAAACATGTAACTTGTCTTACTAAAATATATCATTTGTTTTCACTGACACAAGTTGTATGTTTCAAAAAATACATTTGAGTTGCCATCACTAGCACTGCTACTGTCCGGAATTTTGGGTAAGACGTACGAGACTTAATTAGTAAGTGAATTCGAGAGTTCATCCATACACATAAAAACCCTAGCATTCATATACCAACTCTCCAAATCATCTTTATCCATTACGATTCATCTTCATTCATATACCAACTCTCCAAATCATCTTTATCCATTACGATTCATCTTCATGAGATGTATCATATATTGTACGTGTAAAACTCGCAATACTACATCCCTGACTTGGTATGCCCAAACTCGCAATACTACATCACTGGCTTGGTATGCCCCCAGAGTAGTCATTTTTTTATGAACTGGGTCAACAAATTCCTCTTATTTAGAGTTTATTTTACACGTGCATATTTTGTTTGTGAGTTGTCACCGAATTAGCCACATAATATTTTCCAAACAAAACGACTCGCAACATTAGTAATTAGTACACCAAGCACCCAAATACTCCACGAAATCACCAATCCACCTTATAACTCCCATAACTCCAATTCGTTCACAGAGGGAATCGAACCTGGGTCTCCCACTCAAATGAGAGCCAAAGAACCAAATGGACTAAGCACCCACAGTATCTCGATCTATGACATGTAATTTTTTATAATACCTTTTTCTAAAACATAAATTTATTTTTAACAATTAAAATATTCAACTTTTGCCCGACTAGTTATGTAAGGAAGTATAATCTTATTTGATTAAGTCTTTTCACATATATTTAATATTTCAGTCCATGAAGGTTGGACTTTGTTTTCTTACGATCCCTCCATTTTTTTAATAAATGATCTTATAGCATTTTTTTTCTTATACAATATTATATGGTCTTTTAACAATTTTTTTACATAATTTCTCCCTATTTTACCTTTGTTTTTAAAGGGAAAAAGAATTTTATATGGAAAGCTAAAATCATGGGATGTAGTAACTTTATCAAGAGTTAGTATGCCGCGAAACTTGTTCACCGTGAAACTAATTTTTTTTATAGACATACTCTTTAATAATATAAGTCACACCCTTTATTAATATAAGTCACACCCTTCAGTTATCACTACGACACTCTTTGCTATAATATAAGTCACACTCTTCACTTTTATGAGTAATACTTTTTATAGTAAAAAGTCACACCCTTTACAGTAAAAAGTCACACTCTTTAGTAATATAAGTCACACTCCTTAACCAGTTTCATTGTGAAACTTGTTCACACTATACTTTGCCCTTTATTAATGCATTTTTTTTTTTCAATTTCACCAAAAATGCTACTCCCTCCGTCCCCCAAAAGTATGCTCAAAGGGCTGAAAAATGTTTTACGGAAAAGTAGATTAAGCACGTCTACGGACACAATTTTTTTAATCTTGATAGTCCAACAAACACTTAATTACTCAAGTTATCATTATACTTTACTCACATTTAATTATATTATTCATATATTGACTTAATCTACATTTTCGTAAAACATGTTTAAACCCTGTGAGCATACTTTTGGGGGACAGAGGTAGTAAAATTTATTTCAATTTGGGGGAGTAAAATTTATTGCACTTGCATTATTGCATCTACCTATATATCATTTTCCAGTAAAACTTTCAATTAAATTAAGACATTTATAATATGTGAATTGTGAAATATCAATTAATAAGTGAAAATTGACTCTCAATGACGTGAAGAATTAACAACCACTTTTGAAAATCGAAATAGGATCCATACAATTTTCACTGGACCCAACCAATTTATTGAAAATGTAGTTGGGAGATGGAAGAAAAATCATTCAATTAATCGTGTCGTGCGACAATTTCTTTTAATCATTTAATCCATAAATTTGCACTGTCCTAGTGAACGTTGCAAATTTTATAAAATTTAGAATATTTAGAATTGTAAAGTGCATATTTTTTTATATAATTTTTACTTCCGCTGCAAATTCTTATAAAATTTATGCATATTTGGCCTACGAAAAATCGGGATGTGACAGAGTGGTATCAGAGCAGGTCTACGTTCTTGTAGACTTGTAAAAAAGAAAATCTGGTTTTAGAGTCTTATTATTTCTTTTAAAAAATATTTGTTAGAAAAAAAAATCTTTCTTTTTAGTAAAAAAAAAATCATTTACCAAAGAATTTTAAATCATGCATTATATTGAGTGAGAAAAAAATATTCTACTTTTTGAGTCAAGGAAAGTATTTTTTTTCAATAGAATTTAAATCATGCATTGTTGAGTATATGTTACGGCATCCACCACCTCCCACCGCTACAACTTCAAGGTATGACATGAAAGTTTTTAAGCTATTTTACAGTTTGATCATGAAAAAGATGATCACATGAGATATGGTACATGCATCACATACTACACTATACAAGTTTCAAGTTGCATTGATCATGGAAAAGATGATTACATGATATATGGTATATGCATCACATGCTACGTTTCAAAGTTTCAAGTTCAAAATTATTTTCGCCAAGTGCATTCACAACATGACTAGTTTAAATTGTATTCCATGCATGCTGGGGGTAGAATGTAACACCCCAAAAAATTTTAGTCAGTTATATTTTTTTTAACTTTTATAAGAGATTTTTTTATTATTTACAAAAAATACTTTTATCAAAATTTTCAGAATTTCCTCAATTTTTTCTTATATTTTTACGAAATTTATAAAAATATTTGAATTTAATCTTCCTTCGCCACATAAATATCAATTTCTCTTTTACTGGTGCAGCACGTGTTTTGAAAAAATCAAATTTATAATGCCATGCATGAATCTATTTTAAAATAAAGATTAAATATTCGACTATTTAGTTGAAATCCATGAACCAACCTTTCATCCTAATCTATTTCAAAAGGAAAGAAAGAATGAGATCAATATTAGTGTTGGTTTAGTCATGCAAATCAATTAAAAAAAAATGAGATCAACCTTTGACATGTCTGTTCCAAATTCCACGTTTCGTTCCTATTATTATTACTATTATTAATATATAAAAGATATCTTTAAATTTTAACCTCTATCTACAAAAATCAAATCTCAAGATCTTCATGATATATTCAAATTTCAGTTCCACTAAAAAAAAAAAAATTCATCCCTATAAATAGAGGTCTCTTTTTATGAAATCAAAATACATAGAAAAATATTATTTCATATTTTTCACAACTCATGAATTTTTCGCAACAAGGATTGAAGTTATTTCATTGCATCTTTTGCAACCAATTCATATGAGGTGGGGATTTCTATTCATGTTTACGTTTGTCTTTATTAAATTCTTTGAATGTGAATTATTATTGTCTAAATGCGACATTTCATAGCTACAACAACAGGCAACATGCAACATAATACATGTTTATGACATGTTCAACAGTTTCTATAGTAGCTCGGATCACAAGTGGGTCCTTGCTAAAATTAATTTACAGTGTGTTGTCATATTCAGTGATTGTTTACATGATTCGTTTTTAATATTGACAAACGAGTCTCCACTGAGCTAGTTGTTTTGCTCACCCCAATCTCATTAATATTTTCCAGATTAAGAAGGAGTGTGGTGGAGGGACGGTGGGTTGCCTCAAGTGTTTATTTAAAATTTTACTATTTACAACAATTGATTTCATTTGAATATTGAGTCATGTTAAGTTCATGTTTAGCTATTGAGATTGATGTATTTCTATTTAATTGTAGTCACATCTCTTAGACAAATTTGAATATTTAGAATTTTAAAGTGCATATTTTTTTATATAATTTTTATTTCCGCTGCAAATTCTTATAAAATTTATGCATATTTGGCCTACGAAAAATCGGGATGTGACAAATATATATCAGTGAAATTAACACTCGTATGTACACCAAATAGACTGTCCCTCACAGATATTTTTCCATCCAACACACACCAAACCCACATTTAAAAATCCACATACACTTCATTCTACAGTAGACAAGCAATGAATTCGAAACCAAACTGACATTAAAAAATTCACAATACCCCAAAAAGAACATCAAAATAAATTAAAAAGACACTACATAACAAAGTAAAATATAATTACATGATTATGAAATTGAAACCAAATCTGCTGCCACCATCACCGAAAAACGTCGCCCAAAACGTCACCGAGACAGTTGTCCAAAACGTCATAGATCCGGCGACACTTTGTCGTTACAGATCCACCGCCATCATGTTGGGATTATACTGGAAAGTATGCTTTTACTTTGTATAATCGAAACTGAATTTCCAGACTTATTTACTGAAATAAATTGTTTATCACTGATGCTTTAAATATGATTGAATGTTGCATATATTTACTGCATAACTATTCAATAATTCGTACGTGTTACATTGTAGTTAATTTAGTGATACCAGATCACAGAAGATTAAATTAACAGTCACTTGTAACTAAAAGTACGTCATTCACGACCTAGATGAAAATGAACAACCCATCGTGAAAGGTTGAGGTGTAAGGCTCAGATTGGCTTGTATTGACCAAGAGGTTACACTAGTGCATGACTGATGCACTGAATAGGACCTACAGGAGGATAAATTCTTCAGAACTGAGCAAGGAAGAATTAGACCTCAGTGGTTCGTTGTTTCTTAATTTTCCTCCCTTAAATAGGATCACGTGGGATTGGTAACTATTTCTTTGACTTATCATGGGTAGCGAATCAAAGAGATTCAATACTTTTTATCTTGGGCAATATTATTAGTCACATGTGATTGCTAAGATTTAATACGAAGAATCGTGTGCAAGTACGCTTGTTCGATTTGCCCCCTTGGGAGGTTCATAAGCTTTATCATACCAAATCTTGCAAGTGGAATTAGTTTCCGGTATGGATAATAATGTTGAACCGTTCCTTGACCAAGGACGAAAGATATTAATTAACGGAAAGCTATTTCAGTGGCTTGAATTAATTAATGGGCTAGATAATCTTAAACACGGGAAATAATGACCGGGAGCCATATTGACTGTAATATGGGTTAAGATGGATAGTGCAATATTAATTATGTAGTGGGATTAATTAATATTTATGGGCTTGAATTATATTGTGGCTCAATATTAGATATTCAAGGTCCATTAGAAGGTCCAATCTTAATTCTCCTAAAGGCCCCCTGAGTAGCCCAACTAATAGTCCAATAACTGAAAAAAGGTGATTAAAATAAAATAAATATTGTTGTTTATTTTTCCTCTAAATTTTCGAAAATTATGAATAAGTTGGGAGAAAGATTTTCTTTGAATTTTGTTATGGAATGAAGATATGTATTCTTGGAATACAAGATTATCTCATTAAATTCAAGAAATCTCACACTTGGTTATTTCATAAGAGAATTTCGAAATATTTGAAATATAGTGGGCAAGAAAGATTTTCTTGAAAAAATATTATGGAAGATATGTATTTCTTGAAATACAAGAATACCTCATAAATTCAAGAAGATCCAAATCTTGGAATCTTGCTTATTATTTTTGAAAAATCCATAATTTGAGGAGGTGGGATTTTTGTGGAATATTTTAATTATGGGAAAAAGAATATATGAGATATATTCAAGATTTCTTGGTGATCAAGAAAAATCTTTTCCCACATTGGTTTTCTACTGAAAAAATCGACCACCTCTATCCTATAAATAGGGGATGATTGTTTCATTCCCAAGCACAATTCCATGTGCTGGAAAAATTAGCAAATCCACATAAGTGGTGCAACAAAGTTTATTTTTTCCTTTTTGTTAATTGTTCGACAAGTGTCATTCCACCGGATAGTTGAGCAAGGGCTAAGGGAATACTTGGGAAGTCCTTTTGGTTAGTCCGTCCAACCGAATTCACTGCCATCCCGAGAGGTACGTTCACGTAAACCCGTAGATTCCTCATTTTTTAGGTTTTACGTGGCTTATTATATGCATGATATATTGTTGCAACTATTATTTGAATTAATATAGGATTAATTCATGCTAGTAATAATTAAAGAATTAAATTTGTATTTAAATATTCACCCCGAATAGATATGTGCAACTCATTCCCCAACAATTGGTATCAGAGCCAAGGTTTCGGGCTCTGAATTTTTTAAATTGTAATTTAATTCGTGGACATTAAATTTGAAATTGGATAGTAGAACAGTTAGATTTGTTTTGCAGGTATCCAATTGTCATGAATTTTAATGTGTTTATTTATGCATGCATATAAATTGTGGTTTTAATTCGATTCGTTCGGATTTGTTTTACCTCGTGAGAAAATCCACGAGTAGACTAGAATTTGTTTGATTTGATCAATGTAATAGACTAGTCTAGATCTAGGTTTATTTATTTTTTGTAAATAAATTGTAACCGGATCGGGAACGAAGAGACGAAGAATTAAAGGACAAAATCCGAAATCGGGCAAAGGGCGCGGGCGCCGCTACCGCATCGCATTTAAGCGAAGGTCGAGGCCGGGTTTACCGAGCCGAGGAGCAGCAGGCCGGGCGATGAGCGGGCGCCAAAGACGCGTACTGCGGCGCGATCGGGCTGCGGACGGGCGGGCCACGACGCGGGCGCCGCAGGACGCGGGTCGCTTAGGGTCGCGGTGAGCGCCGCGTCGCCTAACCGAGACTCCGCTGACGCCGCTAAGACCTGGCCGACGCCGCCGATCAGGCGAGAAGTCTTAGAGGACCTTTGGCGAAGGCAACCGGCCGCCGGGCGGTCTTGGGTTCTAAACAGCGGCCGGCCGGATCTTGGGCGCATCCCGGCCATTGCGAGCCGCTTGGCGTGGCGTTCGAGACAGTTTTTTTCGAGACGAACGAGTGGGAGAAATTCGAGACGTGTTTCTTCAAGATCAAGTCAAGAAAAAATCAAACCATGACAATTGGATAATTTGTGCCCAATATGTTTATTTTTCTGCTTTTGCTTGATTTATTTGTGCTATCTTATGCTTTTTTTTTAATTTGTTTAAATGTGTTTGCATGAGGATTGCCAAATGGAAAAATCTCACCTACAAAATTACTAAGTATGTTTAAATAATTAATTGACAATTTTATTCCTGATAATAAAATTGAATTAATTTTGACCTCCATGATTTATTTGTTTGTGAATTCTTTTGGAGAAATTCAACGGACGGTCAAAAGATAGCTTTCACATGAATGAATTCCAAACGGATGATTGTGGGTTATTACTAGTGGCGGCGATGACCCTCCCAACGAGGCTCGATCAAAGCGAAATAATAATCTCATTTAATCATGGTTATTACTTAGGTATAAAATTGATATGCATATACTTCCCCAAGTCCCTGTCAATTTTATATTGGTCAAGTGGAGCCAACTATTAATCTGGATATTAAAGGTTTGTAATCGTTTTGTTTGTAACTCCGCTTGAATGTGTTTAAATAATGACCCACCCAATGTGGCTTATTTAAACTGTTTTGAGATGTTGTTCGATGCATGTTCATATTTTTTTTGAGATTTTAAATATGATGCATGTGATCGAATCTTGTGATATACTTGTCTTTATTGCATATAGTTGTTTATTTCATTCGGCATGTCGTTACCTTTTTAATCCATTGTTATTATACTTAAAGTTAATACAATATGTATGGAAACTATATTGATTGGAAACGAAAAATTATAATTGTCCTAACTGCACAAAAACACAAGTGGATTCTTGACACACCAAAATCAGATGAGCCAACTGACGAGTCAAAATATGCGGGACTCGTCAGATCACCTTGCGAGAGATGTCGCAATGAAAATGGTGGAGGGCAAACCCGTAAGGGATTACGTCCTCAAAATAGATGGCCCATCCCCCGACAAACTTGAGATTCGAGTCGCAGATTATGATCCGAGACTCGGATGAATTAGGTACTTTACTCTCTTGCCCAAAAGGTTTTTGAGCATTTTTGCCTCGCTAGCTAATTTGTTGCAAGCTTTTGGTCTCGGCAGAAATGATGATATGGCACCAAACTCAAGCTTTGACGGCAAGTGGTCCGTCTTCATCTTCTAGGCCAAGGGTAGGCAAGATAGAGAAGAGGACCAAAGGCTATAAGCAATAAAACTCAATCATTGCCAAGGCAATGGTAAGATGAGGAATGCTTGTTGTGTCAAGGAAAATCCAAAAGAGGAAGTGCTTAAGATCTCGGTAAGAGAGGACAATGGAGGTTTTGCTGTTCCAACCCCAAAAGGGACGGAAAAGAAAGGTAATTCTCACACACTAGTTGTTGAAACTTGTTTAGCGGCGTATCTTCTCATTAAATGGTGGTTGATACGAGATCCACTAATCATGTTAGCTTCACGGGTTCAAAATGATCCGGCAACTTAGTGGAAGTGAGATCCTCATCACACTGGGCGACGTTAAGAAAGTAGAAGTCATTGCAATGCTACGTGAAGTGGCGGATATTGCAATCTTCGATAATAACGATTATTGCAATACTACACGAAGTAAAGAGACATTGCAATACTACATGAAGTAGTAGTTAAAAGCGATTGGGAGAAGTGCACCTATCTTCCGAAGATAAAGTTTTTTTTTAGATTATCTTTATGTTCCCGATTTTTAGAAAGAATTCACTTTCGGTTTCTAAAATTCGATTAAAGGACACTAAGTTTCTTCTAATAAGAATGACATCATTTTTGAAATGATGAGTGTATCTCATTATGGGACATTGATGGAAAATCTCTATACAATTAAATGTGCACACCACTTTCTTAAATGTATCCTATAACACATCAATTGTTTCCGAGAAAAGAAAAACGCTCATCTGGGCGTGAACAGAGACACTTCTTTGGCATCTAAGATTGGGTCATACAAATCCAAAAAAGAGGATCCAAAGGTTGGTGAGAGATGGTTCACCTGGAAGTCTCTCAAGTTGAACAAATTCCAACCTTTGTGAATCATGTTTGGAGGGTAAAATGACCGAGAAGGCATTTGGAGCCAAGGGAATAGGGCGAAAGAAGTGTTAGAGAGATCGTTCACACGTATGTATGTGGTCCAATCTCAACCAAAGCAAGAGGAGGTTATGAGTATTTTATTGATGATTACTCAAGGTGCGGTTACATTTCCTATGAAGCATAAATCTGAGACCTTTGAGAAATTCAAAGAATTTAAGGCTCAAACAGAGAATCATAGGGAAAAACGATCAAGTCTCTACGATCTGATCGTGGAGGCGAATACCTCAAAGAATGAGTTTTTGAACTACTTATCGATGAAGGGATTGTATCCCCTCCCATCGCACCCGAACCCTCAACAAAAACAGGGTTGCAGAGCGAAAGAAACCAATTCTTTTGGAAATGGTTAGATCAATGATGAGTTATGTGGATCTTCCCGAGTCGTTCGGGGTTATGCTTTGAAACAATTGCTTACATTCTCGAACTTGGTGCTATCCAAATCGATTCCAAACTCCCAAGGAATTGTGGACCCAAGCAAGCCTAGTATGATACACATGAGAATTTGGGGTGTCCTACCTCGTGTTGGACAAGGAAAGCCGAAATTGGATCCTTGATCAGAATTAAAAAATTTTTTGTAGGATACCCGAAGGAACAAAAGGGTGTATATGGTCCCGATGATCAAAAGGTGGTCATCAGCACCCACTTTAGATTTTTGGAAGAAGACTATATGAACCAAAGAAAACCCGTATGAGATTACCTTAAATGAGCTTAGAGGGCAAACCTCGGTGCCAAATCGCATTAGATGATATACCAAACGATACGTTTTCACAACCGAGCTCTCAAATGAGTGGGAGGGTTGTTAGACAGCCCGAGATATTCATGGGAATAGGAGAGTCCTCGAACTTGATTCCCGGACAAGTCGAATCGCACCCATGGACATATGACGAGGCACTCCAAGATAAGGATCTGATTCTTGGCAAACAAAGAAATGAAAGTTGAAATGGGGTCTATGTTTCATAATAGAGTGTAGGAGCTAGTCGAACCACTTAATGGGGGTCAAACCCATTGGATGCAAGTGGAATATAAGAGGAAAAGAGATCGGACGGGAAGGTAGAAACCTTTAAAAAAAGAAAGACTAGTGGCGAAAGGTTATACTTTCGGAAAAGAAGGATCGATTATGAGGAAACTTTTTCACCCAGTAGCCATGCTTAAGTCCATTTGTATTCTCTTATCGATTCTTTTATTTTAGACTTTTGAAATCTGGCAAATGGATGTCAAGATGCTTTTCCTAACTAAGTCTTGATAAAGAGATCTATATGCAACAACCCCAAGGTTTCATTGAAACAGGCCAAGAACATCTTGTTTGTAAGCTCAAGAAGTCCATTTACGGACTCAAACAGGCATCCAGAGCTTGGAACCAATGTTTTGATCATGTTATAAAGTCTTATGGGTTTGATCAAAACGAGTTTGAAAGTTGTGTGTATAAAAAGCGTGTCGGAACTGCATTGGTATTCTTAGTACTATACATAGACGAAATTCTGATCATTGGGAACGATGTGAAGGTGTTATCAGACGTAAGGGTATGGCTTTCAAAATAGTTTGATATGAAAGACTTAGGGAAGCCGGACACATCCTTGGGATCAAGATCACAAGAAAATGATGGTCGGGTTATCGCAAGTTTCATACATAGACACTGTCTTGAAACGATTCAGCATGCAAGATTCCAAGAAAGGGTTTGCACCTTTCGGACTTGGAATCCATCTATCCAAGAAAATGTTCCCTAAGACGAAAAAGGAGATAGATGACATGAAAGGTATTCTTGTGCTTCGCCGGTACCGGAAACCTTATGTATGCATTGTTTATGCGAGACCCGATATCTTCTTTGCCGCAGTATGATAGCAAGATATCAAAGTAACCCGAGGAAAGAGCATCGATTGGGCGCGATTAAAAACATTCAAGTGTCTGAAAAGAACTCGGGATAGAATGTTGATTTATTAGTCAGATACTCCAATCCCCATCGGCTAAACGGACTCGGTTTTCCAATCAGACTTAGATTCCATAAATTATCTGCCTCAGTTAGTGTGTTTCCATTTGAGAAGTGTAGCCATCAAATGGACGAAAAGTGAAGCGTAAATGCATCAACGACTCAACCATGGAAGTCGGGTAAAGAGTCATTTATGAAGCGGTGAAAGAACCCATTGGGCTCTGAGATCTTCTTAGTGGACTTGGATGGTGTTCTAAATTTGTCTAGCAATATCCGCTAGGGGCGCTTTACCAAATTCAAGAGAACCAAGAGTCCACGAGTCAAACGAGCACACTAAAGGAAAGACATCTTATCTGAGAAATCGTTAAGAGATGAGATATAGATGTGGCAAAGATAACGTCCGAGGACGACTAGCGCATCCATTCACAAAGAGTCGCCTCTGAATACATTCGAGACATGTGGGTGGAATGGGTGTCAAGACCGCTGCCAACTGCTTTGAGTATAAGTGGGAGAAATTATTAGGTTAGTGGTAGGTGACATTAGATGTCACGGACTACGCGAGACATGTTGTAGTATACTTAAAAAAGCGGACTTTGAGTATAAGTGGGGAGATTGTTGGAATTATCTTTGAAAGTATGCTTTTACTTTGTATAATCTAAAACTGAATTTCCGGACTTATTTATTTGAAATAAATTGTTTATCATCGATGCTTTAAATATGATTGAATGTTGCATATATTTATCTTGCATAACTATTCAATAATTAAATGCGTGTTACATTGTAGTTAATTTAGTGATACCGGATCACGGAAGATTAAATTAACGATCCCTTGTAACTAAAAAAGTACGCTATTCACGACCTAGCCGGAAATGAACAACCCATCGTGAAAGGTTGAGGTGTAAGGCTCAGATTGGCTTGTCTTGACCAAGAGGTTACACTAGTGCATGATCGATGCCTTTGAATAGGACCTACAGGAGGATAAATTCTTCGAATCGAACAAGGAAGAATTAGACCTCGCTGGTTCGTTGTTTCTTAATCTTAGGTCCCTTAAATAGGATCACGTGGGATTGGTAACTATTGCTTTGACTTATCATGGTAGCGAATCAAAGAGATTCAATACTTTTTATCTTGGGCAATATTATTAGTCACATGTGATTGCTAAGATTTAATCTGAAGAATCGCGTGTCTACGCTTGTTTGTTTTGATTTGCCCTGGGAGGTTCATAAGCTTTATCATACCAAATCTTGCAAGTGGAATTAGTTTCCTAGTATGGATAATAATGTTGAACCGTTCCTTGACCAAGGACGAAAAGATATTAATTAACGGAAAGCTATTTCAAAGGGCTTGAATTAATTAATGGGCTAGATAATCTTAAACACGGAAATAATGACCGGAGCCATATTGATTTGAAGATGGGTTAAGATGGATAGTGCAATATTAATTATGTAGTGGGATTAATTAATATTTATGGGCTTGAATTATATTGTGGCTCAATATTAGATATTCAAGGTCCATTAGAAGGTCCAATCTTAATTCTCCTAAAGGCCCCCTGAGTAGCCCAACAAATAGTCCAATAATTGAAAAAGGTGATTAAAATAAAATAAATATTGTTGTTTATTTTTCCTCTAAATTTTCGAAAATTATGAATAAGTTGGGAGAAAGATTTTCTTTGAATTTTGTTATGGAATGAAGATATTTATTCTTGGAATACTAGATTATCTCATTAAATTCAAGAAATCTCCCACTTGGTTATTTCATAAGAGAATTTCGAAATATTTGAAATATAGTGGGCAAGAAAGATTTTCTTGATTTTCTTGAAAAGATATTATGGAAGATATGTATTTCTTGAAATACAAGAATATCTCATAAATTCAAGAAGATCCAAATCTTGGAATCTTGCTTATTATTTTCGAAAAATCCATAATTTGAGGAGGTGGAATTTTTGTGGAATATTTTAATTATGGGAAAAAGAATATAGGAGATATATTCAAGATTTCTTGGTGATCAAGAAAAGTCTTTTCCCACATTGGTTTTCTACTGAAAAAATCGACCACCTCTATCCTATAAATAGGGGATGATTGTTTCATTCCCAAGCACAATTCCATGTGCTGGAAAAATTAGCAAATCCACATAAGTGGTGCAACAAAGTTTATTTTTTCCTTTTTGTTAATTGTTCGACAAGTGTCCTTCCACCGGATAGTTGAGCAAGGGCTAAGGGAATACTTGGGAAGTCCTTTTGGTTAGTCCGTCCAACCGAATTCACTGCCATCCCAGAGGTACGTTCACATAAACCCGTAGATTCCGCATGCGTAGGTTTTACGTGGCTTATTATATGCATGATATATTGTTGCAATTATTATTTGAATTAATATAGGATTAATTCATGCTATTAATAATTAAAGAATTAAATTTGTATTTAAATATTCACACCGAATAGATCTGTGCAACTCATTCCCCAACACATAAAACATAGATCCAAACACAAATCTGTCGCCGCTGGCTGAACATAGCAGAGGACAAAAGCCACAGCCGACGTTTATCGGAGAGTAAGAAAACTGTTGAACAAACGAATTTTCATGTGTATTTGTGAAAGTAAGAAAAATTGAATTTTGAAAATTCATTCTAGCTTTGATCTTACACTGCCTATGTGAGATGGGATATTCTCGCCGGAAATAGACATCGAATGTTGAGCAGAGAGAGAGAAAGAAATATGAAGAAGACGTGTACTGTTTACTGATTAGATATTTAAAAATAATAATTACAACATATTTGTTGTGAGCCGGTTTTGAGTAGAGAGAACTTAAGGGTAGAAATGTCAAATTTAAGCCACTTTTGTAGTTTATAATAATACTACTTTCTTGTTGTAGTTATTAGAGATATGGGTGAAAAAAATGTATTTCCCAGTAATTTCTCCAAATCTTTTTTTCTCTTTACAATTCAATTTAAATTAATAAACAAAGAAGAAAGCGGTGGATTGCAGTTAACAAAATCCGAACACGGAAAGAAAGAAAAATGAGGAATGCAACACTACACTGATGGACGAAAATACATATTATGGTTTATGCAGAGAAAATATCATTTTAGTCCTAAATATGTCAATTTCAGTCATTTTTTGTCTGAAATTTTAAAATTTTGCCGGAATATACACGTGCACCTTACTTGACACTTCAAAATTGAGATTTTTAAAATTTTTCTGCGACCAGCACAAGTGGACTACCATGTAATAAAAGAAAAAGAAAAAGATCAATTTTAAAATATCACATGAGGTGCACATGTTTATTCCGACGAAATTTTAAAATTTCCGATAAAAATGACTGAAATTGACACATTCAGGACTTCGTAACTAAGAAATGACATAACTTGGAATGCCTAATTATATCTCATTCTGAATACATGAGCTGCGACGCTGATATGGAATGCAAGGGCATCGGCAACGGCGGCGAGTGAACATCAAGTTCTCGAGAAACCTGAAGCATTGATGGCCGACACCTCGGGTCTGCACGTATGCAACTCAATGCTACTTTTACAGCACGAATCACGTCCCTCGACCCCCGTACTTCATCCGGAGATGGTAGCCTCTTATCTAACAGGTCTAAAAGCATCATCTTTTCACTACATTTTGTGGATAATATGGAGGACAGAAAATCCCCTGGATGATTCCCAAACATGGTTTCCAAGGCCACCACACCGAAACTGTAAACATCACATTTTTCTGTAACAACCATGGTGTACGCCAGTTCTGCACATTCAACATTACAATTAGATGAATATATAAATCCACTTAAAGAAACAAAAGATTTACCTGGTGCAATATAACCCTGAGTTCCCACAAGAAGAGTCTGGTTGGACGAATCAGGATCCAACAATCTAGCAGTTCCGAAATCGGACACAAAAGCTTCAAGCTTTGAATTCATAAGTATGTTGCTACTGGAAATGTCCCTGTGCAGAATTGGCGGGCTACAGTCGTGATGCATGTAAGACAGAGCATCCGCAATGCCCTTCACCACGTTTACTCTCTTAACCCAATCCAGCACCGCCGCTTCTTCCGCATCCATCAAAACACAAAACAGACTACCCCTCTCCATGTAGTCATAGATGAGAAACATGCAACGTTTGTGCAGACAAAATCCGAAAAGCTTCACGATGCTTCGATGCCTTATCTCCGACAAAACCCTGGCTTCATTCCTAAAACACAGGTCGAATGTCGGATTCTCACCTTCGAATCTGTGAAGCTTTTTAACAGCAACAACTCTTCCGCTCGGCAATTCTGCTCTGTACACACTGCCATAGCCTCCAGTTCCGATGCAGAATCCGAGGTCAAAGTCTGCTGTTGATTCAATGATGTCTTCATATGCGATCTTGCCGTCGTAATTCCAAATTTTGAAAAAGTCTCCATGCTTGGCATCAGGCGTCACTGGTCTTGTTTTCCTTCCCTTAGTATTGTAAACGAATACGAATGCACCAAAAATAGAACAGAGCACCAAGAAAGACGCAACAGGAACACAAATTGCTTCAACAAGTTTTGCTTTCGAATCATGATCACTGGGGGGTAGTAAATTTGGGTTGTTACGGAATGCGTTTTCTGGAAACTTACTCCAAACGCTAGGTGGAATTCGACCTTCTAAATTGTTGTCGTACAAATCGATACTCATTAAATTGGAAAGAGATGTAGGAACTCCACCAGAGAGTTTGTTGTGAGAAAGATCGATAGTGAGCGAATGTGCATTCGTAGCAAATCCAAGCTCAATGGGTATATGCCCAGAGATTGAATTACTTCTTAGGTCAATAATTTTAATCCAAGGAAGCTTTTCCACCCCTGTTCCGAAAACACCTTCCAACTGATTATCATTCAAAAGCAGAGATTCCAATTTTTCTAATTGGCCCAAGGTCGAAGGCAGAGATCCGCTGATGGAATTACATCTCAAATCAAGAACAACCAAGCTCCTAAGGTTCCCGAATTCAGGCGGAATGGAACCGAAAATGTCGGGATTATTAAAAATGTGAAGCGCCTGCAATTTGGTGAGATTTGCAAGGAAAGGAGGCAACTCGCCACTGAGTCGATTGGAACCCAAGTTGAGATGAGTTAGTGTGGATAGATTGGCAAGTGAAGAAGGCAACTCACCACTGAGTCGATTGTCACTCAAGTTGAGATAAGTTAGTGCGTAGAGATTTGCTAGTGAAGGAGGCAACTCACCAATGATTTTATTGCCACCCAAGTTGAGATAAGTTAGTTTGGATAGCCTTCCTATTTGAGGCGGAATGGTACCAGAAATGTAGTAATTAGAATAAATGTCAAGAACCTCCAGTTTGGAGAGATTGACCAATGACGGAGGCAACTCACCACTGATTCGATTGTGACTCAAACTGAGATGAGTTAGTTTGGAGAGGTTTCCTATTTCAGGCGGAATGGCACCTGTAATGCCGTTAAAAGAAATGTCCAACACCTCCAATTTGGTGAGACTAGCCACTGAAAGAGGCAAGTGGCCGGATAAACTATTGACAGATAAATTGAGATAAGTTAGATAGGATAGGTTACCTATCTCCGCTGGGATTTGTCCATAGAGATGAATCGTAGTGAGATGAATCGTAGTCAGGTATGGAAAAGCAAGCAGTTGTAATCCGTGAAGCTGACGTGGATCTCGTTGCAGTTGTGAATTACAACTTATCTCAGCAACACGACCAGCACGGTTACAAGTGATGCCACTCCAGTTGCAATGATGACTAGTTTCTGATGATTGGAGATCAAAAGGCCACCACTTACTCAATGCCTCCAGTTCCCCATCATCACCCTTACCAGTTGTGGTAACCAATATGCTACTGCCGCTCATGATAATGAACCAAAAAGCCAACGCACACCCTGAATTCATTAATGATCCAAATGGAGTATTAGATTAGTTTCTGAAAATATTTATATTCAGGATTTGATCTTTTTTAACTCACACCAATATTTATAGTCTATAATCTCTTCAAAACTTGTTCACTTATAAAAAAGCTTTCGATTGATGAAGACATTTAAAAAGTATGTGAATACCAATTAATAAGTGAAAATTGACACTTAATAACAAGGAGAATTAACAACCACTTTTGAAAACCGAAATAGGATCCATACAATTTCACTGGACCCATCCAATTTATTATAAATGCAGTTGGGAGATAGAAAAAAAATCAGTCAAACAATCTTGTCGCGCGACAATTTTCTTTATAGTCATTTAATTCAAACTCTGGACGATGGAATTTGTCTCCCAACTTATTCAATCATTAAATTGATATTCATACATTAAAAAATTATTTCAGATTTTAATTTAATAGCATTTGTTACTTTTTCTTTTCTGATCTCAGCGCCATAAAATAATAATTAAATAACCAGCACTATCAACAGCATAATCATAATAAAAAATCAAATTTTGATTTTATTCTCTAGTATTTATCATCGTCCAAAAATCATATATAAAATATTATGACAAATTATAATGAAATAAGAAGGAATAACGATTATGTACAATTTAGAATGGTCCTTAACAATTTACTACTAATAAAAAAACAAAAGGTTGCAACTCAATACAAAACAAGTTATAAATGTACAAAAATAACTCCAACTAAAAATTACTAATCACATATGTAAATTACCAAACTCAATTCCCAAAAAAAAAGAGCTCTCATCCCTTCATTTCTTTTTCACTATTGTTGACTGTCGTTTTTCCTTATAAAATTACAGAGCTTCATTGTTTGCTTAATTAAAAAGTTACTGATCTTCTTATTGGAGATTAATTTACACGGCTCCTTCACATTAATTTTTTTATATATACATAAAAATTATTGCAGCAATTTTTTTGTATGTGCAAATTTTTTATTTATTTTTGTGCAAATTTATTCTATTCATAAAAACAAAGTATTGCACGTGTTGAACGCATAGAAAAAAATGATTACCTTATTGGTGTGAATATGGCTCGATATTCACATACTTTATTTGCTTAATTTGATAGAGTTTTATGCATTTTTTACATTAAATTAGCTAATTGTGCTTAATTATAGAGAAAAATAATATTTTGTAAGAAAATGAGTTTATTTGGAGGAAAACACGAGCCTATTATTTATTGTGATCAAGCGAAATAAGGGAAGCCCAACAAGATTTAATTTTAATATTGGGCCAAAAAAATGCAACTGAAGGCCCAATTACATGTCCAAAATTGGTGGCCCATCAAGTTATTGCAATTCAAGAATTAAGCAGCACACTTCCAATTACCAATTACCTGATCCATTTGCAAAGGAAAATGAGATGGCAGCCATTGATAGTCCATTTGCATATGTGGATGGGTCAAGCACACACTGTGCCCGGTGTAATTATCCCTTTTTTTTATTATTTTATTAAAAAAATAATAAAATAATAAAAATAAAGGGTAATTTTAGGTATTGGGGAAGAGAAAAAAGGTATGCGAATGAATGAGTGTAGTAGTAATTGACATTTTTTATAATATTGTATGAAAAATGAGGATAAAAATTATAAATAATGGAGGTACTTTTTTCTTTTATGAAATGAAAAAGTTATAGTGAGACGTTAATAAAAAGTAAACGAGATAATTATAATGTGACGGATGGAGTAATAATAATAAAATTAAATTTACACGAGGATTTATCTATCTTCATATACCAATCAACAAATAGTGAAATGAAATTTAATTTAGATCAATCGCACACAAGGATTTTTTTTTATTTTCATATGCCACCAACATATGGTGAAATGACACATCACGAAAAATTTTGTAGTTTTGATCCCACAAAGTATGAGTCAGTATTTTGGCATCCAAAAGTCGTAAGGCGGAAATTTTTTACTCAATCGGTCCAATCAATCGTAATTTGTTTGAGCAATTTTTTTTTTTAAGTTCTGTTCATAAAAGTCGTAAGGCTGCAATGTATTGTTCCTTATTTCAACTAGTAAAGTGGAAGATTATGATTTTAGAATCCTAGAATAGTTAGAATTATGATATTTGTGTAAATATATCACTGTTTTGGAATCCTAGAATGGTTTTAGAATTATGATATCCGTGTAAATATATCTCTGTTTTGGATATATCTTATACTCAATTTTAATAAAATACTTTTTCCCGATCAAAAAAAAAAAAAGTGGAAAATTAATATCTGTCATGATATTTTATATATAGATTTTTGGACGATGATAAATAATAGAGAATATAATCAAAATATGAGGCACACAACACACTTTGTGCATAAGAGGCGTCACTTTTGGTGAGATGAGGCATAAATTGACATTAACGTTTCAACACTTTGTAAGGGATAGGTGTGGTTTTATCTTAGTTATCTACATCTCATGATGCGCACTGCCTCAAATGAATTTTTATCTTAAAATATTATCTTCTATCATGATTATGTGGTTGGTGCTGTTGGTTATTTAATTATTATTTTATCTTAGAAGCGCGGAGCAGAAAAGAAAAATTAACAAATATTAAATTAAAATCTGAAATAACTTTTTTATTTTAATGTTTGAATATCCAGTTTCATGATCGGTTAATTTGGGAGACCAATTTCAACGTTCACTAGGACAGTGCAAATTGAAGAGAAACCAAAACTCGATATGGATTAAATGATTAAAAGAATTTGTCGCACGACACGATTAATTGAATGATTTTTCTTCCATCTCCCAACTACATTTTCAATAAATTGGTTGGGTCCAGTGAAAATTGTATGGATCCTATTTCGCTTTTCAAAAGTGGTTGTTAATTCTTCACGTCATTGAGAGTCAATTTTCACTTATTAATTGATATTTCACAATTCACATATTATAAATGTCTTAATTTAATTGAAAGTTTTACTGGAAAATGATATATAGGTAGATGCAATAATGCAAGTGCAATAAATTTTACTCCCCAAATTGAAATAAATTTTAGCCTTTTTTGGTGAAATTGAAAAAAAAATAAATGCATTAATAAAAGGCAAAAGATAGTGTGAAACAAGTTTTCAAAACGAACCTTAAGGATGAGTGTGAATTTATATTACTAAAAGAGTGTGACTTTTTTACTATAAAGGGTGTGATTTTTTACTATAAAAAGTATTACTCATAAAAGTAAAGGGTATGACTTATATTATAAAGAAAGAAAATACAGAAGTGATAATCAAAGGGTGTGACTTATATTATTAAAGAAGATGTCTATAAAAAAAAAAGCTAGTTTACGTGAAACAAGTTTAAGTGACATACTAACTCTTGATAAAGTTACTACATCCCATGATTTTAGCTTTCCATATAAAATTCTTTTTCCCTTTAAAAACAAAGGTAAAATAGGGAGAAATTATGTAAACAAATTGTTAAAAAACCATTTAATATTGTATAAGAAAAAAAATGCTATAAGATCATTTATTAAAAAAATGGAGGGATCGTAAGAAAACAAAGTCCAACCTTCATGGACTGAAATATTAAATATATGTGAAAAGACTTAATCAAATAAGATTATACTTCCGTACAAAACTAGTTATGGGAGTTATAAGGTGGATTTGTGATTTCGTAGAGTATTTGGGTGCTTAGTGTACTAATTACTAACAACTAACATCTAACTTTGTTCGATAAAAAAAAAATGTCATAGATCAGATTCTAACCTTCGAATATATATAAAGCTTTTTAATTGCAACAACTTTTTCAATAGACAATTGTACTTTATACACACCTCCTAGTTCAGTCAATGACGGACCACGAATTTCTGATGTTGGGCAGGGCACGGAAGATAATTAATAAAATATTATATAACATTATAAAAGTCATTTAGTTTAATAAAAACTAATTAAAAATATATAATGTAATCAAATTACAATTGTCTTTAAAAAAAAATTTAGCTGATTAGTATGAAAATTGCTCGAAATTCTTGCTCTTTTTTTGGTTAATTTGATAGGATTTCATGCATTTTTTATACTAAATTGATCAATTGTGCTTAATTGTCGAGAAATGTAGTGTTTTGTTATTTTGTAAGAAATTGAGAATAATTGAAACAAACACGTGGCTATTTTATTTGTGACGTCAATTAAAGAAATAAATCGAGAAACGAGTTTAAAATTGAAGAGAAGAATTGGGCTCATGAAAAAAAACAGAAAAGAAAGAAATTTAGGCCCAAATACAGCAACAGGCCCAAATTTTTTTGGCCCAATGTTTGCTGCCCAAGTTTCTTTCAAAAGTGCAGCTCATTTAAGCCACCCAATTAATATGCTCAGCGTGGGGAATGAAATGGAAGCAATTAGCTAGCCAATTGAAGAAGCCACGCCCATTTAATTAATTCCAGCCGTGGAAATCAAAAGAAAAGAAAAGCAAGCTGCAAGATATTAAAGTTGCTGGGCCATTTTCTATTAATTTTCAGCCCATACATCCAATTATGCGGCCTATTTCAAAAATTAAAACAGAGCGGCGAAGAGGACACTCCAGAAATAAGTTGACATTTGTCACATTTAGAGGGCGAGAATTTTTTAGCTAGGCTTCAACTCAAGATGTCTTTTAAGGTTTGAGTTTTTTTTTTATTTTTAAATTTTAATTAATAGTTTATTTGTTTTATTGAGCTTTATTTTGTAAAATTTTGAGATGTAAATTGATGGGCTAGTACTCTTAGTGTCTTTGGTGTTGATATTTTGTGAATGTTGAACTTATGTTTTGATTTAGTTATTTTTAGTTTATTTCTTAGTTGATTTTGATTCTACTATGGGTTTTACGGTGTTTTGATTGATTGTCTTCTATTAATTTTTGTATGAAATCATACTTACTACAAACGAGAGTTGCGTGAGTGTGATTAAGTGCAAATTTGTGAGTTGAGAATTGATTAAATGTGTTAATTACATTTTTATCCATTCGAGAGAGAATATTTAGTGTTAGAACCCCCATAGTTAGACACTTGAAATTAAAAATTAAGTAATGAAAAAGTAAGGGATAGGAGGAGACATTACTACGGGGCTTGGGAACACCTTATTGCAAGGCTATATTATTCAAGAGAAACGGTTGACCTCTATAGCTTTTTACTTCTCGTCGTGTTTATTAATAAAATTTCGAAGATTCTAAATTCTATCACGCAATTGAAAAATAAACTAGGATAGTTTTATTGATTCCTTTGTTTGATATTTGCAATTTGATCATCACCTTAATCACGTTCCTCTTTCCTTTGCCCTACCTAGTCGGGTGCCCCTTTTATTATTTTAGTTATTTGTTTTTCTTGCTTGTTTTTATTTTCTTGCATCTTCATTCGCAACTACAATAACATGATTTACACACATATAGCACTAAGGGCCACACCATATTCCTAAATTCCGTGGTTCGATACTACTTGGTCCCTATACTTCATTTTCTACTACGACGATCCCTTGCATTTGCGGGGGAGTAGCAAGAATACTATTTATTTTGCTCGCTAAAATCCGACCAAGTCAGAAGCTATGACATGTCAGAATTTTTTTGAAATAACATTCTGGATAAAAGAATAACATACAATCAAAAGACAACTCATACCAATTATTTATTTCAATTAAATTATTTTGACATACATTTAGTAAAAATAACACAAACTCTAATTTATAACAAACAAATTCATGTCAAATACTTTAATAAATTAACCCAACAATGAAATAAATAAAACATGAACTAAAGCATTTAACCTATTACTAATTTTTTTTTTTAGAAAATTAAAGTATTTTTAAACTATTATTAATTAATTCTGAAAAAAAAAAGCTTTAAAAAAAGTTGCAAAATCTTTTGGGTCAATTACTAATAACTACATTTTCCTTACTACTCTATCTAATACCTACAAATACCTTTTCCAACTTTACTTAAAACTACAAACTGACATTTATACCCCTTACTTACCAATTAATATAGAAACCCAAGTGAATTCAATATCCCTAAAATTAATTTTCTTTTCTCGATTTAAGAGAGCTCGTGGTCCCATCATTACTTTATCCCACCCCCCTTTTCTCTCAGAAGCAATGGTTTACAACAAGATTTCATTTTGAAAATTTTGAAAATCAAAATCGTGCAATTGGGAAAGGCAAGAGTAGAGAGAAGATTTTTTGTAAATCAATTGTACAGTTGAAAAAGCCAAGGATTTACAGAAGGATACTATATTCAAGGTAAATTGAGAACGTGATTCGACAGCACACACCTACAAGAGGAGTGTATTTTGAGATGACGACCGGTAATTATAGATCAAAGATGGTATCGTGATTCATGGATCCCCTTTATTTTGAGATACCAATGTATATATTGTCACACATGGGTTTATGCTTAGTTTTTGTGAATGAAGGGATACTTTTTTTTTAGTTGTTTCTGAAGCCAAAACAATGTTGAATTGTTCAGTAATTTTTTTACTATATAGTAGTAGTATGTGTTGTTAATGTAATCGTTTTTTTTTTTTTTTGGATGTCGACACAATATAGCACGTGGAAATGCAGGGTTGTAAAGTTTGGACTAATATTTTTGTGGTTGATATTATTGTGTACTCCCTCCGTCCCAAACTTAATGGTAAAGTACCCATTATTTTTGTCCCAAACTTAATGGTAAAGTTACTTACACACTTTATCACTATATCATTTTATCACATAAAATATTAATAAACAACTCTTTCTACACCCAATTACCCATCACTTTATCACTTTATCATATAAAATACTAATAAACAACTCTTTTTACCCCACCACTTTATCACTTTATCACCATTCCACTAAATGCTTATGAACAATCAAAATACCAAAGAGTTTGAGACGGAGGGAGTATATTTTATGGTCAGTAAACCTCTCTTATCAAACATTTTTGTAGTTTTTCAGCTTTTTACTGCACATGGGTTGTAAAAGGCTATTGAAAGTAAAAAAAAAACATGTGATAACAAATTGAGAAGCAAAAAATAAATAAATCGAACAAGAGCAAACATAAAAAAGCTAAACATGCTCGATTTTAACTTTGAATATTTTTGAATGAACTAAACATGTTTAGTATTATAAGTAATATGTTCAATAATAAACTGAACATGTTCAATTTTAAATTGAACATGTGCAATTTTGTGTTGGGATTATACTGGAAAGTATGCTTTTACTTTGTATAATCGAAAATTTTCGATTTTATTCTTTCAAATAAATTGTTTATCAACGATGCTTTAAATATTATCGAATGTTACATATATTTCTTTATATAATCGTTCAATAATTAAATCGTGTTACATTGTAGTTAATTTAGTGATACCGGATCACGAAGATTAAATTAATACCCCTTGTAACTAAAAAGTCGTCATTCACGACCTAAAATTGAAAATGAACAACCCATCGTGAAAGGTTGAGGTGTAAGGCTCGGGATTGGCTTGTCTTGACCAAGAGGTTACACTAGTGCATGACCGTGATCTGCTGAATAGGACCTCTGAGGGGGATAAATTCTTCGAATCAACAAGGAAGAATTAGACCTCGGTGGTTCGTTGTTTCTTAATCTTCGCCCCTTAAATAGGATCACGTGAGATTGGTAATTATTGCTTTGACTTATCATGGGTAGCGAATCACGTAGATTCAATACTTTTTATCTTGGGCAATATTATTAGTCACATGTGATTGCTAAGATTTAATAAGAAGAATCGTGTGCAAGCACGCTTTGTTTGATTTGCCTCCTTGGGAGGTTCATAAAAGCTTTATCATACCAAATCTTGCAAGTGGAATTAGTTTCCGGATGGATAATAATGTTGAACCGCTTCCTTGACCAAGGATATAAGATATTAATTAATAGAAAGCTATTTCAAAGGCTTGAATTAATTAATGGGCTAGATAATCTTAAACACGGAAATAATGACCGGAGCCATATTGATCGTAATATGGGTTAAGATGGATAGTCTTGATATTAATTATGTAGTGAGATTAATTAATATTTATGGGCTTGAATTATATTGTGGCTCAATATTAGATATTCAAGGTCCATTAGAAGGTTCAATCTTAATTCTCCTAAAGGTCCCCTGAGTAGCCCAACATATAGTCCATTAACTGAAAAGGTGATTAAAATAAAATAAATAATGTTGCTTATTTTTCCAATAATATTTCGAAAATTATGGATGAAGTTGGGAGAAAGATTTTCTTTGAATTTTGTTATGGAATGAAGATATGTATTTTTGGAATACAAGATTATCTCATTAAATTCAAGAAATCTCCCACTTGGTTAATTCATAAGTGTTTTTCGAAAATATGAAAATATAGGGCAAGAAAGATTTTCTTGATTTTCTTGAAAAGATATTATGGAAGATATGTATTTCTTGAAATACAAGAATATCTCATAAATTCAAGAAGATCCAAATCTTGGAATCTTGGACCCCTTATTTTTGAAAATTCCATACATATAGAGTAGGTGGGATTTTTGTGGAATATTATAATTATGGGAAAAAGAATATAGGAGATATATTCAAGATTTCTTGGAGATCAAGAAAAGATTTTCCCACATTGTTTTTATCACAAAATTTCGACCACCCTAGTCTATATAAATAGGGGATGATTCTTTCATTCCCAAGTACAATTCCATGTGCTGGAAAAATTAGTAAATCCACAAAGGTGGTGCAACATATTTTATTTTCCTTTTGTTAAATCGTTCACAAGAATCCTTCCACCGGATAGTCGAACGAGGGCTAAGGGAATACTTGGAAAGTCCTTACGGTTAGTCTATTCAGCCACACCGTTGCCATCCCAAGAGGTATGTTCACGTAAACTCGTAAAATTCCGCATGCATAGGTTTTACGTGAATTGTTATATGCATGATATGTTGTTGGATTATTATTTGAATTAATATAGGATTAATTCATGCTAGTAATAATTAAAAAATTAAATTTGTATTTAAATATTCACCCGAATAGATCTCATTGCAAATTATTCCCCAACAAGCTGGTATCGAGCCACGCTTTAGACTCAATTTTAAATTGTAATTTAATTACCATGGACATTAAATTTGAAATTGGATAGTAGAATTGCTAGATCTATTTTGCAGTATCCAATTGTCATGGAATTTAATGTGTTTGTTTATGCATGCATATAAACTGTGGTTTTAATTCGATTAGCTCGGATTCGCTTTTGCCTCGTGAAAAATCCACGAGTAGACTAGGATTTGTTTGATTTGATCAATGTAATAGGATTAGTTCTAGATCTGGGTTTATTTATTTTTTGTAAATAAATTGTAACCGGCCTAAACGGAAGAGAAGACGAAGAATTAAAGGACAAAATCGAATCCGTGCGAGGGGGCGTGGCGTATGTGGCACGCACGACGGCGCAGGGCGAGGTTGGAGAATCGAACCTGGCTGAATCGAGGAACGCGCGCATACAAGAATGACATGACGCATACAGACGCAGTCAAGACGGGAGACGCACGGACCCAAGACGATGACCTGTGTGAATCTGCTGCGTCGCCTTCCGAAGATCGCCGCGCTGCCGAGATGTGCCGAGGCGTCTTTGAGACCGGCACGGACCGCCGGGCGCGCTAAGGTCGCCGAGAATTGGTTCTGTTAAGTGGCCGGCGGATTCGGCGCCAGATCCCGGCCATGAGCTACTTGGCGTGGCGTTCGAGACGGAGTATTTTTCGAGACGACGAGTGGGAGAAATTCGAGACGGCGGTGTTTCTTCAAAATCAAGCCAAGAAAAATCAAACCATGACAATTGGATAATTTGTGCCCAATATATTTATTTTTCTGTTTTGCTTGATCTATTTTGTGCTATCTTATGCTTTATTTAATTTGTTTAAATGTGTTTGCATGAGAGTTGCCAAATGAAAAATATCACCTTCAAAAATTACTAAGTATGTTTAAATAATTAATTGACAATTTTATTCCGGATAATAAAATTGAATTAATTTTGACCTCCATGATTTATTTATTTGTGAATTCTTTTGGAGAAATTCCCCCCACGGGACGGTCAAAAGATAGCTTTCTCATGAATGAATTTCAAGTGGATGATTGTGGGTTAATACTAGTGGCGACGATGACCCTCCCCACGAGGCACGTTCAAAGCGAAATAATAATCCTGTATTTAATCATGGTTATTACTTAGGTATAAAATTGATATGCATATACTTCCCCGAAGTCCCTGTCAATTTTATATTGGTCAAGTGGGAGCCAACTATTAATCTGGATATTAAAGGTTTGTAACTGTTCTTGTTTGTAACCTACTTAAATGTGTTTAAATAATAACTCACCCCACGTGGCTTATTTAAACTGTTTTGAGATGTTGGCTGATGCATGTTCATTTTTTTTTTTTGAGATTTTAATATGATGCATGTGATCAAACCTTGTGATATATTTGTGCTTATGCATGTTATTATTTATTTCAGTTCATCATGTCGCAACCTTTTAATCCACTATTCAATATACTAAAAGACAATTTGCTCACTGGAGAAAATTTTGTTCATTGGAATCGAAAACTCACTATTGTCCTCACTGCACAAAGCCATAACTGGGTTCTCACCACACCTAAACCAAATAACCCATCAGATGAGTCCACTAAAACGGTTAAGAAAGAGTATGCTGACTGGGAGCGGTCTAACGAAATGGCAAAGTGTACCATATTGGCTTCTATGTCAGATGTGTTGCAACACCAACACCCGAACGTTGAGACCGCTGCGGAAATCATGACTAGTCTTAAAGCGATGTTTCAACATCAGAACCGTGTGGCTCGTCAGATCACCATGAGGGACTTGCTCTCTATGAAAATGGTGGAGGGAACGCCCGTAAGGGAGCAAGTTCTCCAGATGATGGCTCACCTTAATAAACTTGAGGTACTTGGCACTGAATACGATATCGAGACCCAAATCGATTTCGTGCTCCACTCTCTGCCGAAAAGCTTTGAACAGTTCAGGTTTAACTACCAGATGAATAATCAGAAATTCTCGATGCCTGATCTGTTGCAAGCTTTAGTCTCGGCAGAGGTGATATTGGGGCAGAAGAGCCAAGCCTTGGTGGCAAACGGACCTTCTTCTTCTTCTAGACCAAGGGGTGGTAAGAACAAGAAAATGAACAAAGGCCACAAGCAAGTGAACTCAAGTGTTGCCAATGGCAAAGATAAGGTGAAAAAGGGTGGTGGAGTGAACAAGCCAGCTAAGGGGAAGTGCTTCAACTGCGGTGAGAAAGGACATTGGAGGTCAGCCTGTTCCAGACCCATAAGGGATGGAAAGAAAGGTAATTTTCACGCACTAGTTGTTGAAACTTGTTTAGCGGCGTATGCCTCCCATTTGTGGGTGGTGGATACGAGATCCACTAATCATGTTTGTTTCACATTACAGGGGTTCAAGCGGACCCGGCAACTTAGTGGGAGTGAGGTCCTCATCACACTGGGCGATGCTACGAGAGTGGCAGCTGAAGCAGTGGGAGAAGTGCACCTGTCTTTTGAAGACAGAGTTTTAATTTTTGAGATGTTCTTTACGTTCCGGATTTTAGAAAGAATTTGTTTTCAGTTTCTAAACTTTTTATGGATATTTGGTTACTTTTTAATAAAGTTGTTACCATTTTTCTTTTTGATAAATTTATCTTTCATGGAACGTTGTCGAATGATCTCTATACAATTAACTGTGCACACCACTCACGAAATGTATCCTATAACACATCAACTGTTTCCGAGAAAAGAAGATGTTCATCAGACGTGAACGAGACACTTCTTTGGCATCTAAGATTGAGTCATATAAATTCAAAGAGGATCCAAAGGTTGGTGAGAGACGGTTCACTGAAGCTTCTCCAAGTTGAACCGATTCCAACCTGCGAATCATGTTTGGAGGGTAATATGACCAAGAGGGCATTTGGAGCCAAGGGGAATAGGGCCAAAGAAGTGTTAGAGATCGTTCACACAGATGTATGTGGTCCAATGTCAACCAAAGCAAAAGGAGGTTATGAGTATTTTATTGATGATTACTCAAGGTACGATTACATTTTCCTTATGAAGCATAAATCTGAGACCTTTGAGAAATTCAAAGAATTTAAGGCTCAAACAGAGAATCATAGGGAAAAATGTATCAAGTCTCTACGATCTGATCGTGGAGGCGAATACCTCAGCAATGAGTTTTTTTGAACTACTTATCTGATGAAGGGATTGTATCCCAGCTCACTGCACCCGGAACCCCTCAACAAAACGGGGTTGCAGAGCGAAAAAACGGAATTCTTTTGGAAATGGTTAGATCAATGATGAGTTATGCGGATCTTCCCGAGTCGTTCTGGGGTCATGCCTTGGAAACAGCGGCTTACATTCTGAACGTGGTGCTATCCGCAAATACAACACTTGTAAGGCTTAGGATCTTCAACATCATTCACTTGGAAGAAACTTAATGGGTGCTCGTGGCTAAAATGAGGAGTCCAGTGACCAGGTGGGCTAAGCACCTGGTTATCTGATCTATGACATGTAATTTTTTATAATACCATTTTCTAAAACATAAATTTATTTTTAACAATTAAAATATTCAACTTTTGCCCGACTAGTTTTGTAAGGAAGTATAATCTTATTTGATTAAGTCTTTTCACATATATTTAATATTTCAGTCCATGAAGGTTGGACTTTGTTTTCTTACGATCCCTCCATTTTTTTAATAAATGATCTTATAGCATTTTTTTTTCTTATACAATATTAAATGGTCTTTTAACAATTTTTTTACATAATTTCTCCCTATTTTACCTTTGTTTTTAAAGGGAAAAAGAATTTTATATGGAAAGCTAAAATCATGGGATGTAGTAACTTTATCAAGAGTTAGTATGCCGCGAAACTTGTTCACCGTGAAACTAGTTTTTTTTATAGACATACTCTTTAACACCCTTCAGTTATCACTACGACACTCTTTGCTATAATATAAGTCACACCCTTCACTTTTATGAGTAATATTTTTTATAGTAAAAAGTCACACCCCTTACAGTAAAAAGTCACACTCTTTAGTAACTCCTTAACCAGTTTCATTGTGAAACTTGTTCACACTATACTTTGTCTTTTATTAATGCATTTTTTTTTTCAATTTCACCAAAAAAAGGCTAAAATTTATTTCAATTTGGGGGAGTAAAATTTATTGCACTTGCATTATTGCATCTACCTATATATCATTTTCCAGTAAAAAATTCAATTAAATTAAGACATTTATAATATGTGAATTGTGAAATATCAATTAATAAGTGAAAATTGACTCTTAATGACGTGAAGAATTAACAACCACTTCTGAAAATCGAAATAGGATCCATACAATTTTCACTGGACCCAACCAATTTATTGAAAATGTAGTTGGGAGATGGAAGAAAAATCATTCAATTAATCGTGTCGTGCGACAATTTCTTTTAATCATTTAATCCATATCGCGTTTTGGTTTCTCTTCAATTTGGACTGTCCTAGTGAACGTTGCAAATTTTATAAAATTTAGAATATTTAGAATTTTAAAGTGCATATTTTTTTATATAATTTTTACTTCCGCGGCAAATTCTTATAAAATTTATGCATATTTGGCCTACAAAAAATCGGGATGTGACAGAGTGGTATCAGAGCAGGTCTATGTTCTTGTAGACTTGTAAAAAAGAAAATCTGGTTTTAGAGTCTTATTATTTCTTTTAAAAAATATTTGTTAGAAAAAAAAATCTTTCTTTTTAGTAAAAAAAAAAAAATTATTTACCAAAGAATTTTAAATCATGCATTATATTGAGTGAGAAAAAAAAATTCTACTTTTTGAGTCAAGGAAAGTATTTTTTTTCAATAGAATTTAAATCATGCATTGTTGAGTATATGTTACGGCATCCACTACCTCCCACCGCTACAACTTCAAGGTATGACATGAAAGTTTTTAAGCTATTTTACAGTTTGATCATGAAAAAGATGATCACATGAGATATGGTACATGCATCACATACTACACTATACAAGTTTCAAGTTGCATTGATCATGGAAAAGATGATTACATGATATATGGTAAATGCATCACATGCTACGTTTCAAAGTTTCAAGTTCAAAATTATTTTCGCCAAGTGCATTCACAACATGACTAGTTTAAATTGTATTCCATGCATGCTGGAGGTAGAATGTAACACCCCAAAAATTTTTAGTCAGTTATATTTTTTTTAACTTTTATAAGAGATTTTTTTATTATTTACAAAAAATACTTTTATCAAAATTTTCAGAATTTCCTCAATTTTTTCTTATATTTTTACGAAATTTATAAAAATATTTGAATTTAATCTTCCTTCGCCACATAAATATCAATTTCTCTTTTACTGGTGCAGCACGTGTTTTGAAAAAATCAAATTTATAATGCCATGCATGAATCTATTTTAAAATAAAGATTCAATATTCGACTATTTAGTTAAAATCCATGAACCAACCTTTCATCCTAATCTATTTCAAAAGGAAAGAAAGAATGAGATCAATATTAGTGTTGGTTTAGTCATGCAAATCAATTTTTAAAAAAAATGAGATCAACCTTTGACATGACTGTTCCAAATTCCACGTTTCGTTCCTATTATTATTACTATTATTAATATATAAAAGATATCTTTAAAATTTTAATCTCTATCTACAAAAATCAAATCTCAAGATCTTCATGATATATTCAAATTTCAGTTCCTCTAAAAAAATATATTTTTCATCCCTATAAATAGAGGTCGCTTTTTATGAAATCAAAATACATAGAAAAATATTATTTCATATTTTTCACAACTCATGAATTTTTCGCAACAAGGATTGAAGTTATTTCATTGCATCTTTTGCATCCAATTCATATGAGGTGGGGATTTCTATTCATGTTTACGTTTGTCTTTATTAAATTCTTTGAATGTGAATTATTATTGTCTAAATCGACATTCCATAGCTAAAGAATAGCAAATGTAATACATGTTTATGACATGTTCAATATTTCTATAGTAGCTCGGATCACAAGTGAGTCCTTGCTAAAAATTAATTTACTGATGTGTGTTGTCATATTCAAAATTGTTTACATGATTCATTTTTAATATTGACAAACGAGTCTCCATTTGAAATTTAGTTGTTTTGCTTTCACCCCAATCTCATTAATATTTTACTGATTAAAAAGGAGTGGTGGAGGGACGGTGGGTTGCCTCAAGTGTTTATTTAAAATTTTACTATTTACAACAATTGATTTCATTTGAATATTGAGTCATGTTAAGTTCATGTTTAGCTATTGAGATTGATGTATTTCTATTTAATTGTAGTCACATCTCTTAGACAAATTTGAATATTTAGAATTTTAAAGTGCATATTTTTTTATATAATTTTTATTTCATTTGCAAATTTTAAAATTTATGCATATTTGGCCTACGAAAAATCGGGATGTGACAAATATATATCAGTGAAATTAACACTCGTATGTAAACCAAATAGATTGTCCCTCACAGATATTTTTCCATCCAACACACACCAAACCCACATTTAAAAATCCACATGCACTTCATTCTACAGTAGACAAGCAATGAATTCGAAACCAAACTGACATTAAAAAATCCACAATACCCCAAAAAGAACATCAAAATAAATTTAAAAGACACTACATAACAAAGTAAAATATAATTACATGATTATGAAATTGAAACCAGATCTGCTGCCACCATCACCGAAAAACGTCGCCCAAAACGTCACCGAGAAAGTTGTCCAAAACATCATAGATCCGGCGACACTTTGTCGTTACAGATCCGCCGCCATCAAACATAGATCCAAACACAAATCTGTCGCCGCTGGCTGAACATAGCAGAGGACAAAAGCCACAGCCGACGTTTATCGGAGAGTAAGAAAACTGTTGAACAAATGAATTTTCATGTGTATTTGTGAAAGTAAGAAAAATTGAATTTTGAAAATTCATTCTAGCTTTGATCTTACACTGCCTATGTGAGATGGGATATTCTCGCCGGAAATAGACATCGAATGTTGAGCAGAGAGAGAGAGAGAGAGAAAGAAATACGAAGAAGATGTGTACTGTTTACTGATTAGATATTTAAAAATAATAATTACAACATATTTGTTGTGAGCCGGTTTTGAGTAGAGAGAACTTAAGGGTAGAAATGTCAAATTTAAGCCACTTTTGTAGTTTATAATAATACTACTTTATTGTTGTAGTTATTAGAGATATGGGTGAAAAAAATGTATTTCCCAGTAATTTCTCCAAATCTTTTTTTCTCTTTACAATTCAATTTAAATTAATAAACAAAGAAGAAAGCGGTGGATTGCAGTTAACAAAATCCGAACACGGAAAGAAAGAAAAATGAGGAATGCAACACTACACCGATGGACGAAAATACATATTATGGTTTATGCAGAGAAAATATCATTTTAGTCCTAAATATGTCAATTTCAGTCATTTTTTGTCGGAAATTTTAAAATTTTGCCGGAATATACATGTGCACCTTACTTGACACTTCAAAATTGAGATTTTTAAAATTTTTCTGCGACCAGCACAAGTGGACTACCATGTAATAAAAAAAAAAAAAAAAAAGATCAATTTTAAAATATCACATGAGGTGCACATGTATGTAATAAAAAAAAAGAAAAAAAAGATCAATTTTAAAATATCACATGAGGTGTACATGTTTATTCCGACGAAATTTTAAAATTTCCGATAAAAATGACTGAAATTGACACATTCAGGAATGCCTAATTATATCTCATTCTGAATACATGAGCTGCGACGCTGATATGGAATGCAAGGGCATCGGCAACGGCGGCGAGTGAACATCAAGTTCTCGAGAAACCTGAAGCATTGATGGCCGACACCTCGGGTCTGCACGTATGCAACTCAATGCTACTTTTACAGCACGAATCACGTCCCTCGACCCCCGTACTTCATCCGGAGATGGTAGCCTCTTATCTAACAGGTCTAAAAGCATCATCTTTTCACTACATTTTGTGGATAATATGGAGGACAGAAAATCCCCTGGATGATTCCCAAACATGGTTTCCAAGGCCACCACACCGAAACTGTAAACAACCATGGTGTACGCCAGTTCTGCACATTCAACATCAAGCTTTGAATTCATAAGTATGTTGCTACTGGAAATGTCCCTGTGCAGAATTGGCGGGCTACAGTCGTGATGCATGTAAGACAGAGCATCCGCAATGCCCTTCACCACGTTTACTCTCTTAACCCAATCCAGCACCGCCGCTTCTTCCGCATCCATCAAAACACAAAACAGACTACCCCTCTCCATGTAGTCATAGATGAGAAACATGCAACGTTTGTGCAGACAAAATCCGAAAAGCTTCGCGATGCTTCGATGCCTTATCTCCGACAAAACCCTGGCTTCATTCCTAAAACACAGGTCGAATGTCGGATTCTCACCTTCGAATCTGTGAAGCTTTTTAACAGCAACAACTCTTCCGCTCGGCAATTCTGCTCTGTACACACTGCCATAGCCTCCAGTTCCGATGCAGAATCCGAGGTCAAAGTCTGCTGTTGATTCAATGATGTCTTCATATGCGACCTTGCCGTCGTAATTCCAAATTTTGAAAAAGTCTCCATGCTTGGCATCAGGCGTCACTGGTCTTGTTTTCCTTCCCTTAGTATTGTAAACGAATACGAATGCACCAAAAATAGAACAGAGCACCAAGAAAGACGCAACAGGAACACAAATTGCTTTAACAAGTGTTGCTTTCGAATCATGATCACTGGGGGTAGTAAATTTGGGTTGTTACGGAATGCGTTTTCTGGAAACTTACTCCAAACGCTAGGTGGAATTCGACCTTCTAAATTGTTGTCGTACAAATCGATACTCATTAAATTGGAAAGAGATGTAGGAACTCCACCAGAGAGTTTGTTGTGAGAAAGATCGATAGTCAGCGAATGTGCATTCGTAGCAAATCCAAGCTCAATGGGTATATGCCCAGAGATTGAATTACTTCTTAGGTCAATATCATTCAAAAGCAGAGATTCCAATTTTTCTAATTGGCCCAAGGTCGAAGGCAGAGATCCGTTAATGGAATTACATCTCAAATCAAGAACAACCAAGCTCCTAAGGTTCCCGAATTCAGGCGGAATGGAACCGAAAATGTCGGGATTATTAAAAATGTGAAGCGCCTGCAATTTGGTGAGATTTGCAAGGAAAGGAGGCAACTCGCCACTGAGTCGATTGGAACCCAAGTTGAGATGAGTTAGTGTGGATAGATTGGCAAGTGAAGAAGGTAACTCACCACTGAGTCGATTGTCACCCAAGTTGAGATAAGTTAGTGCGTAGAGATTTGCTAGTGAAGGAGGCAACTCACCAATGATTTTATTGCCACCCAAGTTGAGATAAGTTAGTTTGGATAGCCTTCCTATTTGAGACGGAATGGTACCAGAAATGTAGTAATTAGAATAAATGTCAAGAACCTCCAGTTTGGAGAGATTGACCAATGACGGAGGCAACTCACCACTGATTCGATTGTGACTCAAACTGAGATGAGTTAGTTTGGAGAGGTTTCCTATTTGAGGCGGAATGGCACCTGTAATGCCGTTAAAAGAAATGTCCAACACCTCCAATTTGGTGAGACTAGCCACTGAAAGAGGCAAGTGGCCGGATAAACTATTGGCAGATAAATTGAGATAAGTTAGATAGGATAGGTTACCTATCTCCGCTGGGATTTGTCCATAGAGATGAAACGTAGTGAGATGAATCGTAGTCAGGTATGGAAAAGCAAGCAGTTGTAATCCGTGAAGCTGACGTGGATCTCGTTGCAGTTGTGAATTACAACTTATCTCAGCAACACGACCAGCACGGTTACAAGTGATGCCACTCCAGTTGCAATGATGACTAGTTTCTGATGATTGGAGATCAAAAGGCCACCACTTACTCAATGCCTCCAGTTCCCCATCATCACCCTTACCAGTTGTGGTAACCAATATGCTACTGCCGCTCATGATAATGAACCAAAAAGCCAACGCACACCCTGAATTCATTAATGATCCAAATGGAGTATTAGATTAGTTTCTGAAAATATTTATATTCAGGATTTCATCTTTGCTTAACTCACACCAATATTTATAGTCTATAATCTCTTCAATCAGTGTTTGCTGGGCAGCTTAACCCATAGCTATTCGAGTGCGTATTCCGTGAAACTTGTTCACCGTGAAATTGATTCAATATTTAAAGACATGATCCTTTAGTTATCACGATTAATACTCTTTTGATATTATCAATACCCCTGATGTAATGTAAGTCACACCCTTCAGTATTATGAATAATATTTTTTATGTAGTAAAAAGGTATACTTTCAGTTATCATAATTAATATCTTTTAGTAATATAAATCATACCTCTTAATTAATTTCACAGATTTTTGTACAAAACTTGTTCATCCTATACTTTGACTCATTTTTTACAAAAAGCTTTCGATTGATGAAGACATTTAAAGTATGTGAATACCAATTAATAAGTGAAAATTGACACTTAATAACAAGGAGAATTAACAACCACTTTTGAAAACCGAAATAGGATCCATACAATTTCACTGGACCCATCCAATTTATTATAAATGCAGTTGGGAGATAGAAGAAAAATAATTCAAACAATCTTGTCGCGCGACAATTTTCTTTAGTCATTTAATTCAAACTCTGGACGATGGAATTTGTCTCCCAACTTATTCAATCATTAAAAAAATTATTTCAGATTTTAATTTAATAGCATCTGTTACTTTTTCTTTTCTGCTCTCAGCGCCATAAAATAATAATTAAATAACCAGCACTACCAACAGCATAATCATAATAAAAAAATCATATTTTGATTTTATTCTCTAGTATTTATCATCGTCCAAAAATCATATATAAAATATTATGACAAATTATAATGAAATAAGAAGGAATAACGATTATGTACAATTTAGAATGGTCCTTAACAATTTACTACTAATAAAAAAACAAAAGGTTGCAACTCAATACAAAACTATTTATAAATGTACAAAAATAACTCCAACTAAAAATTACTAATCACATATTTAAATTACCAAACTCAATTCCCAAAAAAAAGAGCTCTCATCCCTTCGTTTCTTTTTCACTATTGTTGGCTATCATTTTTCCTTATAAAATTACAGAGCTTCATTGTTTGCTTAATTAAAAAGTTACTGAGCTTCTTATTGGAGATTAATTTACACGGCTCCTTCACATTGATTTTTTTATATATACATAAAAATTATTGCTGCAATTTTTTTGTATGTGCAAATTTTTTATTTATTTTTGTGCAAATTTATTCTATTCATAAAAACAAAGTATTGCACGTGTTGAACGCATAGAAAAAAATGATTACCTTATTGGTGTGAATATGGCTCGATATTCACATACTTTATTTGCTTAATTTGATAGAGTTTCATGCATTTTTTACATTAAATTAGCTAATTGTGCTTAATTATAGAGAAAAATAATATTTTGTAAGAAAATGAGTTTATTTGGAGGAAAACACGAGCCTATTATTTATTGTGATCAAGCGAAATAAGGGAAGCCCAACAAGATTTAATTTTAATATTGGGCCAAAAAAAATGCAACTGAAGGCCCAATTACATGTCCAAAATTGGTGGCCCATCAAGTTATTGCAATTCAAGAATTAAGCAGCACACTTCCAATTACGAATTAGCTGATCCATTTGCAAAGGAAAATGAGATGGCAGCCATTGATAGTCCATTTGCATATGTGGATGGGTCAAGCACACACTGTTAACCCAACTCAGTTGTCAATTCACTTACTAATTAAGTCTCGTACGTCTTACCCAAAATTCCGGACAGTAGCAGTGCTAGTGATGGCAACTCAAATGTATCTTTTGAAAAATAAAACTTGTGTCAGTGAAAAGAAATGATATATTTTAGTAAGACAAGTTACATGTTTCTAAATGCACTTGAGTTGTACAGATGGAGGTACTTTTTCCTTTTATGAAATGAAAAAATTATAGTGAGACGTTAATAAAAAGTAGGCAAGATAATTATAATGTGACGGATGAAGTAATAATAATAAAATTAAATTTACACGAGGATTTATCTATCTTCATATACCAATCAACAAATAGTGAAATGATATTTAATTTAGATCAATCGCACACAAGGATTTTTCTATTTTCATATACCAGTCAACATATGGTGAAATGACACATCACGAAAATTTTGTAGTTTTGATCCCACAAAGTATGAGTCAGTATTTTGGCATCCAAAAGTCGTAAGGCGGAAATTTTCGCTCAATCGGTCCAATCAGAATTTGCTTGAGCAATTTTTGTTTTTAAGTTCTGTTCATAAAAGTCGTAAGGCTGCAATGTATTGTTCCTTATTTCAACTAGTAAAGTGGAAGATTATGATTTTAGAATCCTAGAATGGTTAGAATTATGATATCTGTGTAAATATATCACTGTTTTGGAATCCTAGAATGGTTTTAGAATTATGATATCCGTGTAAATATATCTCTGTTTTGGATATATCTTATACTCAATTTTAATAAAATACTTTTTCCCGATCAAAAAAAAAAAAAAAAAAAAAAGATTAATATATGTCATGATATTTTATATATAGATTTTTGGACGATGATAAATAATAGAGAATATAATCAAAATATGAGGCACACAACACACTTGCATAAGACGCGTCTGAGATGAGAGATGAGGCGTAAATTGAACATTAACGCTTCAACACTTTATAAGGGATATGTGTGGTTTGTCTTAAACAGTTATCTCTCACGTATGAGCATCGTCCTCAAATGAATTTTTGTCTTAAAATATTATCTTCTATCATGATTATGCGGTTGGTCTTCTTTGGTTATTTAATTATTATTTTATCTTAGAAGCCTTGAGCAGAAAAGAAAAAATTAACAAATATTAAATTAAAATCTGAAATATTTTTTTTATATTAATGTTTGAATATCCAGTTTCATGATCGGTTAATTTGGGAGACCAATTTCAACGTTCACTAGGACAGTGCAAATTGAAGAGAAACCAAAACTCGATATGGATTAAATGATTAAAAGAAATTGTCGCACGACACGATTAATTGAATGATTTTTCTTCCATCTCCCAACTACATTTTCAATAAATTGGTTGGGTCCAGTGAAAATTGTATGGATCCTATTTCGATTTTCAAAAGTGGTTGTTAATTCTTCACGTCATTAAGAGTCAATTTTCACTTATTAATTGATATTTCACAATTCACATATTATAAATGTCTTAATTTAATTGAAAGTTTTACTGGAAAATGATATATAGGTAGATGCAATAATGCAAGTGCAATAAATTTTACTCCCCCAAATTGAAATAAATTTTAGCCTTTTTTTGGTGAAATTGAAAAAAAAAAAAAAAAATGCATTAATAAAGGGCAAAGTATAGTGTGAAAAGTTTACATGAAACCTAAGTTAAGAGTGTGTCTTATATTACTAAAAGTGTGACTTTTTTTACTATAAAGGGTGTGACTTTTTACTATAAAAAGTATTCTTCATAAAAGTGAAGGTGTGACTTATATTATAAAAAAAAGAGTGTAAGTAGTGATAAGCAAGGGTGTGACTTATATTATTAAAAGAGTATGTCTATAAAAAAAAAAGCTAGTTTACAGAGAAACAAGTTTTCAAGATACTAACTCTTGATAAAGTTACTACATCCCATGATTTTAGCTTTCCATATAAAATTCCTTTTCCCTTTAAAAACAAAGGTAAAATAGGGAGAAATTATGTAAAAAAATTGTTAAAAAACCATTTAATATTGTATAAGAAAAAAAATGCTATAAGATCATTTATTAAAAAAATGGAGGGATCGTAAGAAAACAAAGTCCAACCTTCATGGACTGAAATATTAAATATATGTGAAAAGACTTAATCAAATAAGATTATACTTCCTTACAAAACTAGTCGGGCAAAAGTTGAATATTTTAATTGTTAAAAATAAATTTATGTTTTAGAAAAAGGTATTATAAAAAATTACATGTCATAGATCAGATAACCAGGTGCTTAGCCCACCTGGTCACTGGGCTCCTCATTTGAGTGGGAGACCCAGGTTCGATTCCCTCTGTGAACGAATTTGAGTTATGAGAGTTATAAGGTGGATTCGATTCCCTCTGTGAACGAATTTGAGTTATGAGAGTTATAAGGTGGATTGGTGATTTCTTGGAGTATTTGAGTGCTTGGTGTACTAATTACTAACAACTAACATCTAACTTTGCCCGATAAAAAAAAATCATAGATCAGATTCTAACCTTCGAATATATATAAAGCTTTTTAATTGCAACAACTTTTTCAATAGACAATTGTACTTTATACACACCTCCTAGTTCAGTCAATGACGGACCCCGAATTTCTGATGTTGGGCAGGGCACGGAAGATAATTAATAAAATATTATATAACATTATAAAAGTCATTTAGTTTAATAAAAACTAATTAAAAATATGTAATGTAATCAAATTACAATTGTCTTCAAAATTTTTTTAAGCTGATTAGTATGAAAATTGCTCGAAATTCTTGCTGTTTATTTGGTTAATTTGATAGGATTTCATGTATTTTTTATACTAAATTGATCAATTGTGCTTAATTGTCGAGAAATGTAGTGTTTTGTTATTTTGTAAGAAATTGAGAATAATTGAAACAAACACGTGGCTATTTTATTTGTGACGTCAATTAAAGAAATAAATCGAGAAACGAGTTTAAAATTGAAGAGAAGAATTGGGCTCATGAAAAAAAAACAGAAAAGAAAGAAATTCAGGCCCAAATACAGCAACAGGCCCAAATATTTTTGGCCCAATGTTTGCTACCCAAGTTTCTGGCAAAAGTGCAGCTCATTTAAGGCCCCAATTAATTTGCTCAGCGTGGGGAATGAAATGGAAGCAAATAGCTAGCCAATTGAAGAAGCCACGCCAATTTAATTAATTCCAGCCGTGGAAATCAAAAGAAAAGAAAAGAAAAGCAAGCTGCAAGATATTAAAGTTGCTGGGCCATTTTCTATTAATTTTCAGCCCATACATCCAATTATGCGGCCCATTTCAAAAATTAAAACAGAGCGGCGAAGAGGACACTCCAGAAATAAATAAGTTGACATTTGTCACATTTAGAGGGCGATAATTTTTTAGCTAGGCTTCAACTCAAGATGTCTTTTAAGGTTTGAGTTTTTTTTTTATTTTTGAATTTTAATTAATAGTCCATTTGGTTTATTGAGCTTTATTTTGTAAGATTTTGAGATGTAAATTGATGGGCTAGTACTCTTAGTGTCTTTGGTGTTGATATTTTGTGAATGTTGAGCTTATGTTTTGATTTAGTTATTTTTTAATTTATTTTTTTAGTTGATTTTGATTATACTTATGGGTTTTTACTTGTTTTGATTGATTATCTTATTAATTTTTTGTATGAAATCATACTTACTTGCATGAGTGTGATTAAGTGCAAATTTGTGAGTTGAGAATTGATTAAATGTGTTAATTACACTTTTTATCCATTCGAGAGAGAATATTTAGTGTAAGAACCCCCATAGTTAGACACTTGAGCTTAAAATTAAGTAGCGAAAAGTGAGGGATAGGAGGGAGACATTACTACAAGGCTTGGGAACACCTTATTGCAAGGCTATATTACCCGAAGGGAAACAGTTGACCTCTATAGTTTTTTACTCTATCGTGCTTATTAGTAGCCTTGAGTATTTAGTCTCTATCACGCAATTGAAAAATAAACTAGGATAGTTTTATTGATTCATTTGTTTGATTTTTGCAATTTGATCATCACCTTAATCACGTTCCTCTTTCATTTGCCCTACCTAGTCGGGTGCCCCTTTTATTGTTTTAGTTATTTGTTTTTCTTGCTTGTTTTTATTTTCTTGCATCTTCGTTCGCAACTACAATAACATGACGACACATAGCACTAGGGCCACACCATATTCCTAAATTCTGTGGTTCGATACTACTTGATCCCTATACTTCATTTTCTACTACGACGATCACGTGCACTTGCGAGGGAGTAGCAAGAATAATATTTATTTTGCTCGCTAAAATCCGACCAAGTCAGAAGCTATGACATGTCAGAATTTTTTTGAAATAACATACAATCAAAAGACAACTCATACTAATTATTTATTTCAATTAAATTATTTTGACATACATATAGTAAAAATAACACAAACTCTAATTTATAACAAACAAATTCATGTCAAATACTTTAATAAATTAACCCAACAATGAAATAAATAAAACATGAACTAAAGCATTTAACCTATTACTAATTTATTTTTTTAGAAAATTAAAGTATTTTTAAACTAGTAGTATTAATGAATTCTGAAAAAAAAAAGCTTTAAAAAAAGTTGCAAAATCTTTTGGGTCAATTACTAATAACTACATTTTCCTTACTACTCTATCTAATACCTACAAATACCTTTTCCAACTTTACTTAAAACTACAAACTGACATTTATACCCCTTACTTACCAATTAATATAGAAACCGGGCGGAATTCAATATCCCTAAAATTAATTTTCTCGATTTCTGAGAGAGCTCAGGGGTCCCATCATTACTTTATCCCACCCCCCTTTCTCTCAGAAGCAATGGTTTACAACAAGATTTCATTTTGAAAATTTTGAAAATCAAAATCGTGCAATTGGGAAAGGCAAGAGTAGAGAGAAGATTTTTTGTAAATCAATTGTGCAGTTGAAAAAGCCAAGGATTTACAGAAGGATACTATATTCAAGGTAAATTTGTCATGAAATCAGTGTCTTCATGAAAAAGGCGAGGATTTACAGAAGGGTTTATTGATTTCTTACAAAAAATTTTGATTGCACTTCCAAATTTTTTGAGTTTTTGTACATGCAGTTATATACAAAATATAATTTACAGGTGTGGAGAGTGGTATATATGTTCTTGTTCTTTATGAATAATTGAAAGATGTCATTTCTTCTTGTTATTGTTTAGGAACTCTCAATAGCCCGGTGGAAGGTACAAAAGTGGTAGAATGAGGAAAAAAAAGATTTCCAAACATAAAAGGAAACATGAAGTTGTTGGAGGTTAGGATATTTGATTTTTTTGGGGTTAATACTCAAATATATTAGGTTTCTTTTATTTTTCTTTGTGAATATTAAATTGAAATTTTTGTATGTGTGTTTCTGAAGGATCTTGTGTTCGTTCAACAAGGAAACAGAAGGGTAAAGGTATGATTTTGAACTTGTATTGTTCATAAATCAATTGAACTTTTTAAGTGTAATTTGTCTATGTGTGTGTTTTGAAGGTTCTCGTGTTTGTTCCATAAGGATGTGAAAATGTGAAGGTATGACTTTGTTTAGGAACTTTTGTTCAGAAAGTTTATCACATGTGTTCAGAAATGAATTGTTCAAGGATTTTTGTTCAGAAAGTTTAATTTGTCTATTTTTCTGTTTTTGTACTTTGAATTATCATTTAGAAAGTTTATGCTGTTTATGTGTGTGTTTTTGTACTTTGAACTGTTGTTCAGAAACTATTTGAATATGTTCAGATATATGGGGGTAGTACTTGATAATATGTTTTGTGATGTGTGATTGATATTTGTGTTTGATGTGGAATGATTATGCAATTGAGATTATAAAAGTTTGACATATATTTGTGTTTGATGTATTAATCGTAGGATATATTAGTATGAGTCATATAGATTCATCTCTAACAATTGTGCATAAAATTTTACATGATCCTGGACAAAAAATATACACTCGTATATACTTCTTTGTGTGCATAGATTTGTGTATAATATGTCATTGATTTAATGATAACCATTAAATTGAAGGTTTTGTGTTTGTTCCACAAGGATGCGAAAGTGTGAAAGTATGACTTTGAACTTGATATGTTCAATTAACACCTGTGTTCAGAAAATAGTTGTTCAGGAACTTTTATTCAGAAAGTTTAATTTATCAATTTGTTCAGAAAATAATTGTTCAGGAACTATTGTACTTTGAACTATTGTTCAGATAGTGTTAGTTAACTATGTGTTTGTTTTTGTACTTTGAAATGTTGTTAAGAAAGTGTAAGTTGATATTGTGCTTGATGTGGAAAGATTGTGCAGAAATTGAATTTTGAAATGTTTAGCGATATCTTTGTTTGATGTATTAGTCATAGGATACATTTATATGAGTCATAGGATAGGTTAGTAAGTGTTTGAAATCAATTGAACAATTGTGCAGAAATTTTACATGATTCTAGCAAAAAAAGACACCCATATTTGATATATACTTCATTTTGTACATGGATTTATGAATAAAATTTCATTGATCTCATGATAACCATTTATTGTATTCTTACCTATAAGTTGTTTTAAAAAAAATTAGTTAAGAGGACGATGGAGAAAAATATTGAAAATTCAGATTATTCGGGTACTAACTTCTTTCCATACTTATGTTTTTACACGTTGGTTAGTGCAAATATTGATAATATATTTGTATTGATATTATGTTTGATGTGCAATGATTGTGCAGAACTTCAGTTTGGAAGTGTTTGATTATTGTCATCCACAAGCTACTAGTTCGTTAGATTGCGGTATTTTGGCACGCAATAAAATTGAGAACGTGATTCGACAGCACACACCTACAAGAGGAGTGTATTTTGAGATGACGACCGGTAATTATAGATCAAAGATGGTATCGTGATTCATGGATCCTCTTTATTTTGAGATACCAATGTATATATTGTCACACATGAGTTTATGCTTAGTTTTTGTGAATGAAGGGATACTTTTTTTTTTGTTGTTTCTGAAGCCAAAACAATGTTGAATTGTTCAGTAATTTTTTTACTATATAGTAGTAGTATGTGTTGTTAATGTAATCGTTTTTTTTTTTGGATGTCGACACAATATAGCACGTGGAAATGCAGGGTTGTAAAGTTCGGACTAATATTTTTGTGGTTGATATTATTGTGTACTCCCTCCGTCCCAAACTTAATGGTAAAGTACCCATTATTTTTGTCTCAAACTTAATGGTAAAGTTACTTACACACTTTATCACTATATCATTTTATCACATAAAATATTAATAAACAACTCTTTCTACACCCAATTACCCATCACTTTATCACTTTATCATATAAAATACTAATAAACAACTCTTTTTACCCCACCATTTTATCACTTTATCACTATTCCACTAAATGCTTATGAACAATCAAAATACCATAGAGTTTGAGACGGAGGGAGTATATTTTATGGTCAATAAACCTCTCTTATCAAACATTTTTGTAGTTTTTCAGCTTTTTACTGCACATGGGTTGTAAAAGGCTATTGAAAGTAAAAAAACATGTGATAACAAATTGAGAAGCAAAAATAAATAAGTCGAACAAGAGCAAACATAAAAACTGAACATGTTCAATTTTAAACTGAACATGTGCAATTTTGTACTTAACATGTTCAGTAAAAACTGAACAAATACATATTTTTTTTTAAAAAATGTGCAGAAAAACTACACAAACCCAGAAAAAAAATGTGCAGAAAAAATTAGAAAAAGATGCAATACGATCACAAACATACACACTATAGCTGAAGCAATACAATGTAAAAACAACTCAAAATACACTCAGACCAGAGCGAAAACAACGTTCTCTTAGTTGCACAACTCTTTGTTCTGAATCGTATATATCTTTTTATAAAGTAAAGCAAATCCATGGCATGAGAGCATTAGTAGAATAAATCATAAGAATGAAATATATAAATGTGCATTCTAACTAACACATGTAAGAAACCGCAAAACACATTTCACATAAAAAAAAAACCTCCAACTAAGAGGAAAAAAAATGAACTCACAAATTGCAAATTACATGGGTTTTTTCATACTTTAAAAATCATCTAATTCTACTTCCATCTAATTTTCTTTACTTTGTTTCATGTGACATATGTGTACTACAAATCTCAGGGGCTCTAAATTCAAATTCCATTTTAAATAATTACAGAGTAACCTTGAAAATTTAAGAATTGAAACAGAGTCCTCATTCATACTATATAATGAACATGAGTTCAAATCAAAACAAAGCATTCTCATTCCATAACAATTAAACACATAACATTTCATTCAAGAGTAATTAAGAGCACTCAGCAATTAAAAATAGAGTATTCTAATTCCAGAGCAACTAATTAAGAACATTAAGCAAAATTAAGACATTCAGTATAAAAAAAATCAAATATTGTCCCATCCCGATTTTTCGTAGGCCAAATATGCATAAATTTTATAAGAATTTGCAGCGGAAGTAAAAATTATATAAAAAAATATGCACTTTAAAATTCTAAATATTCAAATTTGTCTAAGAGATGTGACTACAATTAAATAGAAATACATCAATCTCAATAGCTAAACATGAACTTAACATGACTCAATATTCAAATGAAATCAATTGTTGTAAATAGTAAAATTTTAAATAAACACTTGAGGCAACCCACCGTCCCTCCACCACACTCCTTCTTAATCTGGAAAATATTAATGAGATTGGGGTGAGCAAAACAACTAGCTCAGTGGAGACTCGTTTGTCAATATTAAAAACGAATCATGTAAACAATCACTGAATATGACAACACACTGTAAATTAATTTTAGCAAGGACCCACTTGTGATCCGAGCTACTATAGAAACTGTTGAACATGTCATAAACATGTATTCATTGACCATAGCTTAAATCAATTTCACAATCATTATATACTTCAATGATTGGAGAAAGGATCTGTTTAATTTACACTCTATTCTATTGTGAGAGTGTTTAATGGTCAAAATTTACTAAATAATACTCACTCCGTGCCCGGTGTAATTATCCCTTTTTTTATTATTTTATTAAAAAAAATAATAAAATAATAAAAATAAAGGGTAATTTTAGGTATTGGGGAAGAGAAAAAAGGTATGCGAATGAATGAGTGTAGTAGTAATTGACATTTTTATAATATTGTATGAAAAGTGGGGATAAAAATTATAAATAATGGAGGTACTTTTTCCTTTTATGAAATGAAAAAGTTATAGTGAGACGTTAATAAAAAGTAGGCGAGATAATTATAAAGTATGAAAAAACCCATGTAATTTGCAATTTGTGAGTTCATTTTTTTTCCTCTTAGTTGGAGGTTTTTTTTTTATGTGAAATGTGTTTTGCGGTTTCTTACATGTGTTAGTTAGAATGCACATTTATATATTTCATTCTTATGATTTATTCTACTAATGCTCTTATGCCATGGATTTGCTTTACTTTATAAAAAGATATATACGATTCAGAACAAAGAGTTGTGCAACTAAGAGAACGTTGTTTTCGCTCTGGTCTGAGTGTATTTTGAGTTGTTTTTACATTGGATTACTTCAGCTATAGTGTGTATGTTTGTGATCGTATTGCATCTTTTTCTAATTTTTTCTGCACATTTTTTTTTTTTGGTTTTGTGCAGTTTTTCTGCACATTTTTTTTTAAAAAATATGTATTTGTTCAGTTTTTACTGAACATGTTAAGTACAAAATTGCACATGTTCAGTTTATTATTGAACATATTACTTATAATACTAAACATGTTTAGTTCATTCTGAAAATATCCAGTTAAAATCGAGCATGTTCAGTTTTTATGTTTGCTCTTGTTCGACTTATTTATTTTTGCTTCTCAATTTGTTATCACATGTTTTTTTTTATTTTCAATAGCCTTTTACAACCCATGTGCAGTAAAAAGCTGAAAAACTACAAAAATGTTTGATAAGAGAGGTTTATTGACCATAAAATATACTCCCTCCATCTCAAACTCTATGGTATTTTGACTGTTCATAAGCATTTAGTGAAATAGTGATAAAGTGGTGGGGTAAAAAGAGTTGTTTATTAGTATTTTATATGATAAAGTGATAAAGTGATGGGTAATTGGGTGTAGAAAGAGTTGTTTATTAATATTTTATGTGATAAAATGATATAGTGATAAAGTGTGTAAGTAACTTTACCATTAAGTTTGGGACAAAAATAATGGGTACTTTACCATTAAGTTTGGGATGGAGGGAGTACACAATAATATCAACCACAAAAATATTAGTCCGAACTTTACAACCCTGCATTTCCACGTGCTATATTGTGTCGACATCCAAAAAAAAACGATTACATTAACAACACATACTACTACTATATAGTAAAAAATTTACTGAACAATTCAACATTGTTTTGGCTTCAGAAACAACAAAAAAAAAAGTATCCCTTCATTCACAAAAACTAAGCATAAACCCATGTGTGACAATATATACATTGGTATCTCAAAATAAAGGGGATCCATGAATCACGATACCATCTTTGATCTATAATTACCGGTCGTCATCTCAAAATACACTCCTCTTGTAGGTGTGTGCTGTCGAATCACGTTCTCAATTTTATTGCGTGCCAAAATACCGCAATCTAACGAACTAGTTGCTTGTGGATGACAATAATCAAACACTTCCAAACTGAAGTTCTGCACAATCATTGCACATCAAACATAATATCAATACAAATATATTATCAATATTTGCACCAACCAAAGTGTAAAAACATAAGTATGGAAAGAAGTTAGTACCCGAATAATCTGAATTTTCAATATTTTTCTCCATCGTCCTCTTAACTAATTTTTTTTAAAACAACTTATAGGTAAGAATACAATAAATGGTTATCATGAGATCAATGAAATTTTATTCATAAATCCATGTACAAAATGAAGTATATATCAAACATGGGTGTCTTTTTTTGCTAGAATCATGTAAAATTTATGCACAATTGTTCAATTGATTTCAAACACATACTAACCTGTCCTATGACTCATATAAATATATCCTATGACTAATACATCAAACAAAGATATCGCAAAACATTTCAAAATTCAATTTTACGCACAATCATTCCACATCAAGCACAATATCAACTTACACTTTCTTAACAACATTTCAAAGTACAAAAACAAACACATAGTTAACTAACACTATCTGAACAATAGTTCAAAGTACAATAGTTCCTGAACAATTATTTTCTGAACAAATTGATAAATTAAACTTTACAATAAAAGTTCCCGAACAACTATTTTCTGAACACAGGTGTTAATTGAACATATCAAGTTCAAAGTCATACATTCACACTTTCGCATCCTTGTGGAACAAACACAAAACCTTCAATTTAATGGTTATCATTAAATCAATGACATATTATACACAAATCTATGCACACAAAGAAGTATATATCAAATACGAGTGTATATTTTTTGTCCAGGATCATGTAAAATTTATGCACAATTGTTAGAGATGCATCTATATGACTCATACTAATATATCCTAGGATTAATACATCAAACACAAATATATGTCAAACTTTTATAATCTCAATTGCATAATCATTCCACATCAAACACAAATATCAATCACACATCACAAAACATATTATCAAGTACTACCCCCATATATCTGAACATATTCAAATAGTTTCTGAACAACAGTTCAAAGTACAAAAACACACACATAAACAGCATAAACTTTCTAAACGATAATTCAAAGTACAAAAACAGACAAATAGACAAATTAAACTTTCTGAACAAAAATCCTTGAACAATTAATTTCTGAACACATGTGATAAACTTTCTGAACAAAAGTTCCTAAACAAAGTCATACCTTCACATTTTCACATCCTTATGGAACAAACACGAGAACCTTCAAAACACACACATAGACAAATTACACTTAAAAAGTTCAATTGATTTATGAACAATACAAGTTCAAAATCATACATTTACCCTTTTGTTTCCTTGTTGAACGAACACGAGATCCTTCAGAAACACACATACAAAAATTTCAGTTTAATATTCACAAAGAAAAATAAAAGAAACCTAATATATTTGAGTATTAACCCCAAAAAAATCAAATATCCTAACCTCCAACAACTTCATGTTTCCTTTTATGTTTGGAAATCTTTTTTTTCCTCATTCTACCACTTTTGTACCTTCCACTGGGCTATTGAGAGTTCCTAAACAATAACAAGAAGAAATGACATCTTTCAATTATTCATAAAGAACAAGAACATATATACCACTCTCCACACCTGTAAATTATATTTTGTATATAACTGCATGTACAAAAACTCAAAAAATTTGGAAGTGCAATCAAAAAAATTTGTAAGAAATCAGTAAACCCTTCTGTAAATCCTCGTCTTTTTCATGAAGACACTGATTTCATGACAAATTTACCTTGAATATAGTATCCTTCTGTAAATCCTTGGCTTTTTCAACTGCACAATTGATTTACAAAAAATCTTCTCTCTACTCTTGCCTTTACCAATTGCACGATTTTGATTTTCAAAATTTTCAAAATGAAATCTTGTTGTAAACCATTGCTTTTGAGAGAAAAGGGGGGTGGGATAAAGTAATGATGGGACCCCTGAGCTCTCTCAGAAATCGAGAAAATTAATTTTAGGGATATTGAATTCCGCCCGGTTTCTATATTAATTGGTAAGTAAGTGGTATAAATGTCAGTTTGTAGTTTTAAGTAAAGTTGGAAAAGGTATTTGTAGGTATTAGATAGGGTAGTAAGGAAAACCCAAAAAGATTTTGCAACTTTTTTTTAAAGCTTTTTTTTTCAGAATTAATTAATAATAGTTTAAAAATACTTTAATTTTCTAAAAAAATAAATTAGTAATAGGTTAAATGCTTTAGTTCATGTTTTATTTATTTCATTGTTGGGTTAATTTATTAAAGAAATTGACATGAATTTGTTTGTTATAAATTAGAGTTTGTGTTATTTTTACTATATGTATGTCAAAATAATTTAATTGAAATAAATAATTAGTATGAGTTGTCTTTTGATTGTATGTTATTCTTTTATCCATAATGTTATTTCAAAAAAATTCTGACATGTGATAGCTTCTGACTTGGTCGGATTTTAGCGAGAAAAATATTATTATTCTTGCTACTCCCCCGCAAGTGCATGGGATCGTCGTAGTAGAAAATGAAGTATAGGGACCAAGTAGTATCGAACCACGGAATTTAGGAATATGGTGTGGCCCTAGTGCTTTGTGTCGTCATGTTATTGTAGTTGCGAACGAAGATGCAAGAAAATAAAAACAAGCAAGAAAAACAAATAACTAAAACAATAAAAGGGGCACCCGACTAGGTAGGGCAAATGAAAGAGGAACGTGATTAAGGTGATGATCAAATTGCAAAAATCAAACAAATGAATCAATAAAACTATCCTAGTTTATTTTTCAATTGCGTGATAGAGACTAAATACTCAAGGCTACTAATAAGCACGATAGAGTAAAAAACTATAGAGGTCAACCGTTTCCCTTCGGGTAATATAGCCTTGCAATAAGGTGTTCCCAAGCCTTGTAGTAATGTCTCCCTCCTATCCCTCACTTTTCGCTACTTAATTTTAAGCTCAAGTGTCTAACTATGGGGGTTCTTACACTAAATATTCTCTCTCGAATGGATAAAAAGTGTAATTAACACATTTAATCAATTCTCAACTCACAAATTTGCACTTAATCACACTCACGCAAGTAAGTATGATTTCATACAAAAATTAATAGAAGACAATCAATCAAAACACCGTAAAACCCATAGTATAATCAAAATCAACTAAAAAATAAATTAAAAATAACTAAATCAAAACATAAGCTCAACATTCACAAAATATCAACACCAAAGACACTAAGAGTACTAGCCCATCAATTTACATCTCAAAATCTTACAAAATAAAGCTCAATAAACCAAATGGACTATTAATTAAAATTCAAAAATAAAAAAAAAACTCAAACCTTAAAAGACATCTTGAGTTGAAGCCTAGCTAAAAAATTATCGCCCTCTAAATGTGACAAATGTCAACTTATTTATTTCTGGAGTGTCCTCTTCGCCGCTCTGTTTTAATTTTTGAAATGGGCCGCATAATTGGATGTATGGGCTGAAAATTAATAGAAAATGGCCCAGCAACTTTAATATCTTGCAGCTTGCTTTTCTTTTCTTTTCTTTTGATTTCCACGGCTGGAATTAATTAAATGGGCGTGGCTTCTTCAATTGGCTAGCTATTTGCTTCCATTTCATTCCCCACGCTGAGCAAATTAATTGGGTGGCTTAAATGAGCTGCACTTTTGCCAGAAACTTGAGCAGCAAACATTGGGCCAAAAAAATTTGGGCATGTTGCTGTATTTGGGCCTGAATTTCTTTCTTTTCTGTTTTTTTTCATGAGCCCAATTCTTCTCTTCAATTTTAAACTCGTTTCTCGATTTATTTCTTTAATTGACGTCACATATAAAATAGCCACGTGTTTGTTCCAATTATTCTCAATTTCTAACAAAATAACAAAACACTACATTTCTCGACAATTAAGCACAATTGATCAATTTAGTATAAAAAAATGCATGAAATTCTATCAAATTAACCAAATAAAGAGCAAGAATTTCGAGCAATTTTTATACTAATCAGCTTAAAAAAATTGAAGACAATTTTAATTTGATTATATTACATATTTTTAATTAGTTTTTATTAAACTAAATGACTTTTATAATGTTATATAATATTTTATTAATTATCTTCCGTGCCCTGCCCAACATCAGAAATTCTGGGTCCGTCATTGACTGAACTAGGAGGTGTGTATAAAGTACAATTGTCTATTGAAAAAGTTGTTGCAATTAAAAAGTTTTATATATATTCGAAGGTTAGAATCTGATCTATGATTATTATTTTTTTTTTGATCGGGCAAAGTTAGATGTTAGTTGTTAGTAATTAAGACCCAAATACTCCACCTAAATCACCAATCCACCTTATAACTCCCATAACTCCAATTAGTTCCCCGGGGAATCGAACCCAGGTCCTGCATACAAATGAGGAATTCCGATACCAAGTGAAATTAAGCGCTTTGTTATCTAATCTATGACATGTAATTTTTTATAATACTTTTTTCTAAAACATAAATTTATTTTTAACCATTAAAATATTCAACTTTTGCCCGACTAGTTTTGTAAGGAAGTATAATCTTATTTGATTAAGTCTTTTCACATGTATTTAATATTTCAGTCCATGAAGGTTGGACTTTGTTTTCTTACGATCCCTCCATTTTTTTAATAAATGATCTTATAGCATTTTTTTTTTATACAATATTAAATGGTCTTTTAACAATTTTTTTTACATAATTTCTCCCTATTTTACCTTTGTTTTTAAAGGAAAAAAAATTTTATATGGAAAGCTAAAATCATGGGATGTAGTAACTTTATCAAGAGTTAGTATCTTGTGAAAACTTGTCACCGAAAAACTAGTTTTTTTTTTTACATATATCTTTTTAATAATATAAGTCACACCCTTTATTAATATAAATCACACATTCTTTATCATTTCACTACATTCTTTTTCTTTATAATATAAGTCACATCATTCACTTTTATGAGTAATATTTTTTTTAGTAAAAAGTCACACCATTTACAGTAAAAAGTCACACTCTTTAGTAATATAAGTCACACTGCTTAACCAGTTTCATTGTGAAACTTGTTCACACTATACTTTGCCCTTTATTAATGATTTTTTTTTTTTTTCAATTTCACCAAAAAAGGCTAAAATTTATTTCAATTTGGGGGAGTAAAATTTATTGCACTTGCATTATTGCATCTACCTATATATCATTTTCCAGTAAAACTTTCAATTAAATTAAGACATTTATAATATGTGAATTGAGAAATATCAATTAATAAGTGAAAATTGACTCTTAATGACGTGAAGAATTATCAACCACTTTTGAAAATCGAAATAGGATCCATACAATTTTCACTGGACCCAACCAATTTATTGAAAATGTAGTTGGGAGATGGAAGAAAAATCATTCAATTAATCGTGTCGTGCGACAATTTCTTTTAATCATTTAATCCATATCGAGTTTTGGTTTCTCTTCAATTTGCACTGTCCTAGTGAACGTTGAAATTGGTCTCCCAAATTAACCGATCATGAAACTGGATATTCAAACATTAATATAAAAAAGTTATTTCAGATTTTAATTTAATATTTGTTAATTTTTCTTTTCTGCTCCGCGCTTCTAAGATAAAATAATAATTAAATAACCAGCAGCACCAACCACATAATCATGATAGAAGATAATATTTTAAAACAAAAATTCATTTGAGACGGTCTCATACATGAGATGGGGTACAACTTGACACAAACCACACCTATCCCTTACAAAGTGTTGAAGCGTTAATGTTCAATTTATGTCTCATCTCACCGTGAGACGTCTTATGCAAATGTGTTGTGTGCCTCATATTTTGATTATATTCTCTATTATTTATCATCGTCCAAAAATATATATATAAAATATCATGACAAATATTAATCTTCCACTTTCTTTTTTTTTTATCGGGAAAAAGTATTTTATTAAAATTGAGTATAAGATATATCCAAAACAGAGATATATTTACACGGATATCATAATTCTAAAACCATTCTAGGATTCCAAAACAGTGATATATTTACACAGATATCATAATTCTAACCATTCTAGGATTCTAAAATCATAATCTTCCACTTTACTAGTTGAAATAAGGAACAATACATTGCAGCCTTACGACTTTTATGAACAGAACTTAAAAACAAAAATTGCTCAAACAAATTCTGATTGGACCGATTGAGCGAAAATTTCCGCCTTACGACTTTTGGATGCCAAAATACTGACTCATACTTTGTGGGATCAAAACTACAAAATTTTCGTGATGTGTCATTTCACCATATGTTGACTGGTATATGAAAATAGAAAAATCCTTGTGTGCGATTGATCTAAATTAAATATCATTTCACTATTTGTTGATTGGTATATGAAGATAGATAAATCCTCGTATAGATTTAATTTTATTATTATTACTCCATCCGTCACATTATAATTATCTCGCCTACTTTTTATTAACGTCTCACTATAACTTTTTCATTTCATAAAAGGAAAAAGTACCTCCATTATTTATAATTTTTATTCCCACTTTTCATACAATATTATAAAAAATGTCAATTACTACTACACTCATTCATTCGCATACCTTTTTTCTCTTCCCCAATACCTAAAATTACCCTTTATTATTATTATTATTTTTTTTTTAATAAAATAATAAAAAAAGGGATAATTACACCGGGCACGGAGAGAGTATTATTTAGTAAATTTTGACCATTAAACACTCTCACAATAGAATAGAGTGTAAATTAAACAGATCCTTTCTCCAATCATTGAAGTATATAATGATTGTGAAATTGATTTAAGTTATGGTCAATGAATGTTTTTACACAGTTTGTAAGTCAGGCGGCACTAACAAACCAGAATTACTAAATTTCGACAGATGAGGTTACAATTAATTCGGTGGACTATTTGTACTAATGGTAATATATAGGAACAATTTCTGGAATAAGAATTGTGGAATTCTGTACAACTCAAGTGCATTTAGAAACATGTAACTTGTCTTACTAAAATATATCATTTGTTTTCACTGACACAAGTTGTATGTTTCAAAAAATACATTTGAGTTGCCATCACTAGCACTGCTACTGTCCGGAATTTTGGGTAAGACGTACGAGACTTAATTAGTAAGTGAATTCGAGAGTTCATCCATACACATAAAAACCCTAGCATTCATATACCAACTCTCCAAATCATCTTTATCCATTACGATTCATCTTCATTCATATACCAACTCTCCAAATCATCTTTATCCATTACGATTCATCTTCATGAGATGTATCATATATTGTACGTGTAAAACTCGCAATACTACATCCCTGGCTTGGTATGCCCAAACTCGCAATACTACATCACTGGCTTGGTATGCCCCCAGAGTAGTCATTTCTTGATGAACTGGGTCAACAAATTCCTCCTATTTAGAGTTTATTTTACACGTGCATATTTTGTTTGTGAGTTGTCACCGAATTAGCCACATAATATTTTCCAAACAAAACGACTCGCAACATTAGTAATTAGTACACCAAGCACCCAAATACTCCACGAAATCACCAATCCACCTTATAACTCCCATAACTCCAATTCGTTCACAGAGGGAATCGAACCTGGGTCTCCCACTCAAATGAGAAGCCCAGTGACCAGGTGGACTAAGCACCTGGTTATCTGATCTATGACATGTAATTTTTTATAATACCTTTTTCTAAAACATAAATTTATTTTTAACAATTAAAATATTCAACTTTTGCCCGACTAGTTTTGTAAGGAAGTATAATCTTATTTGATTAAGTCTTTTCACATATATTTAATATTTCAGTCCATGAAGGTTGGACTTTGTTTTCTTACGATCCCTCCATTTTTTTAATAAATGATCTTATAGCATTTTTTTTCTTATACGATATTAAATGGTCTTTTAACAATTTTTTTACATAATTTCTCCCTATTTTACCTTTGTTTTTAAAGGGAAAAAGAATTTTATATGGAAAGCTAAAATCATGGGATGTAGTAACTTTATCAAGAGTTAGTATGCCGCGAAACTTGTTCACCGTGAAACTAATTTTTTTTTATAGACATACTCTTTAATAATATAAGTCACACCCTTTATTAATATAAGTCACACACTTCAGTTATCACTACGACACTCTTTGCTATAATATAAGTCACACTCTTCACTTTTATGAGTAATACTTTTTATAGTAAAAAGTCACACCCTTTACAGTAAAAAGTCACACTCTTTAGTAATATAAGTCACACTCCTTAACGAGTTTCATTGTGAAAATTGTTCACACTATACTTTGCCCTTTATTAATGCATTTTTTTTTTTCAATTTCACCAAAAAAGGCTAAAATTTATTTCAATTTGGGGGAGTAAAATTTATTGCACTTGCATTATTGCATCTACCTATATATCATTTTCCAGTAAAACTTTCAATTAAATTAAGACATTTATAATATGTGAATTGTGAAATATCAATTAATAAGTGAAAATTGACTCTCAATGACGTGAAGAATTAACAACCACTTTTGAAAATCGAAATAGGATCCATACAATTTTCACTGGACCCAACCAATTTATTGAAAATGTAGTTGGGAGATGGAAGAAAAATCATTCAATTAATCGTGTCGTGCGACAATTTCTTTTAATCATTTAATCCATATCGAGTTTTGGTTTCTCTTCAATTTGCACCGTCCTAGTGAACGTTGCAAATTTTATAAAATTTAGAATATTTAGAATTTTAAAGTGCATATTTTTTTATATAATTTTTACTTCCGCTGCAAATTCTTATAAAATTTATGTATATTTATTTTCTGAAAAATCGGGATGTGATAGAGTGGTATCAGAGCAGGTCTACGTTCTTGTAGACTTGTAAAAAAGAAAATCTGGTTTTAGAGTCTTATTATTTCTTTTAAAAAATATTTGTTAGAAAAAAAAATCTTTCTTTTTAGTAAAAAAAAAATATTTACCAAAGAATTTTAAATCATGCATTATATTGAGTGAGAAAAAAATATTCTACTTTTTGAGTCAAGGAAAGTATTTTTTTCAATAGAATTTAAATCATGCATTGTTGAGTATATGTTACGGCATCCACCACCTCCCACCGCTACAACTTCAAGGTATGACATGAAAGTTTTTAAGCTATTTTACAGTTTGATCATGAAAAAGATGATCACATGAGATATGATACATGCATCACATACTACACTATACAAGTTTCAAGTTGCATTGATCATGGAAAAGATGATTACATGATATATGGTATATGCATCACATGCTACGTTTCAAAGTTTCAAGTTCAAAATTATTTTCGCCAAGTGCATTCACAACATGACTAGTTTAAATTGTATTCCATGCATGCTGGGGGTAGAATGTAACACCCCAAAAATTTTTAGTCAGTTATATTTTTTTTTAACTTTTATAAGAGATTTTTTTATTATTTACAAAAAATACTTTTATCAAAATTTTCAGAATTTCCTCAATTTTTTCTTATATTTTTACGAAATTTATAAAAATATTTGAATTTAATCTTCCTTCGCCACATAAATATCAATTTCTCTTTTACTGGTGCAGCACGTGTTTTGAAAAAATCAAATTTATAATGCCATGCATGAATCTATTTTAAAATAAAGATTCAATATTCGACTATTTAGTTGAAATCCATGAACCAACCTTTCATCCTAATCTATTTCAAAAGGAAAGAAAGAATGAGATCAATATTAGTGTTGGTTTAGTCATGCAAATCAATTAAAAAAAAATGAGATCAACCTTTGACACGTCTGTTCCAAATTCCACGTTTCGTTCCTATTATTATTACTATTATTAATATATAAAAGATATCTTTAAATTTTAACCTCTATCTACAAAAATCAAATCTCAAGATCTTCATGATATATTCAAATTTCAGTTCCACTAAAAAAAATATTTTTCATCCCTATAAATAGAGGTCTCTTTTTATGGAATCAAAATACATAGAAAAATATTATTTCATATTTTTCACGACTCATGAATTTTTCGCAACAAGGATTGAAGTTATTTCATTGCATCTTTTGCAACCAATTCATATGAGGTGGGGATTTCTATTCATGTTTACGTTTGTCTTTATTAAATTCTTTGAATGTGAATTATTATTGTCTAAATGCGACATTTCATAGCTACAACAACAGGCAACAAGCAACATAATACATGTTTAAGACATGTTCAACAGTTTCTATAGTAGCTCGGATCACAAATGGGTCCTTGCTAAAATTAATTTACAGTGTGTTGTCATATTCAGTGATTGTTTACATGATTCGTTTTTAATATTGACAAACGAGTCTCCACTGAGCTAGTTGTTTTGCTCACCCCAATCTCATTAATATTTTTCAGATTAAGAAGGAGTGTGGTGGAGGGACGGTGGGTTGCCTCAAGTGTTTATTTAAAATTTTACTATTTACAACAATTGATTTCATTTGAATATTGAGTCATGTTAAGTTCATGTTTAGCTATTGAGATTGATGTATTTCTATTTAATTGTAGTCACATCTCTTAGACAAATTTGAATAATTAGAATTTTAAAGTGCATATTTTTTTATATAATTTTTATTTCCGCTGCAAATTCTTATAAAATTTATGCATATTGGCCTACGAAAAATCGGGATGTGACAAATATATATCAGTGAAATTAACACTCGTATGTACACCAAATAGACTGTCCCTCACAGATATTTTTCCATCCAACACACACCAAACCCACATTTAAAAATCCACATACACTTCATTCTACAGTAGACAAGCAATGAATTCGAAACCAAACTGACATTAAAAAATTCACAATACCCCAAAAAGAACATCAAAATAAATTAAAAAGACACTACATAACAAAGTAAAATATAATTACATGATTATGAAATTGAAACCAAATCTGCTGCCACCATCACCGAAAAACGTCGCCCAAAACGTCACCGAGACAGTTGTCCAAAACGTCACAGATCCGGCGACACTTTGTCGTTACAGATCCGCCGCCATCATGTTGGGATTATACTGGAAAGTATGCTTTTACTTTGTATAATCGAAACTGAATTTCCAGACTTATTTACTGAAATAAATTGTTTATCACTGATGCTTTAAATATGATTGAATGTTGCATATATTTACTGCATAATTGTTCAATAATTCGTACGTGTTACATTGTAATTAATTTAGTGATACCAGATCACAGAAGATTAAATTAACAATCACTTGTAACTAAAAGTACGTCATCCACGACCTAGATGGAAATGAACAACCCATCGTGAAAGGTTGAGGTGTAAGGCTCAGATTGGCTTGTCTTGACCAAGAGGTTACACTAGTGCATGACTGATGCACTGAATAGGACCTACAGGAGGATAAATTCTTCAGAACTGAACAAGGAAGAATTAGACCTCAGTGGTTCGTTGTTTCTTAATCTTCGTCCCTTAAATAGGATCATGTGGGATTGGTAACTATTGCTTTGACTTATCATGGGTAGCGAATCAGAGAGATTCAATACTTTTTATCTTGGGCAATATTATTGGTCACATGTGATTGCTAAGATTTAATACGAAGAATCGTGTGCAAGTACGCTTGTTCGATTTGCCCCCTTGGGAGGTTCATAAGCTTTATCATACCAAATCTTGCAAGTGGAATTAGTTTCCGGTATGGATAATAATGTTGAACCGTTCCTTGACCAAGGACGAAAGATATTAATTAACGGAAAGCTATTTCAGTGGCTTGAATTAATTAATGGGCTAGATAATCTTAAACACGGGAAATAATGATCGGGAGCCATATTGACTGTAATATGGGTTAAGATGGATAGTGCAATATTAATTATGTAGTGGGATTAATTAATATTTATGGGCTTGAATTATATTGTGGCTCAATATTAGATATTCAAGGTCCATTAGAAGGTCCAATCTTAATTCTCCTAAAGGCCCCCTGAGTAGCCCAACTAATAATCCAATAACTGAAAAAGGTGATTAAAATAAAATAAATATTGTTGCTTATTTTTCCTCTAAATTTTTGAAAATTATGAATAAGTTGGGAGAAAGATTTTCTTTGAATTTTGTTATGGAATGAAGATATGTATTCTTGGAATACAAGATTATCTCATTAAATTCAAGAAATCTCACACTTGGTTATTTCATAAGAGAATTTCGAAATATTTGAAATATAGTGGGCAAGAAAGATTTTCTTGATTTTCTTGAAAAAATATTATGGAAGATATGTATTTCTTGAAATACAAGAATATCTCATAAATTCAAGAAGATCCAAATCTTGGAATCTTGCTTATTATTTTCGAAAAATCCATAATTTGAGGAGGTGGAATTTTTGTGGAATATTTTAATTATGGGAAAAAGAATATAGGAGATATATTCAAGATTTCTTGGTGATCAAGAAAAGTCTTTTCCCACATTGGTTTTCTACTGAAAAAATCGACCACCTCTATCCTAGAAAGAAATATGAAGAAGACGTGTACTGTTTACTGATTAGATATTTAAAAATAATAATTACAACATATTTGTTGTGAGCCGGTTTTGAGTAGAGAGAACTTAAGGGTAGAAATGTCAAATTTAAGCCACTTTTGTAGTTTATAATAATACTACTTTATTGTTGTAGTTATTAGAGATATGGGTGAAAAAAATGTATTTCCCAGTAATTTCTCCAAATCTTTTTTTCTCTTTACAATTCAATTTAAATTAATAAACAAAGAAGAAAGCGGTGGATTGCAGTTAACAAAATCCGAACACGGAATGAAAGAAAAATGAGGAATGCAACACTACACCGATGGACGAAAACACATATTATGGTTTATGCAGAGAAAATAACATTTTAGTCCTAAATATGTCAATTTCAGTCATTTTTTGTCGGAAATTTTAAAATTTTGCCGGAATATACACGTGCACCTTACGTGACACTTCAAAATTGAGATTTTTAAAATTTTTCGGCGACCTGCACAAGTGGACTACCATGTAATAAAAAAAAAAAGAAAAAAGATCAATTTTAAAATATCACATGAGGTGCACATGTTTATTCCGACGAAATTTTAAAATTTCCGATAAAAATGACTGAAATTGACACATTCAGGACTTCGTAACTAAGAAATGACATAACTTGGAATGCCTAATTATATCTCATTCTGAATACATGAGCTGCGACGCTGATATGGAATGCAAGGGCATCGGCAACGGCGGCGAGTGAACAGCAAGTTCTCGAGAAACCTGAAGCATTGATGGCCGACACCTCGGGTCTGCACGTATGCAACTCAATGCTACTTTTACAGCACGAATCACGTCCCTCGACCCCCGTACTTCATCCGGAGATGGTAGCCTCTTATCTAACAGGTCTAAAAGCATCATCTTTTCACTACATTTTGTGGATAATATGGAGGACAGAAAATCCCCTGGATGATTCCCAAACATGGTTTCCAAGGCCACCACACCGAAACTGTAAACATCACATTTTTCTGTAACAACCATGGTGTACGCCAGTTCTGCACATTCAACATCAAGCTTTGAATTCATAAGTATGTTGCTACTGGAAATGTCCCTGTGCAGAATTGGCGGGCTACAGTCGTGATGCATGTAAGACAGAGCATCCGCAATGCCCTTCACCACGTTTACTCTCTTAACCCAATCCAGCACCGCCGCTTCTTCCGCATCCATCAAAACACAAAACAGACTACCCCTCTCCATGTAGTCATAGATGAGAAACATGCAACGTTTGTGCAGACAAAATCCGAAAAGCTTCACGATGCTTCGATGCCTTATCTCCGACAAAACCCTGGCTTCATTCCTAAAACACAGGTCGAATGTCGGATTCTCACCTTCGAATCTGTGAAGCTTTTTAACAGCAACAACTCTTCCGCTCGGCAATTCTGCTCTGTACACACTGCCATAGCCTCCAGGTCCGATGCAGAATCCGAGGTCAAAGTCTGCTGTTGATTCAATGATGTCTTCATATGCGATCTTGCCGTCGTAATTCCAAATTTTGAAAAAGTCTCCATGCTTGGCATCAGGCGTCACTGGTCTTGTTTTCCTTCCCTTAGTATTGTAAACGAATACGAATGCACCAAAAATAGAACAGAGCACCAAGAAAGACGCAACAGGAACACAAATTGCTTTAACAAGTGTTGCTTTCGAATCATGATCACTGGGGGTAGTAAATTTGGGTTGTTACGGAATGCGTTTTCCTGAAACTTACTCCAAACGCTAGGTGGAATTCGACCTTCTAAATTGTTGTCGTACAAATCGATACTCATTAAATTGGAAAGAGATGTAGGAACTCCACCAGAGAGTTTGTTGTGAGAAAGATCGATAGTGAGCGAATGTGCATTCGTAGCAAATCCAAGCTCAATGGGTATATGCCCAGAGATTGAATTACTTCTTAGGTCAATAATTTTAATCCAAGGAAGCTTTTCCACCCCTGTTCCGAAAACACCTTCCAACTGATTATCATTCAAAAGCAGAGATTCCAATTTTTCTAATTGGCCCAAGGTCGAAGGCAGAGATCCGTTGATGGAATTACATCTCAAATCAAGAACAACCAAGCTCCTAAGGATCCCGAATTCAGGCGGAATGGAACCGAAAATGTCGGGATTATTAAAAATGTGAAGCGCCTGCAATTTGGTGAGATTTGCCAGGAAAGGAGGCAACTCGCCACTGAGTCGATTGGAACCCAAGTTGAGATGAGTTAGTGTGGATAGATTGGCAAGTGAAGAAGGTAACTCACCACTGAGTCGATTGTCACCCAAGTTGAGATAAGTTAGTGCGTAGAGATTTGCTAGTGAAGGAGGCAACTCACCAATGATTTTATTGCCACCCAAGTTGAGATAAGTTAGTTTGGATAGCCTTCCTATTTGAGGCGGAATGGTACCAGAAATGTAGTAATTAGAATAAATGTCAAGAACCTCCAGTTTGGAGAGATTGACCAATGACGGAGGCAACTCACCACTGATTCGATTGTGACTCAAACTGAGATGAGTTAGTTTGGAGAGGTTTCCTATTTCAGGCGGAATGGCACCTGTAATGCCGTTAAAAGAAATGTCCAACACCTCCAATTTGGTGAGACTAGCCACTGAAAGAGGCAAGTGGCCGGATAAACTATTGACAGATAAATTGAGATAAGTTAGATAGGATAGGTTACCTATCTCCTCTGGGATTTGTCCATAGAGATGAATCGTAGTGAGATGAATCGTAGTCAGGTATGGAAAAGCAAGCAGTTGTAATCCGTGAAGCTGACGTGGATCTCGTTGCAGTTGTGAATTACAACTTATCTCAGCAACACGACCAGCACGGTTACAAGTGATGCCACTCCAGTTGCAATGATGACTAGTTTCTGATGATTGGAGATCAAAAGGCCACCACTTACTCAATGCCTCCAGTTCCCCATCATCACCCTTACCAGTTGTGGTAACCAATATGCTACTGCCGCTCATGATAATGAACCAAAAAGCCAACGCACACCCTGAATTCATTAATGATCCAAATGGAGTATTAGATTAGTTTCTGAAAATATTTATATTCAGGATTTCATCTTTGCTTAACTCACACCAATATTTATAGTCTATAATCTCTTCAAAACTTGTTCACTTATAAAAAGCTTTCGATTGATGAAGACATTTAAAGTATGTGAATACCAATTAATAAGTGAAAATTGACACTTAATAACAAGGAGAATTAACAACTACTTTTGAAAACCGAAATAGGATCCATACAATTTCACTGGACCCATCCAATTTATTATAAATGCAGTTGGGAGATAGAAGAAAAATCATTCAAACAATCTTGTCGCGCGACAATTTTCTTTATAGTCATTTAATTCAAACTCTGGACGATGGAATTTGTCTCCCAACTTATTCAATCATTAAATTGGATATTCATACATTAAAAAAATTATTTCAGATTTTAATTTAATAGCATTTGTTACTTTTTCTTTTCTGATCTCAGCGCCATAAAATAATAATTAAATAACCAGCACTATCAACAGCATAATCATAATAAAAAATCATATTTTGATTTTATTCTCTAGTATTTATCATCGTCCAAAAATCATATATAAAATATTATGACAAATTATAATGAAATAAGAAGGAATAACGATTATGTACAATTTAGAATGGTCCTTAACAATTTACTACTAATAAAAAAACAAAAGGTTGCAACTCAATACAAAACAAGTTATAAATGTACAAAAATAACTCCAACTAAAAATTACTAATCACATATTTAAATTACCAAACTCAATTCCCAAAAAAAAAGAGCTCTCATCCCTTCATTTCTTTTTCACTATTGTTGACTGTCATTTTTCCTTATAAAATTACAGAGCTTCATTGTTTGCTTAATTAAAAAGTTACTGATCTTCTTATTGGAGATTAATTTACACGGCTCCTTCACATTAATTTTTTTATATATACATAAAAATTATTGCTGCAATTTTTTTGTATGTGCAAATTTTTTATTTATTTTTGTGCAAATTTATTCTATTCATAAAAACAAAGTATTGCACGTGTTGAACGCATAGAAAAAAATGATTACATTATTGGTGTGAATATGGCTCGATATTCACATACTTTATTTGCTTAATTTGATAGAGTTTTATGCATTTTTTACATTAAATTAGCTAATTGTGCTTAATTATAGAGAAAAATAATATTTTGTAAGAAAATGAGTTTATTTGGAGGAAAACACGAGCCTATTATTTATTGTGATCAAGCGAAATAAGGGAAGCCCAACAAGATTTAATTTTAATATTGGGCCAAAAAAATGCAACTGAAGGCCCAATTACATGTCCAAAATTGGTGGCCCATCAACTTATTGCAATTCAAGAATTAAGCAGCACACTTCCAATTACCAATTAGCTGATCCATTTGCAAAGGAAAATGAGATGGCAGCCATTGATAGTCCATTTGCATATGTGGATGGGTCAAGCACACACTGTGCCCGGTGTAATTATCCCTTTTTTTATTATTTTATTAAAAAAATAAAAAAATAATAAAAATAAAGGGTAATTTTAGATATTGGGGAAGAGAAAAAAGGTATGCGAATGAATGAGTGTAGTAGTAATTGACATTTTTTATAATATTGTATGAAAAGTGAGGATAAAAATTATAAATAATGGAGGTACTTTTTTTTTTTATGAAATGAAAAAGTTATAGTGAGACGTTAATAAAAAGTAGGCGAGATAATTATAATGTGACGGATGGAGTAATAATAATAAAATTAAATTTACACGAGGATTTATCTATCTTCATATACCAATCAACAAATAGTGAATTAGATCAATCGCACACAAGGATTTTTCTATTTTCATATACCAGTCAACATATGGTGAAATGACACATCACGAAAATTTTGTAGTTTTGATCCCACAAAGTATGAGTCAGTATTTTGGCATCCAAAAAGTCGTAAATGGAAATTTTTTAAGCTCAATCGGTCCAATCGAAATTTGTTTGAGCAATTTTTGTTTTTAAGTTCTGTTCATAAAAGTCGTAAGGCTGCAATGTATTGTTCCTTATTTCAACTAGTGAAGTGGAAGATTATGATTTTAGAATCCTAGAATGGTTAGAATTATGATATCTGCGTAAATATATCATTTGTTTTGGAATCCTAGAATTTTTTAGAATTATGATATCCGTGTAAATATATCTACTGTTTTGGATATATCTTATACTCAATTTTAATAAAATACTTTTTCCCGATCAAAAAAAAAAAAAAAAGTGGAAGATTAATATCATCATGATATTTTATATATAGATTTTTGGACGATGATAAATAATAGAGAATATAATCAAAATATGAGGCACACAACACACTTGCATAAGACGTTTTACGGTGAGATGAGACACAAATTGAACATTAACACTTCAACACTTTGTAAGGGATAGGTGTGGTTTGTCTTAAAGTTATCTATGCATCTACATGTATGAGGCACCGTTTTGAAATGAATTTTTTGTTTTAAAATATTATCTTCTATCATGATTATGCGGTTGGTCTTCTTTGGTTATTTAATTATTATTTTATCTTAGAAGCGCGGAGCAGAAAAGAAAAATTAACAAATATTAAATTAAAATCTGAAATAACTTTTTTATTTTAATGTTTGAATATCCAGTTTCATGATCGGTTAATTTGGGAGACCAATTTCAACGTTCACTAGGACAGTGCAAATTGAAGAGAAACCAAAACTCGATATGGATTAAATGATTAAAAGAAATTGTCGCACGACACGATTAATTGAATGATTTTTCTTCCATCTCCCAACTACATTTTCAATAAATTGGTTGGGTCCAGTGAAAATTGTATGGATCCTATTTCGATTTTCAAAAGTGGTTGTTAATTCTTCACGTCATTAAGAGTCAATTTTCACTTATTAATTGATATTTCACAATTCACATATTATAAATGTCTTAATTTAATTGAAAGTTTTACTGGAAAATGATATATAGGTAGATGCAATAATGCAAGTGCAATAAATTTTACTCCCCCAAATTGAAATAAATTTTAGCCTTTTTTGGTGAAATTGAAAAAAAAAACGCATTAATAAAGGACAAAGTATAGTGTGAACAAGTTTCACAATGAAACTGGTTAAGGAGTGTGACTTATATTACTAAAGAGTGTGACTTTTTACTGTGAAGGGTGTGACTTATATTGTAGTAAAGAGTGTCGTAGTGATAACTGGAGGGTGTGACTTATATTAATAAAGGGTGTGACTTATATTATTAAAGAGTATGTCTATAAAAAAAAACTCGTTTTACGGTGAACAAGTTTCGCGACATACTAACTCTTGATAAAGTTACTACATCCCATGATTTTAGCTTTCCATATAAAATTCTTTTTCCCTTTAAAAGTAAAGGTAAAATAGGGAGAAATTATGTAAACAAATTGTTAAAAGACCATTTAATATTGTATAAGAAAAAAAATGCTATAAGATCATTTATTAAAAAAATGGAGGGATCGTAAGAAAACAAAGTCCAACCTTCATGGACTGAAATATTAAATATATGTGAAAAGACTTAATCAAATAAGATTATACTTCCTTACAAAACTAGTCGGGCAAAAGTTGAATATTTTAATTGTTAAAAATAAATTTATGTTTTAGAAAAAGGTATTATAAAAAATTACATGTCATAGATTAGATAACCAGGTGCTTAGCCCACCTGGTCACTGGGCTCCTCATTTGAGTGGGAGACCCAGGTTCGATTCCCTTTGGGAACGAATTGGAGTTATTAGAGTTATAAGGTGGATTGGTGATTTCGTGGAGTATTTGGGTGCTTGGTGTACTAATTACTAACAACTAACATCTAACTTTGCCCGATAAAAAAAAAAAAAAACATGTCATAGATCAGATTCTAACCTTCGAATATATATAAAGCTTTTTAATTGTAACAACTTTTTCAATAGACAATTGTACTTTATACACACCTCCTAGTTCAGTCAATGACGGACCCAAAATTTCTGATGTTGGGCAGGGCACGGAAGATAATTAATAAAATATTATATAACATTATAAAAGTCATTTAGTTTAATAAAAACTAATTAAAAATATGTAATATAATCAAATTACAATTGTCTTCAATTTTTTTTAAGCTGATTAGTATGAAAATTGCTCGAAATTCTTGCTCTTTATTTGGTTAATTTGATAGGATTTCATGCATTTTTTATACTAAATTGATCAATTGTGCTTAATTGTCGAGAAATATAGTGTTTTGTTATTTTGTAAGAAATTGAGAATAATTGGAACAAACACGTGGCTATTTTATTTGTAACGTCAATTAAAGAAATAAATCGAGAAACGAGTTTAAATTTGAAGAGAAGAATTGGGCTCATGAAAAAAAACAGAAATTAAAGAAATTCAGGCCCAAATACAGCAACAGGCCCAAATTTTTTTGGCCCAATGTTTGCTGCCCAAGTTTCTGGCAAAAGTGCAGCTCATTTAAGCCACCCAATTAATTTGCTCAGCGTGGGGAATGAAATGGAAATAAGTTGACATTTGTCACATTTAGAGGGCGATAATTTTTTAGCTAGGCTTCAACTCAAGATGTCTTTTAAGGTTTGAGTTTTCTTTTATTTTTGAATTTTAATTAATAGTCTATTTGGTTTATTGAGCTTTATTTTGTAAGATTTTGAGATGTAAATTGATGGGCTAGTACTCTTAGTGTCTTTGGTGTTGATATTTTGTGAATGTTGAACTTATGTTTTGATTTAGTTATTTTTAGTTTATTTCTTAGTTGATTTTGATTCTACTATGGGTTTTACGGTGTTTTGATTGATTGTCTTCTATTAATTTTTGTATGAAATCATACTTACTACAAACGAGAGTTGCGTGAGTGTGATTAAGTGCAAATTTGTGAGTTGAGAATTGATTAAATGTGCTAATTACACTTTTTATCCATTCGAGAGAGAATATTTAGTGTTAGAACCCCCATAGTTAGACACTTGAGCTTAAAATTAAGTAGCGAAAAGTGAGGGATAGGAGAGAGACATTACTACAGGGCTTGGGAACACCTTATTGCAAGGCTATATTACCCGAAGAGAAACGGTTGACCTCTATAGCTTTTTACTCTATCATGCTTATTAATAGCCTTGAGTATTTAGTCCCTATCACGCAATTGAAAAATAAACTAGGATAGTTTTATTGATTCATTTGTTTGATTTTTGCAATTTGATCATCACCTTAATCACGTTCCTCTTTCCTTTGCCCTACCTAGTCGGGTGCCCCTTTTATTGTTTTAGATATTTGTTTTTCTTGCTTGTTTTATTTTCTTGCATCTTAGTTCATATTCTACAATAACAACATGACACATAGCACTAGGGCCACACCATATTCCTAAATTTCGTGGTTCGATACTACTTGGTCCCTATACTTCATTTTCTACTACGACGATCCCGTGCACTTGCGGGGGAGTAGCAAGAATAATATTTGTTTTGCTCGTTAAAATCCGACCAAGTCAGAAGCTATGACATGTCAGAATTTTTTTGAAATAACATTCTGGATAAAAGAATAACATACAATCAAATGACAACTCATACTAATTATTTATTTCAATTAAATTATTTTGACATACATATAGTAAAAATAACACAAACTCTAATTTATAACAAACAAATTCATGTCAAATACTTTAATAAATTAACCCAACAATGAAATAAATAAAACATGAACTAAAGCATTTAACCTATTACTAATTTATTTTTTTAGAAAATTAAAGTATTTTTAAACTATTATTAATTAATTCTGAAAAAAAAAGCTTTAAAAAAAGTTGCAAAATCTTTTGGGTCAATTACTAATAACTACATTTTCCTTACTACTCTATCTAATACCTACAAATACCTTTTCCAACTTTACTTAAAACTACAAACTGACATTTATACCCCTTACTTACCAATTAATATAGAAACCGGGCGTAATTCAATATCCCTAAAATTAATTTTCTCGATTTCTGAGAGAGCTCAGGGGTCCCATCATTACTTTATCCCACCCCCCTTTTCTCTCAGAAGCAATGGTTTACAACAAGATTTCATTTTGAAAATTTTGAAAATCAAAATCGTGCAATTGGTAAAGGCAAGAGTAGAGAGAAGAATTTTTGTAAATCAATTGTGCAGTTGAAAAAGCCAAGGATTTACAGAAGGATACTATATTCAAGGTAAATTTGTCATGAAATCAGTGTCTTCATGAAAAAGGCGAGGATTTACAGAAGGGTTTATTGATTTCTTACAAATTTTTTTGATTGCACTTCCAAATTTTTCGAGTTTTTGTACATGCAGTTATATACAAAATATAATTTACAGGTGTGGAGAGTGGTATATATGTTCTTGTTCTTTATGAATAATTGAAAGATGTCATTTCTTCTTGTTATTGTTTAGGAACTCTCAATAGCCCAGTGGAAGGTACAAAAGTGGTAGAATGAGGAAAAAAAAGATTTCCAAACATAAAAGGAAACATGAAGTTGTTGGAGGTTAGGATATTTGATTTTTTTGGGGTTAATACTCAAATATGTTAGGTTTCTTTTATTTTTCTTTGTGAATATTAAATTGAAATTTTTGTATGTGTGTTTCTGAAGGATCTCGTGTTCGTTCAACAAGGAAACAGAAGGGTAAAGGTATGATTTTGAACTTGTATTGTTCATAAATCAATTGAACTTTTTAAGTGTAATTTGTCTATGTGTGTGTTTTGAAGGTTCTTGTGTTTGTTCCATAAGGATGTGGAAATGTGAAGGTATGACTTTGTTTAGGAACTTTTGTTCAGAAAGTTTATCACATGTGTTCAGAAATTAATTGTTCAAGGATTTTTGTTCAGAAATTTAATTTGTCTATTTGTCTATTTTTGTACTTTGAATTATCGTTTAGAAAGTTTATGTTGTTTATGTGTGTGTTTTTGTACTTTGAACTGTTGTTCAGAAACTATGTGAATATGTTCAGATATATGGGGGTAGTACTTGATAATATGTTTTGTGATGTGTGATTGATATTTGTGTTTGATGTGGAATGATTATGCAATTGAGATTATAAAAGTTTGACATATATTTGTGTTTGATGTATTAATCCTAGGATATATTAGTATGAGTCATATAGATGCATCTCTAACAATTGTGCATAAAATTTTACATGATCCTGGACAAAAAATATACACTCGTATTTGATATATACTTCTTTGTGTGCATAGATTTGTGTATAATATGTCATTGATTTAATGATAACCATTAAATTGAAGGTTTTGTGTTTGTTCCACAAGGATGCGAAAGTGTGAAAGTATGACTTTGAACTTGATATGTTCAATTAACACCTGTGTTCAGAAAATAGTTGTTCAGGAACTTTTATTCAGAAAGTTTAATTTATCAATTTGTTCAGAAAATAATTGTTCAGGAACTATTGTACTTTGAACTATTGTTCAGATAGTGTTAGTTAACTATGTGTTTGTTTTTGTACTTTGAAATGTTGTTAAGAAAGTGTAAGTTGATATTGTGCTTGATGTGGAATGATTGTGCAAAAATTGAATTTTGAAATGTTTTGCGATATCTTTGTTTGATGTATTAGTCATAGGATATATTTATATGAGTCATAGGACAGGTTAGTATGTGTTTGAAATCAATTGAACAATTGTGCATAAATTTTACATGATTCTAGCAAAAAAAGACACCCATATTTGATATATACTTCATTTTGTACATGGATTTATGAATAAAATTTCATTGATCTCATGATAACCATTTATTGTATTCTTACCTATAAGTTGTTTTAAAAAAAATTAGTTAAGAGGACGATGGAGAAAAATATTGAAAATTCAGATTATTCGGGTACTAACTTCTTTCCATACTTATGTTTTTACACTTTGGTTGGTGCAAATATTGATAATATATTTGTATTGATATTATGTTTGATGTGCAATGATTGTGCAGAACTTCAGTTTGGAAGTGTTTGATTATTGTCATCCACAAGCAACTAGTTAGATTAGATTGCGGTATTTTGTACGCAATAAAATTGAGAACGTGATTGACGGACACACACCTACAAAGAGGAGTATATTTTGAGATGACGACCGGTAATTATAGATCAAAGATGGTATCGTGATTCATGGATCCCCTTTATTTTGAGATACCAATGTATATATTGTCACACATGGGTTTATGCTTAGTTTTTGTGAATGAAGGGATACTTTTTTTTTGTTGTTTCTGAAGCCAAAACAATGTTGAATTGTTCAGTAATTTTTTTACTATATAGTAGTAGTATGTGTTGTTAATGTAATCGTTTTTTTTGGATGTCGACACAATATATGCGGTGGAAATGCGGGGTTGTAAAGTTCGGACTAATATTTTTGTGGTTGATATTATTGTGTACTCCCTCCGTCCCAAACTTAATGGTAAAGTACCCATTATTTTTGTCCCAAACTTAATGGTAAAGTTACTTACACACTTTATCACTATATCATTTTATCACATAAAATATTAATAAACAACTCTTTCTACACCCAATTACCCATCACTTTATCATATAAAATACTAATAAACAACTCTTTTTACCCTACCACTTTATCACTATTCCACTAAATGCTTATGAACAATCAAAATACCATAGAGTTTGAGACGGAGGGAGTATATTTTATGGTCAATAAACCTCTCTTATCAAACATTTTTTGTAGTTTTTCAGCTTTTTACTGCACATGAGTTGTAAAAGGCTATTGAAAGTAAAAAAAACATGTGATAACAAATTGAGAAGCAAAAATAAATAAGTCGAACAAGAGCAAACATAAAAACTGAAAATGCTTGATTTTAACCTGAATATTTTCAGAATGAACTAAACATGTTTAGTATTATAAGTAATATGTTCAATAATAAACTGAACATGTTCAATTTTAAACTGAACATGTGCAATTTTGTACTTAACATGTTCAGTAAAAACTGAACAAATACATTTTTTTTTTAAATGTGCAGAAAAACTACACAAACCCAGAAAAAAAATGTGTAGAAAAAATTAGAAAAAGATGCAATACGATCACAAACATACACACTATAGCTGAAGCAATCCAATGTAAAAATAACTCAAAATACACTCAGACCAGAGCGAAAACAACGTTCTCTTAGTTGCACAACTCTTTGTTCTGAATCGTATATATCTTTTTATAAAGTAAAGCAAATCCATGGCATAAGAGCATTAATAGAATAAATCATAAGAATGAAATATATAAATGTGCATTCTAACTAACACATGTAAGAAACCGCAAAACACATTTCACATAAAAAAAAAAACCTCCAACTAAGAGGAAAAAAAATGAACTCACAAATTGCAAATTACATGGGTTTTTTCATACTTTAGAAATCATCTAATTCTACTTCCATCTAATTTTCTTTACTTTGTTTCATGTGACATATGTGTACTACAAATCTCAAGGGCTCTAAATTCAAATTCCATTTTAAATAATTACAGAGTAACCTTGAAAATTTAAAAATTGAAACAGAGTCCTCATTCCAACTATATAATGAACATGAGTTCAAATCAAAACAAAGCATTCTCATTCCATAACAATTAAACACATAACATTTCATTCAAGAGTAATTAAGAGCACTCAGCAATTAAAAATAGAGTATTCTAATTCCAGAGCAACTAATTAAGAACATTAAGCAAAATTAAGACATTCAGTATAAAAAAAATCAAATATTGTCACATCCCGATTTTTCGTAGGCCAAATATGCATAAATTTTATAAGAATTTGCAGCGGAAGTAAAAATTATATAAAAAAATATGCACTTTAAAATTCTAAATATTCAAATTTGTCTAAGAGATGTGACTACAATTAAATAGAAATACATCAATCTCAATAGCTAAACATGAACTTAACATGACTCAATATTCAAATGAAATCAATTGTTGTAAATAGTAAAATTTTAAATAAACACTTGAGGCAACCCACCGTCCCTCCACCGCACTCCTTCTTAATATGGAAAATATTAATGAGATTGGGGTGAGCAAAACAACTAGCTCAGTGGAGACTCGTTTGTCAATATTAAAAACGAATCATGTAAACAATCACTGAATATGACAACACACTGTAAATTAATTTTAGCAAGGACCCACTTGTGATCCGAAATACTATAGAAACTGTTGAACATGTCATAAACATGTATTCTGTTGCCTGTTACCTGTTGTTGTAGCTATGGAATACCGCATTTAGTCTCATAACTAAATGGATTGTCCAATTTTGAGACTAAAAATGGACATTAATTGGACAATCCATTTAGTTATGAGACTAAAATTGGACATTAATTATTTTTTGGGACGAAAAATGGACAGTGCATAAATTATGAGACCACAAAACTTTTTTTCTCTTAAAAATGAAACCGTAGTACTTGAAAAATAGGACTTACTGGTTTGAAGATCCTCCATCCTTGACTTTGCACACGTTACATGAGCGAAATCATAGATTTCACAACAAAAGTAGACTCCGTTATATTGAAGACGCCGCGGTTCACTACAAATTGAGCATTGCTGGATGGATCTTAGAAGATTAAAAGAAAGAGAATATGAGAGAATATAAGGGTGAGGATGGTTAGATAGTTTTATAACGCTGGGCAAAATGGTGCAATCTTGATGAATCCAGAAATTACATTCTTGGCAGTTGAAGAAGAAGCCCTTTTCAACTTCTCCACACCCATCACAATGAGACACTATTTCTCTACAACAGGCTACCAATGGGTGTGATGTGTGGCTTATGTGTTTGCTCTTTATCTCCACTGGTTTCGCAACCAAAGGATGGATTTCAAACTTGCACTCGGCGTAATTCCTGCATTTGTACGTGAAAGTTTGGAGCGATTCACCAATACCTGGGGACGACGTTTGTTTTTCAAGATTAAGGGTGTCGGAATGATTGTCATGGTACAATTCTCCGGGTAGTTGTGTGCATGGTTTGTGTAGGAAAAAGTTGCAATTAGCGTCGACGCTACAAGTGTAGGAGGGGCTGTATAGAATTGGCAATCCGCAAATACAACACTTGTAACTTGTAAGGCTTAGGATCTTCAACATCATTCACTTGGAAGAAACTTAATGGGTGCTCGTGGCTAAAATGTTCAATACAAGAATTTGGAGCCATTAAATAATCTTTTTGTGTGTGAAAATATCAAGACTAAGGGGGTGAAAATGGTGAGGCGAGAAATTATCAAGTTTAATATTGGAACAGGATCAACCCATATATTTATAGGCATGATGTAGAATCTAATGTTTGTTCTTGTATAAAAAGCTCAAGAAAGAATAAACCCTACTATTATTGTTATAAGGAATTTCTAAAAGGGTAGCGTATGTAGTACTTCTCTTATGTTCTCTTTAACATTTGAATGGTTAAAGGTTGAAGCATATATATATTTTACTTCTTGTTCAAGTAAGGAGACATATATGTACAACTAAGTAAAAGATATGCTGTTCTGTTCGCAACCAAAGGCAGAAATCGATTGTAATCCCTACCCATTGGGAAAAATGTGCAATTTTAGAGAAAAGAAAAGACGAAAAAAAATAAAAGATGCAAAATGTTTACACAGTTTGTAAGTCAAGTGGCACTGACAAACCAGAATTACTAAATTTCGACAGATGAGGTTACAATTAATTCGGTGGACTATTTGTACTAATGGTAATATATAGGAACAATTTCTGGAATAAAAATTGTGGAATTCTGTACAACTCAAGTGCATTTAGAAACATGTAACTTGTCTTACTAAAATATATCATTTGTTTTCACTGACACAAGTTGTATGTTTCAAAAAATACATTTGAGTTGCCATCACTAGCACTGCTACTGTCCGGAATTTTGGGTAAGACGTACGAGACTTAATTAGTAAGTGAATTGACAACTGAGTTGGGTTAACAGTGTGTGCTTGACCCATCCACATATGCAAATGGACTATCTATGGTTGCCATCTCATTTTCCTTTGCAAATGGATCAGCTAATTGGTAATTGGAAGTGTGCTGCTTAATTCTTGAATTGCAATAACTTGATGGGCCACCAATTTTGGACATGTAATTGGGCCTTCAGTTGCATTTTTTTGGCCCAATATTAAAATTAAATCTTGTTGGGCTTCCCTTATTTCGCTTGATCACAATAAATAATAGGCTCGTGTTTTCCTCCAAATAAACTCATTTTCTTACAAAATATTATTTTTCTCTATAATTAAGCACAATTAGCTAATTTAATGTAAAAAAAATGCATGAAACTCTATCAAATTAAGCAAATAAAGTATGTGAATATCGAGCCATATTCACACCAATAAGGTAATCATTTTTTTCTATGCGTTCAACACGTGCAATACTTTGTTTTTATGAATAGAATAAATTTGCACAAAAATAAATAAAAAATTTGCACATACAAAAAAATTGCAGTAATAATTTTTATGTATATATAAAAAAATTAATGTGAAGGAGCCGTGTAAATTAATCTCCAATAAGAAACTCAGTAACTTTTTAATTAAGCAAACAATGAAGCTCTGTAATTTTATAAGGAAAAATGACAGCCAACAATAGTGAAAAAGAAATGAAGGGATGGGAGCTCTTTTTTTTTGGGAATTGAGTTTGGTAATTTAAATGTGATTAGTAATTTTTAGTTGGAGTTATTTTTGTACATTTATAACTTATTTTGTATTGAGTTGCAACCTTTTGTTTTTTTATTAGTAGTAAATTGTTAAGGACCATTCTAAATTGTATATAATCGTTATTTCTTCTTATTTCATTATAATTTGTCATAATATTTTATATATGATTTTTGGACGATGATAAATACTAGAGAATAAAATCAAAATATGATTTTTTTTTTATGATTATGCTGTTGGTAATGCTGGTTATTTAATTATTATTTTATGGCGCTGAGAGCAGAAAAGAAAAAGTAACAAATGCTATTAAATTAAAATCTGAAATAATTTTTTTAATGTATGAATATCCAATTGAATGATTGAATAAGTTGGGAGAGACATTCCATCGTCCAGAGTTTGAATTAAATGACTAAAGAAAATTGTCGCGCGACAAGATTGTTTGAATGATTTTTCTTCTATCTCCCAACTGCATTTATAATAAATTGGATGGGTCCAGTGAAATTGTATGGATCCTATTTCGGTTTTCAAAAGTGGTTGTTATTCTCCTTGTTATTAAGTGTCAATTTTCACTTATTAATTGGTATTCACATACTTTAAATGTCTTCATCAATCGAAAGCTTTTTGTAAAAAATGAGTCAAAGTATAGGATGAACAAGTTTTGTACAAAAATCTGTGAAATTAATTAAGAGGTATGATTTATATTACTAAAAGATATTAATTATGATAACTGAAAGTATACATTTTTTTACATAAAAAATATTATTCATAATCTTTGAAGGGTGTATTTATATTACATCAGGGGTATTGATAATATCAAAAGAGTATTAATCGTAATAACTAAAGGATCATGTCTGTAAATATTGAATCAATTTCACGGTGAACAAGTTTCACGGAATACCCACTCGAAAATAATATATATATATATATATATATATATAGGTGCAATAATGCAAGTTCAAACAAATTAATGATTTTTTTATGCTAAAATTAATCTTAATAAATAATAATTAAATATTTTTAATAATAATTACTATTTGCTGGAAAAAATTTCACATCACATTTATAAAAAAAATTGAATAATCAGGTCAGGGTTATATTAGAGATAATGGGAATGAAGAAAATGTTAGAACAATATTTATTATATAAATATTTTAAAAGACTGAAACGACATTTAAAAAAATTTGAAAAGAGTAATTTTGTGGAAAATTTATAGGTTGCGTGGGGCCATTGACTGGCCTTCCAAGTCCAGGCAGCATCGACTCGAATAGCTATGGGTTAAGCTGCCCAGCAAACACTATACTTTGCCCTTTATTAATGCATTTTTTTTTTTCAATTTCACCAAAAAAGGCTAAAATTTATTTCAATTTGGGGGAGTAAAATTTATTGCACTTGCATTATTGCATCTACCTATATATCATTTTCCAGTAAAACTTTCAATTAAATTAAGACATTTATAATATGTGAATTGTGAAATATCAATTAATAAGTGAAAATTGACTCTTAATGACGTGAAGAATTAACAACCACTTTTGAAAATCGAAATAGGATCCATACAATTTTCACTGGACCCAACCAATTTATTGAAAATGTAGTTGGGAGATGGAAGAAAAATCATTCAATTAATCGTGTCGTGCGACAATTTCTTTTAATCATTTAATCCATATCGAGTTTTGGTTTCTCTTCAATTTGCACTGTCCTAGTGAACGTTGAAATTGGTCTCCCAAATTAACCGATCATGAAACTGGATATTCAAACATTAAAATAAAAAAGTTATTTCAGATTTTAATTTAATATTTGTTAATTTTTCTTTTCTGCTCCGCGCTTCTAAGATAAAATAATAATTAAATAACCAGCAGCACCAACCGCATAATCATGATAGAAGATAATATTTTAAAACAAAAATTCATTTGAGACGGTCTCATACATGAGATAGGGTACAACTTGGCACAAACCACACCTATCCCTTACAAAGTGTTGAAGTGTTAATGTTCAATTTATGTCTCATCTCACCGTGAGACGTCTTATGCAAGTGTGTTGTGTGCCTCATATTTTGATTATATTCTCTATTATTTATCATCGTCCAAAAATCTATATATAAAATATGATGACAGATATTAATCTTCCATTTTTTTTTTGAAGTATTTTATTAAAATTGAGTATAAGATATATCCAAAACAGAGATATATTTACACGGATATCATAATTCTAAAACCATTCTAGGATTCCAAAACAGTGATATATTTACATAGATATCATAATTCTAACTATTCTAGGATTCTAAAATCATAATCTTCCACTTTACTAGTTGAAATAAGGAACAATACATTGCAGCCTTACGACTTTTATGAACAGAACTTAAAAATAAAAATTGCTCAAACAAATTTTGATTGGACCGATTGAGCGAAAATTTTCGCCTTACGACTTTTGGATGCCAAAATACTGACTCATACTTTGTGGGATCAAAACTACAAAATTTTCGTGATGTGTCATTTCACCATATGTTGACTGGTATATGAAAATAGAAAAATCCTTGTGTGCAATTGATCTAAATTAAATATCATTTCACTATTTGTTGATTGGTATATGAAGATAGATAAATCCTCGTGTAAATTTAATTTTATTATTATTACTCCATCCGTCACATTATAATTATCTCGCCTACTTTTTATTAACGTCTCACTATAACTTTTTCATTTCATAAAAGGAAAAATTACCTCCATTATTTATAATTTTTATCCTCACTTTTCATACAATATTATAAAAAATGTCAATTACTACTACACTCATTCATTCGAATACCTTTTTTCTCTTCCCCAATACCTAAAATTACCCTTTATTTTTATTATTTTATTTAATAAAATAATAAAAAAAAGAATAATTACACCGGGCACGGAGAGAGTATTATTTAATAAATTTTGACCATTAAACACTCTCACAATAGAATAGAGTGTAAATTAAACAGATCCTTTCTCCAATCATTGAAGTATATAATGATTGTGAAATTGGTTTAAGTTATGGTCAATGAATGTTTTTGACGGGACTATACATATACTCATTGTATTCATACTCTAGCTGAAATTTTCAACGACAGTGACGTGTACGAGAGCGACTAAACAAATTTCAAAGTTGTTTTTAAATTATTTTTTTTTGACAGGATAAAGTTGTTTTTAAATTGAAATTTGCTTTCTTTGGATTTTAATAAAGTTTTATATTTGTTCAAAATACAACTTAAATCAGAACTATTTTCCCCCCCAAAAAAAAAACCCTAAATGCTATTTTAAAAACTCTAATTAAACCAATGCGACTAAAATAATTCCTGTTTTCGAAAATAAAAGTACATAACCCAGCTTTTCAAACTAATAAGACCCTGCATACATAAGCACTACTCTGTAATCATTACATACTATAATCATCAATGAATCACTACTCTATGGTGTATCTTCGGTTTATTACCATCATAATCATCATCATCATCATCATCATCATCATCAATACAGTCTCGGTAAATACTTGTGATACAAAAGAATTTAAGGCGTTGAATTTCTGGTGGCCGTACAACACCACCTCAAAATCCGATCATTGCAACTGGGATGGCATCACTTGTGATCACACCGGTCGTGTTAAGGAACTGACAATCCTGCAACCACACTGCCGGTGGTACCGTCGGCTTCACGAGTTGGACCTTCTTGCTTTTCCACACCTCACCAGAATTCATCTCAGCGGATGTGGGCCCAACCTCGGCGGACAAATCCCACCACAAATAGGTAACCTAACTTATCTCAAAATAGTCTCTATGGTAAATTGCCTCATTCATTAACCAATCTCACAAAATTGGAGGTTCTCGACCTTTATTATAACGACATTGAAGGCGCTTTGCCTTCTTCGTTTGGCCAGCTTACAAGCTTGGTGACGCTTGATTTGAGCTTCAACTACGTGGATGCCTCTCTGCCTTCAAGCTTGGGCCGATGCACAAGCTTGGAGTCATTGGTGTTGCGCAATAATAACATCAGTGGCTCTTTGCCTTCGACTTTGGGTAACTTAACGGGATTGAGGTCATTGATTTTGATGAACAATTACATCTCTGGCCCGGTGCCTTCTTCGTGCGGACAACTAACAAGGTTGGTTACGCTTGATTTGAGCAACAATTACATAAACGGCTCTCTGCCTTCGAGCTTGGGCAAATTGACAAGCTTGGAGTCTTTGATTTTGGGCAATAACAACATTAGTGGCTCTCTGTCATCAAGTTTGGGCAACTTAACGAGTCTGAGTATTTTGAGTTTGATCAACAATTACATCGATGGATCTTTGCCTACGAGTTTTGGCAAGTTAACGAGCTTGCAGAATTTGGATGTGAGCGACAATCTGTTGGAAGGTGTTTTCGAAGCAGGATAGAAAAGCTTCCTTCGATCGAATGGATCAACCTGAGAGTAAATTCGATATCTGGACAGATACCTACTCGGTTTGGGAACGTTCGGAATGCACAGAATCTGAATGTCGATCTTTCTAACAACTCTCTGTACGGTGCTATCCCCGAATCTCTTGCCTTGTTGCAGAACATTGATTTATCCAACAACAATTTAGAGGGTCGAATTCCACCTAGTGTAAGGGCCAAGTTCGTGGAGGCCTCGTTCTATGGCAACCCGAATTTACTTTTACATCCTGGTGATTCCAGCATTCCTCTTAAGAAGAAAGCAAGGAATCATCAGAACAATATAAGGATATTTCTTCCTGTTGCATTGTTCGTTGTCTGTTCATTTCTCGGTGCCTTCCTATTCGTTTACTACAAGAAAAGGAAGAAAACGGCCCGCAACGTGAAAGCTGATGGTTCTGAACATGGAGACATATTCAAGATATGGAATTACAACTGGAAGATGGCGTATCAAGACATCATTGATTCGACGGAAGACTTTGACCTCAGATACTGCATTGGAACTGGAGGCTACGGCAGTGTGTACAGAGCACAATTGTCGAGCAAGAGAGTCGTTGCTGTTAAAAAACTTCACAGATTCGAAGGTGAGAATCCGACCTATGACGAGTGTTTTAGGAATGAAGCCAAGGTTCTGTCTCAAGTTCGTCACAAGAATATAGTGAAGCTTTTCGGGTTTTGTCTGCACAAACGTAGCATGTTTCTCATCTACGAGTACATGGAAAGGGGTAGCCTGTTTTGCATCCTGAAGGATGAAGCCGAAGCCTTGGAGCTAAATTGGACGAAAAGAGTGAATGTGGTGAAGGGCACTGCCGATGCACTGTCCTACATGCATCACGATTGTAGCCCACCGATTCTGCACAGGGACATTTCCAGTAGCAACATACTTTTGAATTCGAAGCTTGAAGCTTGTGTATCTGATTTCGGCACTGCCAGATTGTTGGATCCAGATTCATCCAATCAGACTCTTACTTGTTGGAACACGTGGTTATATTGTGTTTATTGGTTTTGTGATCACCAGGTACGAATACACGACTTTAGCTTCTTCTTTTTATATATATACTGTTTCTCAATTTAAAAACAAATATTATGTGTTTATTGGTTTTGTGATCATTTACATTTGCAGAACTGGCGTACACCAAAAATGGTTTTTTAGTTACAGAAAAAAATGTGATACGTTTACAGTTTAAAGATGTTTAGTCAAATAATTTTTAAAAATATATAAAAATTAAAAAAGTCGTTTTAATTTTGGGCCCCTGGAAAATCATGCTCGAAATCATCCAGGGAATTTGCTTACCTCCATACAAAAAGTTTGCTCAAAAGTCGATGCTCCAAGATTTGCTAGATAAAAGTTTACTTTCTCCAGATGACATAAGGGTGTCGAGTGATGTGGTTCGTTTGGTGACGATAGCACTCAAATGCATAAGTTCTGACCCGAAGTGTCGGCCATCAATGAATCAGGTGTCTCAACAACTTGGTGTTCCAGGGCCACCATTGGAAATGCCCTTTTGTGCCATATCAATGCTGCATCTTATGCAATCAGATTGAGTTTATGGGAAATAACTTCATTCTACAAGTTCCATTCTATAGGTTGTGTATGTAGCAATTGTAATTTAATATTTAAACTACTGGCCACGGTTCGATTTTTCATTTTTCTTTTCTTTTTAGTTCAATAATATAATGTGTTTACTTTATACTTCTCACCACAAAATATGACTAAACACACTCACATAAGTTTACTTGATATTAAGAATCATATCTTATCTCAACTTCTTTAACTAACATGACATTTATGTATGTGATGTGCAGTTCGAGATCAAAGTGTTATTGATTTTTTGGTTGTATAACAGAGGAAATTAATCAGCTTTAAGAATGTTTTTTAGATGTATATGTTCAATAATCTAGGCTTTGCTTGACAGAATAAACTGCTTTGAGGGCAAATTTGAATTTAGCTAGTTAAAAAGTAGAGAGATAAACAACAAAAAGAGGAAAATTGTACACGTAGAATCACATTCTTAACTTCATAAATAAGAACTGACAGAACATGTAATGCTAATTATATGTAATGAGCTCAATGTGAATACATGAGCTGTGAAATTGATATGGAACGAAAGGGCATTGGCAACGGCGGTGAGCGAACAGCAAGTTCGAGATACCTGAAGCATTGATGGCCGACACTTTGGGTCTGCACGAATGCAACTGAGTGCTACTTTCACTGCACGAACCACGTCTTTACACACCCGTACTTCATCTGGAGATGGTAGCCTCTTATCTAACAGGTCTTGGAGCATCATCTTTTCACAACATCTTGTGGATAATATGGAAGTCAGAACGTCCCCTGGATGATACCCCAACATGGTTTCAAGGGCCACCACACCGAAGCTGTAGACATCACATTTTTCTGTAACAATCATGGTGTATGCCAGTTCTGCACATTCAACTTCATAATTAGATGCTTATATTCATCACTCATTTTACACTAAGAGAAAGAAAAGACGTACCTGGTGCAATATAACCACGAGTTCCCACGAGCATAGTCTGGTTGGATGAATCTGGATCCAACAATCTAGCCGTCCCGAAATCAGATACAAAAGCTTCAACCTTTGAATTCAAAAGTATGTTGCTACTGGAAATGTCCCTGTGTAGAATTGGCGGGCTACAGTCGTGATGCATGTAAGACAGAGCATCCGCAATGCCCTTCACCACATTCACTCTCTTGGCCCAATCTAGCTCCACCGCGTCTTCTGCATCCATCAAGACACAGAACAGACTCCCCCTTTCCATGTAATCATAAATGAGAAACATACAACGATTGTGCAGACAAAACCCGTAAAGCTTCACTATATTCCGATGACGTATTCCAGACAAAACCTTGGCTTCATTCCTGAAACACATGTCAAATGTTGGATTCTCACCTTCGAATCTGTGAAGCTTTTTAACAGCAACAACTCTTCCGCTCGGCAATTCTGCTCTGTACACACTACCGTAGCCTCCAGTTCCGATGCAGTATCTGAGGTCAAAGTCTGCCGTTGATTCAATGATGTCTTCATACGCAATCTTCCCATCGTAATTCCATATCTTGAAAATGTCTCCGTGTTCAGAACCAGGTGTCACTTGGGGACTTGCTTTCTTCCTTCTATTGTAGTACAAGAACGGGACTACACCAAGACATGAACAGACAAAGAACAACGCAACTGCCACGAAAATATATTTATGTTTTTGATTGTACCTTGCAGTATCACCGGGTAAGAGCAATTTGGGGTTTCCATTAAATTCATAATGTGGAAACTTATACCAGACACTAGGTGGAATTTGACCCTGTAAACCATTGTAGGACAAATCAATGCTCTTAAAATAGGAAAGAGATTCAGGGACTACACCAGAGAGATTGTTATTGGAAAGATCGATACTGAGATAATGTGCATTAGGAACGTGCCCGAGCTGAGTAGGTATCTGCCCGGAGATTAAGTTTCTACTGAGTCTAATCCTTTCGATTGAAAGAAGCTTTTCTATCCCTGCTCCGAAAACACCTTCCAACTTATTCCCGCTCAGATCCAAATATTGCAAGCTCTTTAACTTTCCAAAGCTCAACGGCACAGAACCGTTGATGTGATTGTTTCGCAACACCAAAGAGCTCAATGTCGTTAAGTTTCCCAAGCTTGAAGGCAGAGTGCCGCTTACAGAATTGTTGCTCAAATCAAGCTTAACCAATCTCTTGAGTTGGCCCAAGCTTGAAAACAAAGGGCCACTGATTTCATTATTGCTCAAAATCAAAGATTCCAATTTTGTTAATTTGCCCAAGCTTGAAGGCAATGATCCATTGATATTATAGTTAAAACTCAAATCAAGAGTAACCAAGCTGGTTAATTTGCCTATATCCGACAGAATGGCTCCTTCAATATTATTATAGGAAATACTAAGCACCTCCAATTTGGTGAGATTAGTGAGCGAAAGAGGCAACGTACCTGAAATCCTATTGTCTGACAAATCGAGATAAGTTAGGTTCACTAGCTTTCCTATCTCCGCTGGGATATATCCACGGAAATGGTAGCCACACCCAGTGAGATGAATTTTAGTGAGGTATGGAAAATCAGCCAATTCATCAAGCCCAAACTCCAAATCTCGTTGCAGTTGTGAATTACAACTTATCTCAGCAACACGACCAGCACGATTACAAGTGATGCCGCTCCAGTTGCAATGATCACTACTTTCTGATGACGTGACATCAAAAGGCCACCACTTACTCAACGCCTCCAATTCTCTATCCCTTCCGTAATCATCAACAGTAGCTGTAATCACGAATATGCTACTGATGATGACAATGATGAAGCTACGAACCAACTCACATCTGGAATTCATTCCAAAAGAAGTAAATTAATTAGTTTCTGATAATATTATATTCAGGAATTTTTAAGGATGTTTACTTCACCCCAACTGCAATGCTCCTAATCTTATACCAGTAAGAGTTGTAGTCTATGATCTCTTCCAAGCTTTTACCACCACTCCTTTAATTCTTTCCGTGTTTGCTGGGCAGCTTGATGACCCACCCATGACTCCAAACACTTCACTTTCTTACTTTAAATCAAACTCACATATTCTTCCAGTTTTTCTTTTAAATTGCTATATTTTAATTGCTTCTGTTTTCATTCATTCATATCCTGTCTATATTTATTAATAACAGCGATTATAAATTAAAATACGAAATTATTTATCCTTTCGAAATATATGTTCCTCATGACTAACAAGTAAAAATGTAGGTGAAATTATATTCCCAAATAATAGTCTACGTACCAGTCTTGAAGTCCAGTCAACGGCCCCACACAACCTACAAAATTTCCAGGAAATTATGGTTCAGGCATTTTTCTTCACCTATAGGTTTGGTTTGGTGCTATTCTAATTTAATTTAATACTTGTAATTCTTTTTTAAGATTTAATTTAATTTAATAAGGCAAACTCAAGGCCAAATTATCCATCTCCTACCCTGCATCAAGATTGACCTCAAATTACTATTTTGCTACAGTGCTGCATCTGCATTGAGGCAACTGTTTTATCCTCAAAACTTTTTCTCTTTTTTATCTGGTTCTTTTCTAAGTTTAAGTTTATTTTTTTTTTCCTTTGATTTTTTATAACATTTTCTTTTGTAAGTACATAGCATTTATATTATTTTTTTATTATGTGCACCATTGTACACCATTAATATTAAATTAATACTACTATTTATAAAAACTAATATTATTGCTTATAAAAACAAATACTATTGCTATTGGTGTGCCGTGCGGTGCACAAGGTGTGTAGAGATGTGGTTCGTGCAGTGAAAGTAGCATTAAAATGCATGCCGATGCCCTCTCGCTCCATATCAATGTTGCACCTCATGCTTCCCGATTCAGCTCACGAGATCTAAGAAATTTGAGAAGGTTCACCATTAGCACTTGATAATTGAGTTTTTTTTTTTTTTTGGAGTTGTTAATGTGACTTTGTACTTTTGTTGCCCTGTTTTTGTTCCTTTTGCATCTTTAGCTCTGTTCAATCCAACTCGAAGTATCTTTCTATACATTGTAAGAATTCTCTCAAACCATTTCATCTTTAGCTTTATTGAAAGTTATATTTGATTTGGTTGAAAACTATATGAACTTATTAATCATTTATAGCTTATTTTTCATTTGATTTCATGTTTTTATTACTTAATTTTTAAAAGAGAAGAGAACAGGGAATTAAAAGAGAGGATATCAGATATTTTTAAAGGACACTTTGTTGGAAGGATATTAGTCTAAAGTTGATATTGAAGATGTGAAGGATGAGTTCAAGCTTTCTATTGACCAAGTCCACAAAGCCTAGATGAAGTAGTTAACGAAGTGATACCTTTATTCTTTATAGCTAATACTGTTAGCTTTGTAGAGACGCCTTTCATATAGCATTCCACATTTGTAGGATGGTACTCGACCATGCCATAGTTTATATGGACTATTATCAACTTTCTTACGAGACACCTTATTTAAAAGGTAATTGGCAGTTAACACTGCTTCTCCCCACATATTTTGAGGTAACCCAGAATCTAACAACATTGCTTTCTTAATTTCTTTCAATGTTCGGTTTTTCCGTTCCGCAACACCATTTTGTTGAGGTGAATAAGGTGCAGTAGTTTCATGCTTAATTCCATGTTGTGCACAAAATTTAGCAAACGGAAACTCATACTCACCTTCTCTATCACTTCTCAACGTTTTAATCTTTCGATTAAGTTTATTTTCAACTTCATTTTTGTAGAGAACAAATTTATCAAAAGCTTCGTCTTTACTCTTTAGAAGATACACAAAACAATACTTTGTGCTATCATCTACAAACGTGATAAAATATTTATTTCCACCACGTGTTTGCACGGTTTTTAATTCACACACATCCGTGTGAATTAAGTCAAGTGGTTCACTATTTCTTTCAATAGTTTGGAAAGATGACCGAGTCATTTTCGCTTCCACACAAGTCTCACACTTGTGATTTGTATCAACTTGGAGTGTTGAAATGCTATTCATATTAATTAGCTTTCTTAATGAATTAAAATTGACATGTCCGAAACGGCCATGCCAAGTAATAGACGACTCAATCAAATAAACATGAGTAGAAGCATATTTATTCATGTTTTTCTTGATAGTCATTACATTGAGCTTAAAGAGCCCTTCACACGCATAGCTCTTCCCAACAAACACTCCATTTTTGGATAAAATAACTTTATCCGACCCTATTACAATGCGAAAACCGTGTTTATTCAACAAAGAACCAAACCTAAATTCTTACGAATCTCCGGCACATAATTTTTTGTCAGAAAATCTCCTAGATAATTTCCCAACATGGTTTCAAGGGCAACTACACCGAAGCTGTAAACATCACATTTTTCTGTAACAACCATCGTGTACGCCAGTTCTGCACATTCAACTTCATAATAAGATGCATGTATAAACTCATACTTGATATCTCATTTTCCACTTAAAAAAAAAAAAAAGGCATACATGGTGCAATATAACCATGAGTTCCCACGAGCATAGTCTGGTTGGATGAATCAGGATCCAAAAATCTAGCTGTCCCGAAATCAGATACAAAAGCTTCAAGCTTTGAATTTAAAAGTAGGGAAAAATCCAATTTTGATCATTAAAGTTTACATTTTTACAGTTTTGGTCACTCAAGTTTACCCACTTTTAAAATTGGTCACCCAAGTTCATTTTTCCTCTCACATTAGGTCCTGTCGTCAGTCAACCCGTCTTTGACTGACGGAATCAACGAGCGAATTCATTCCTAACACCCCAAACCGAAATTTCAGTCTCTTTCCCCCTTTTACAAAAACCCTAATTTATAATTTCAGCGTCTCTCTTCCCCCAGCGATAATCTCAGCCTCTCTCTTCCCCAGCGATAATCTCAGCCTCTCTCTTCCCCCAGCGATTCTGATTGTTAATGGCGAGAAGGAAAAATTTGAGTCTGCACCCCAATACGGTAAACCTTCGTTTCTAATTTACAATTTACTAGCTGATTCAAGTTTATCGCACGAGTTATTGATTGAGTTTCAAATTTACAATAGAATTCTTCACTCACAAAGTTTCAAATGATTCTGGAATTTTAATATAATTTTGAATTTTTTCAGAACTTGAATGCAACACTTACATGATACACCGCCATTTTAAATTTCAGAACCAGAAATTAGTGTCTCACCAATAAAATATACCTTTGGTTGCAGATACAGAGCTTGATTGACAATGAAAACTGGACAAAAATCGAGTTTCAAGAAAGAGGGGAAATGGGCTGACGAATTTGGGGTTAATCTTTGTAATCCTAAATGAATTCGCGTTTTTTCTAGTTCATTCCGTCAATCAAAGATGGGTTGACTGACGGCAGGACTTAATGTGAGAGGAAAAACAAATTTGAGTGACCAATTTTGAAAGTGGGTAAACTTAGATGATCAAAACTGTAAAAAGGTAAACTTTAGTGATCAAAATTAGATTTTTCCCTCAAAAGTATGTTGCTACTGGAAATGTCCCTGTGTATAATGGGTGGGGTACAATCGTGATGCAAGTAAGACAGAGCATTCGCAATATCCTTCACAACATCGACTCTCTTCATCCAATCTAGCTCCACGGCTTCTGCTTTGTCTGTCAACACGCAAAACAGGCTGCCCCTTTCCATACATGTAATCACCTCTGAGTTGATTGCCACTCAAGTTGAGATGAGTTAGTTTGGATAGCCTTCCGATTTCAGGCGGAATGCGCCAGAAATGTATGAATTTGAAATGTCAAACACCTCCAATCTGGTGAGATTTCCCAGTGAAGGAGGTAACTCAACATTGAGTGGATTTCCACCCAAATTGAGATGAGTTCGTTTGGAGATCGAGGTTTCCTATTTGAGGCGGAATGGCACCGGTAATCAAGTAATTTGTAACACTTAACGTGAATTTTAGATATTTCAAGTATTTTTGAAAAGTATAGAATATCCATCTCTAAATTAAATTAAATTTTGTTAATATTTTCAATATTTATTTATTTAGATATATATTCATGTATAGATATACATAAGATATTTATTTTACACGTTACTTCATCCCCAAAATTCTCACTTGTATTTTCTGCCGCCTAGCCGCCTAAATAAAAACAAAAAAAAGTTTTGTATTTAATAAAGAAAAAATACATCTTTATCATGTGATAGTTCATATCATATTATTTTATCAAATAAAATATTTCCCTTAAATTTCTCAAATTTATTATTTATTAAAAAATAAAAAATAAAAGATCACGTATTTACGTATTCAATCTGATCCCATTATTTTCTCAACAAAAACCTTTTTTCTCAACTCTTTTTATACTCAGTCTTCTTCACAAATTAAACAACGGAAAATTCTCTTTCACCGTAAAATTTGAGTTGAGATTTTCAGTACCAAAATAACAGCTTCTTCTCTACAAAAATAGTACGTTTATTTGCTCCTTCTTTGTTGAATTATATCTTTTCAGTAAAGAATTATCATGTTAAAACCTTTTCCATAATTCAAAAGAAATTCTTATTTATTTTAAAAGTATGATTTCGAAATTGGCTACTTGTCTAATTACTCAAATATTTTGCAGAGACCTTTAAAGTTTTGATTTTATGCCGAAATATTTAATTCTTAAGCCAATATTGATTTTCCATCACTTTTATGTTTAGCATCAATATTTATTTAATTCTCTGCAATGGCCGATATTTTAACACCAAATTCTGATTTCTATTTTCAATTAATTATTAATTAGTGAGTGTGAATATTTATTTATTTATTTGTAGCTCTTAAACATTTATTTACTAATTTTTCAAAGCTTATAAACACAAATTGAATCACTGTCAATTTTTAATTTCATATTCATGTTCTTAAATTACTTTTATATGACCGAGATTATCTTAAAATTATTATTCTCGGATTTTATCTTATTTTAATTAGTTTATTAATAAAAGTTTTAGATTTTTATAAATCTATTAGTAAACTCTAAGATGCATTATTTAAATATTTTTAGGCATGGGGTTTTTACTTTGCATCATTTGTCATCTTTTAAATTTTCTTGCTTTGTCACTTTTTTAAATATTCATGTGAGTGTTATTATTGTTTGCTACATCTTACCGCCTATGTTATTATGGTTGGTCTATCCAACAAGCCTATGGTTGACCTAATCAACAAGTCTATGTTATTATGGTTGGTTTATCCAATAGCCTATGGTTGGTCTTGCCAACAAGCTTATGAAATTGTATGTATGTTTATGAGTTTATAATTTTATTTACATGTGACAAAGTGGGGGAATCTCACTGAGCTAGTGGTTTTTACTTGCTTTATCACTTTTAAGTATTCATGTCAATTTTATTATTACTTGCTACATCTTACGGCCTATGTTATTATGATTGATTTATCCAACAAGCCTGTGGTTGACCTAGTCAACAAGCCTATGTTATTATGGTTGGTTTCCAACAGCCTATGGTTGGCCTTGCCAACAAGCTTATAAAATTGTATGCATGTTTGTGAGTTTTATAATTTTATTTACATGTTATATTTGATTGTGATAAAGTAAGGAATCTCACTGAGCTAGTGGTTTGCTCACCCCAATCTCATTGGATTGTCTCAAATGGTTAATTGAATGTTACTTTAGCAATTGATTTCATTTAAAATTGATTCATGTTATTTTTTATTCAAAGTATTAGTTTTAAGATTTAAATTATTCTTATTCAAATGAGAGTCGCGTCCCTGTTATTGCATTAAACCTCTTGTTTGAGATAAATAAAATTTTAGTGATTCAATTTAAGGTTCAATAATGTTTTTCAATAATGTTTCATGTTTTAACATTTACTTTCGCTGCAAATTCTTATAAAATTTATGCATATTTGGCCTGGATGTGACATAATTAGAAGAAATGTCCAACACCTCCAATTTGGTGAGACTGGGCAGCGAATGAGGCAACTCACCCCAGAGATGATTGCCAGATAAATTGAGATAAGTTAGATAGCCGACGCACTTGGTGAGATGAATTGTAGTGAGGTACGGAAAAGCAAGCACGTCTAATTCCTCAAGCCTACGATCCCAATATCCTTGCCATTGTAAAGCATAGCATTCTTGTGGGGAGTTATATGAGAAACACGACCAGCACGGTCACAAGTGATGCCGCTCAGTTGCAATTTATTCGTCGGTATATGTCAGAAAATTCATTCATTTCTATAAGAAGACTAGTCGGGTGTTACATGAAGCAAGTTATAGATGAAATCAGCTTTAACGAAAATTTTAGTTGTATATGGTAAATAACACACACCCTAAGCTTTGCTTTACAGAATAAACTGCTTTCAACTTGCTAGTTACAAGAAAAGTAGGAAAATAGTACACTTTGATTGAATAACACTCATAACTTCATAAATAAAAACTGACACAAGTTGATGCCTAATTATATGTAATAAGCTCAATCTGAATACATGAGCTGTGAAATTGATATGGAACGCAAGGGCATTGGCCATGGCGGTGAGCGAACAGCAAGTTCCCGAGACACCTGAAGCATTGATGGCAGAGACTTTGGGTCTTCACGTATGCAACTCAGTGCTACTGTCACTGCACGAACCACGTCTTTACACACCCGTACTTCATCTGGAGATGGTATCCTCTTATCCAACAGGTCTTGGAGCATCATGTTTTTACAACATTTTTTGGATAATATGGAAGACAAAAAATCCCCTAGATGATACCCCAACATGGTTTCCAGGGCCACCACACTGAAGCTGTAAACATCACATTTTTCTGTAACAACCATCGTCTACGCCAATTCTGCACACACACGACTTCATAAGATGCTTGTACAATAAACTCATATTTTGATCATTCATATTACACTAAGAGAAAGAAAAGACGTACCTGGTGCAATATAACCATGAGTTCCCACGAGCATAGTCTGGTTGGATGAATCAGGATCCAAATATTTAGCCGTTCCGAAATCAGATACAAAAGCTTCAAGCTTTGAGTTCAAAAGTATGTTGCTACTGAAGGTACAATCGTGATGCATGTAAGACAGAGCTTTCGCAATGCCCTTCACCACATTTACTCTCTTGGCCCAATCTAGCTCCACGGCTTCAGCTGCATCCATCAAGACGGAAAACAGGCTACCCCTCTCCATGTAATCATAGATGAGAAACATGCATCGGTTATGGAGACAAAACCCGAAAAGCTTCACTATATTGCGGTGACGTATTCCAGACAAAACCTTGGCTTCATTCCTAAAACACATGTCAAATGTTGGATTCTCACCTTCGAATCTGTGAAGCTTTTTAACAGCAACAACTCTTCCGCTAGGCAATTTTGCTCTGTACACACTGCCTTAGCCTCCAGTTCCGATGCAGTACCTGAGGTCAAAGTCTGCCGTTGATTCAATGATGTCCTCATATGCGATCTTGCCGTCGTAATTCCATAATTTGAAAATGTCTCCATGTTCAGAATCAGGTGTCACTTGGGGTCTTGTTTTCTTTCTTTTGATGTAGTAGTATATGAGTTATAAGAATGCACAGCCAAACAACGACGCAATAGGAGCAAAAATTTGTGTAAGTCTGGCTTTCGGATCACTAGGGGGTCGTAGTTTGGGGTTATCAAGAAATGAGGTTTCTGGAAACTTACGCCAAACACTGTGTGGAATTCGACCTTGTAAAAGATTGTTGGAGAAATCAATACTCATCAAATTGGAAAGAGTTTGTTGTTGGAAAGATCAATACTGAGGGAAGGTGCATTAGTAACAAATCCAAGCTGAAACGGTATGTCCCCAGATAATGAATTTTTGCTTAGGTCAATCGATTTGATTGAAGCTAGTTTCTCCACCCCTGCTTTAAAAACACCTTCCAACTTATTACCCGCCAAAATCAAATATTCCAATTTTTCTAATTGACCAAAGGTTCTAGGCAAAGATCCATTTAAAAAATTGTATCTTAAATCAAGAACAGCCAAGCTCCTAAGGTTCCCTAGTTCAGGCGGAATGGGGCCGAAAATATCACTATTATAAGAAACGTCAAGCACCTGCAATTTGGTAAGTTTTCCTAGTGAGGGAGGCAATTCACCTTTGAGTCCATTCATTGTTGAGAAATGTTTTTCAACTATTTGCTATATTTTGCCTCTCCTTTTATTCATTTGTACCCGACCGCTCCAACAGAAATTGCTAGGGGCCTATTAGGTATGTTTGTTATTTTTAATACAACAGTAATGTAAATAAAAGTAAGTAATTGATTATTCTCTTATAATCACTTACTCAACTCTGTTCAAATGATACTTATTATTGATTTTTCAACCAAACAATAATAATGCAATCAATAATTTAAAATAATTGACCCTAAATTATATTCATTATCATTTTCATGTCATACCCAGTGGCCCTAATAATACTACAAAATAATACTCCCTCCGTTTTAAAGACTCAAATAACTTTTTCAGAGGATATTAAGAAAATTTGCTTTATGTTTTATTGGGAGAGGTAGAAAGGATAATAAGTGTGTATTGTAAAGTTATAAATTGAAAAAAGTGTGTCCATTTTTTAATGTGTAAATTCTTATGAGACGAAAAAAAAAGTGTGGTAAATATTTTGGGACGGAGCGTGTACTTGTTGGCTGCAAGATGTGAGATAGTAGCCCCATGCTTTTGAAGTCCAAAAATGCGGTTGATGGGAAATGGATGGGCTTGTATGTTGATTTTAGGCCGTGAGACATGGCCCTGCAATATTGGGCCTTCCATTCTCTTCTCTTTTTTTTTTCTTTTTTGTTTTTTGAGTCCAATTCATAATCTCGACTTGTTCTTCTCAATTTATTTCTTGAATTGACTAAAATAAAAATACATGTTTTGCTCTAAAAATTTTCATTTTTCAACAAAACATACAAAACACTAACTTTTTGACAATTAAGTACAATTAATTAATTTTAATATAAAATATACATAAAATCCTCTAAACTAAGAAAATAAACATATGAATTTCGAACAATTTTCACATTAATCACTCACTAAGCTAATAATTTTGTTCGTATCATATATTTTAACATTTTACATATTAAAGAGTTCAATAATAGAATGGTGAATGCGTCTTTAAATTATTTTAAAATATATATATATTATCATGTTATTTTATATTTTTTATATTTAAATTTAATATTTCACTTTTAAGTATAAGTGACATCTTTTTTAGAAAAAAATTGAGCTTTAAAATCTTAAATAAATTATTGCCTTAAACTAGTTTTCAAAAATCTAGTAACACCACAACCGATCTAGGGAGTGTAGCTTGTGCAGCCGCATATTTGAGTATTGGGATGAATAAAGAAACTATGGCGAGACTATAATAAAATTTAATTTATTTTCAATAAATATTAAAATTAAAACCGAACAGACTTATACCTATTAAAATTTTAAAAAAAATTATAATTAAAGCTTTGGCTATATACATTACTTATTAGTAATTTGCATAAAAAAAAATTGTACCTAATAATAATTTTTCCAAGATTTTAAACTTACCCGTCAATGCAAGGAATAAATAAAGTGGACTTTCATGTCTATGACAATTGACGCGTTGACTTGGAGATTTTTTATTAGGAATTTTGGATAAAGTTGTGACTTGTGAGGCATAATCAATTTGAGTGCGTTTACAACCAAAGTATATTAAGTCAAGGTCAACTCTGCCGCCTGCAAAAAATTATTTTAAGAAGACTAATGACCTTTTATAGTTAGAAGTAAATTCTTTAAAAAAATTATATTTTTTGAAGTTATGTAGTAAAATTTTATAGTTAGCAGTAAATTATCCACCAAGGAAAAACTTAGGCCATAATGGCTTCAGAGGGAGCATAAGATATTATACATGTATGTTTGCAATTATCCCTAACCCAGAAATTTTTTTTAGTGTGAACAAGTTTCGTGCAATGAAATTGATTTTTAATTTATGAACATGTGAATTTATTCAGAGTGTAATACGAGTCAATTTTAGTGAATTATAAAAGTGTGTTGAAAATTTGGAATGAATGAAATGAGTTAAATAATCTAATTTCATACTATAAAACTTGTTTATGGGAGTCGGGAGACCCACTCACTCTAAAATAGAGGGAGTACTGGTTTTAAAAGAAAATCAAGGGGGAGTACTGTATGTATGCATGTATCTGTTTTTTATAGCTCGCTCTGTTTCACATATATTAATTGTCTTTTTCAAATAAGATTAAGCAACATAAAATTTTAACATTATTAATCTTCTCTTTGGTCAATCTCTCTCTCCACGATTCTCTCTCCTCTGAATTTAGATTAGAAAACATAAAGATGTGAGATAAATGAAATAATATATTATCCTCAATTAATTTTAAATATTTAAGGTGGCAAGAAATAGAGAAAAATAGCTAAACTATAAAAATACTAGTTAAATTAATTTATAAACAGTGGTTACCTAATATGAATGGAGCGAGTGTATATATACTTAGATAAGTCCTCTGATAACATACTAAATTTATTCAAGAAACAATATTTGGTGATCTTTTGTAAGATAGGACTTGATGCAGAATCTTCACCTAAGCAAAAAGCTTTTCTTACATGTATAAATTGTGATCGCTGTAGCAAGTCCTGGTCAAGCCGGCCAAGCTAGAAAATATTGTACACTAATATAAAACCAGTGTAGTAGTGCATATATAAGTAATTTGTATGAATTAAAAGTATTACCTCAAAAAAAAACATATTGTATAAGTGATGGATTACTACTGTATGGTGAATCTTGGGTTTGCTACCAGCATAATCATCATCATAATCATCAATATACACCCGACGTATGTTTCTAATTCCAGCAGGAGTGGAGAATTTGAGGCATTGAATGCTTGGTGGCCCTGCAACGCCCCGAAAGCTGATCATTGCAAGTGGTATGGCATCACTTGTAATGACGCAGGCCGTGTTGCGGAGATGAGCATGCAAGAATGCGTTACTTCGGGACTCCAAGGATTTTACAGTCCGGTCGACCAATTAGACGTGCTCGCTTGACATTTCCGGTGCCATTCCGCCTCAAATAGGAAACCTCCCAAAACTAACTTATCTCAACTTGTCCCAAAATAGCCTCAAAGGCGAGTTGCCTCTTTCGCTAGCTAACCTCACCAAATTGGAGGTTCTTGACATTTCTTACAACAGTATTTACGGAGTCATTCCGCCAGATATAGGCCAATTAACCAGCTTGGTTACTCTTGATTTGAGTTTTAACCATTATATCAATGGATCATTGCCTTCAAGCTTGGGCAAATTAACAAGACTGGAATCTTTGATTTTGAGCCATAATGAAATCACTGGCCCTTTGCCTTCAAGCTTGGGCCAATTAACAGGATTGAAAACTTTGATTTTGAGAAGTAATCAAATCAGTGGCTCTTTGCCTTCAAGCTTTGGCCAATTAACAAGATTGAAATCTTTGATTTTGAGCAGTAATAAACTTGGTAGCTCTTTGCCATCAAGCTTGGGCCAACTAACAAGCTTGGTTACGCTTGATTTGAACTACAATTACATAAACGGCTCTCTGCCTTCAAGCTTAGGCCAACTATCAAGTTTGGTTACGCTTGATTTGAGCTACAATTACGTAATTGGCTCTTTGCCGTCAAACTTGGGCCAACTAACAACCTTGGTTACACTTAATTTGAGCCAAAATAACATAAACGGCTCTCTGACTTCAAGCTTGGGCAACTTAACAAGATTGAGATCTTTGATTTTGAGCTACAATCACATCAATGGCTCTTTGCCGTCAAGCTTGGGCAACTTAAAAAACTTGCAGTACTTGGATCTGAGAGGTAATCAGTTGGAAAGTGTTTTTGGAGCAGGGATAGAAAAACTTCCTTCAATCCAAATCATTGAACTGAGAGGAAATTCAATCTCTGGACAGATACCTACTAAGGTTGGGAATGTTCCTAATGCACCCAATCTTTTTCTCGATCTTTCCAAAAACAATCTCTCTGGTGAAGTCCCTGAATCTCTTTCCCATTTCAAGAACATTGATTTGTCCGAAAATAATTTAGAGGGCCAAGTTCCAACTAACGTCTGGGATAAGTTTCAATACGGACCATTCGATGATAACCCCAAATTACTCTTCCCCAATGATTCTAGGATTCGGATTGAGAAGATAGCAGGGCATCATCACAGAATTTTGAAGTATGTTCTTCCTGCTGCATTATTCTCTGTTTTTTTTGCTCTCGGTACATTCCTGGCCATCTATTATAGAAAGAAGAAGAACACAAGCTGCCAAGTGACACCAGATTCTAAGCACGGAGACGTGTTTAAGATATGGAATTACAACGGGAAGATGGCGTATGAAGACATCATTGAATCCACGGCAGACTTTGACCTCAGATTCTGCATCGGAACTGGGGGCTATGGCAGTGTGTACAGAGCAGAATTGCCGAGCGGAAGAGTTGTTGCTGTTAAAAAGCTTCACAGATTCGAAGGTGAGAATCCAACATTTGACATGTGTTTCAGGAATGAAGCCAAGGTTCTGTCTGGGATACGTCACAGGAATATAGTGAAGCTTTTCGGGTTTTGTCTGCACAACCGCTGCATGTTTCTGATCTATGGTTACATGGAAAAGGGCAGCCTGTTTAGCATCTTGAACGATGCGGTTGAAGCTATGGAGCTAGATTGGGCCAAGAGAGTAAATGTGGTGAAAGGCATTGCGGATGCTCTGTCTTACATGCATCACGACTGTGCCCCTCCGATTCTGCACAGGGACATTTCCAGTAGCAACATACTTTTTAATTCAAAGCTTGAAGCTTTTGTATCTGATTTCGGGACGGCCAGATTGTTGGATCCGGATTCATCCAATCAGACTCTACTTGTAGGAACTCGTGGTTATATTGCACCAGGTACGTATACCACAATAAGTTTTCACTTGATCAATATCTGTGCATCTGATGATATGTATATTGGTTGCACATGATGCATTTGAATTTGCAGAGCTGGCGTACACTATGGTTGTTACAGAAAAATGTGATGTTTACAGCTTTGGTGTGTTGGCCCTGGAAATCATGTTTGGGGATCATCCAGGGATTTTTTTCTTCCATATTATCCACAAAACTTGCACAAAAAATGATGATGCTCCAAGAGCTGTTAGATAAGAGGCTACCATCTCCGGATGATGTAAAGGTGTGTAGAGATGTGGTTCGTGCAGTGAAAGTAGCATTAAAATGCATATGCCATGACCCGAAGATGAGGCCATCAATGCATCAAGTGTCTCAACAGCTTGGTGTTCGTATACCCGCCACTGCCAATGCCCTCTCGCTCTATATCAATGTTGCACCTCATGCTTCCTGATTCAGCTCATGAGATCTAACAAATTTGAGAAGCTCAGCATTAGCGCTTGATAATTTGAGAAGTATCTTTCTATACATTGTTTAGTACTAAGTTTTAATGGATAACACTATATGTAGGAATTCTCTCAAAACATCATTTCATCTTTTAGCTTTATTCAAAGTTATATTTGATTTGGTTGAAAACTATATGAACTTATTAATCATTTATAGCTTATTTTTCATTTGATTTCATGTTTTTATTACTTAATTTTTAAAAGAGAGGACAGGATTTTAAAAGAGAGGACATCAGATATTTTTAAAGGACACTTTGAAGGAAGGATATTAGTCTAAAGTTGATATTGAAGATGTGAAGGATGAGTTCAAGCTTTCTATTGACCAAGCCCACAAAGTCTAGATGTAGTTAACGAAGTGATACCTTTATTCTTTATAGCTAATACTGTTAGCTTTGTAGAGATGCCTTTCATATAGCATTCTATTGCAGTTGTCTCTGCTTATATAATCTCATAGCAGCGCTCATGTAATTCACTTTTAATCTCATAGCATGCCAAAATAGTACGACCTATTCTAATTTAATCTTCAAATTACCGTCCACGGTTGGATGTTTCTTTTTTTTTTTTTTTTTAGTTCAATATAATGTGTTTTTACTACTCTATCACAAAACATGATCAATATTAAGAATCACATCTTATCTCAACTTCTTTAACAATCATGTCATTTATGTATAGTCATGTGCAGTTCGGGATCAAAAAACTATTGATTTTTTGGTTGAATAACAGAGGAAATCAGCTTCAAGGATAATTTAAATTTTATAACAAAACACTAGGCTTGGCTTGGCTATACAGAATGAAGTGGTTTGGGGGGGATTTGAATTTAGCTAGTTAAAGCGTAGATAGATAAACAAGAAAAGCAGAAAATTGGTCACATTAAGGGCCCGCTTGGTTGGGGATAATGGGAATCACTTCTATTGATGTAGCTTGGTAGTTTTGATATACAAGTAATGGGAATAGAAGTAAGCAATTGAATACCCTCATTCACTCAACCCATCTCACATGATACCCATTGTTGATGTTTTAACCAAGCAAAAGCAATGCAATCAATAACCCTTAGTGATTAACTCCTCAATGATACCTATTGTTATTACTATTCCCTAGTCATACCAAGCGGGCCCTGAATCACATTCATAACTTCATAAATAAGAAGTGACACAACTTGTAATGCCTAATTATATCTCATTCTGAATACATGAGCTGTGACACTGATATGGAACGCAAGGGCATCGGCAATGGTGGTGACCGAACAGCAAGCTCCCGAGACACCTGTAGCATTGATGGCCGGGACTTTGGGTCTGCACGTACGCAACTTAGTGCTACTTTCACAGCACGAACCACATCCCTCGACACTCGTACTTCATCTGGAGATGGCAGCCTCTTATCTAACAGGTCTTGGAGCATCATCTTTTCACAACATCTTGTTGAAAATAAGCAGGAGAGAAAATTCCCTGGGTGATTCCCCAACATGGTTTCCAGGGCCACCACACCGAAACTGTAGACATCACATTTTTCTGTAACAACCATCGTGTACGCCAGCTCTGCACACTCAACTTCATAATTAGATGCTTGTACAATAAAAATCATACTTTGATCACTCATTTTACACAGAGAGAATGAAAAGGCGTACCTGGTGCAATATAACCACGAGTTCCCACGAGCATAGTCTGGTTGGATGAATCTGGATCCAACAATCTAGCCGTCCCAAAATCAGACACACAAGCTTCAAGATTTGAATTCAAAAGTATGTTGCCACTAGAAATGTCCCTATGAAGAATCGGAGGGCTACAATCGTGATGCATGTAAGACAGTGCATCCGCAATGCCTTTCACTACATTTACTCTCTTCATCCAATCTAGCTCCATGGCTTCATCTGAATCATTTAAGATGCCAAACAGGCTACCACTTTCCATGTAATCATAGATGAGAAGCATGCAGCTGCTGTGCAGGCAAAACCCGAAAAGCTTCACTATATTCCTGTGACGTATTTCAGACAGAACCTTAACCTCATTCCTAAAACACATGTCGTATGCTGGATTCTCACCTTCAAATCTGTGCAGCTTTTTAACAGCAACAACTCTTCCACTCGGCAATACAGATCTGTACACACTGCCATACCCTCCAGTGCCGATGCAGTAACCAATATCAAAGTCTGCAGTGGATTCAATGATGTCTTCATACGCAATCTTCCCGTCGTAATTCCATATCTTGAATATGTCTCCGTGCTTAGGATCAGGCACTACCGTGCTTATTTTCTTTCTCTTATTGCAGTAGACGATGATCCCGCCCAAAATCGAACAAACAAACAACAATACAATCGGAATAACAATTTTTCTAATATCTTTGTTTCTCTCTTTCCTTGGAAGAGCAATTTCTGTTGGGGGGACAGTTTCTGTTGGATGAACAGTTTCCGTTGGAGGAAAAGTTTCCGGAATAAGAATTGTGGAATTACTAGGGGCTATTAACTTAGAGTTTCCAAAAAATGAGGTATTTGGAAATTTAATCCAGACTGCAGGTGGAATTAGACCGTTTAAATTGTTATTCGACAAATCCACTACTTTCAAATTGGACAGAGAAACAGGGATTTCCCCTGACATTGAATTCCTACTCAGATCAAGAAAAACCAAGCTGTTAAAGTGATTCGGAATTGCACCAGAAATATTATTACTAGAAACGTTAAGAACCTGCAATCTGGTGAGTTGTTGCAGCGTAGGAGGCAACTCATGTGAGAGTTGATTTCCAAACAAATTGAGATAAGTTAGTTGAAACAGGTAGCCAATCTGGAAAGGGATTTCACCAGCGAGTCCACATGTTCTGCTGAGATGAATTCGATTGAGGTACGGAAAAGCAACAAGATCCAGATAGTCCAGCCGACGTTTCCACGTACTATCGGTTTTATTGCATCCTTCAATGCTCATCTCCGTAACACGTCCAACGCCGTCGCATGTTATGCCATTCCACTTGCAATGATCAGCTTCAGAGTTGTTATAAGGCCACCAAGAAATTGCCATTCTTTCGTATTTTCGATCATTGGAATCATTAGTGGTAGTGGATGTCGTTTCTGCTGCTGCTGCTGCTGCGATCGCGAGTATGCTGATGATTATGAGGGTGGAATCCATCAAATATGTAACAACTAGCTTCAAGATTATGAGCTTGAGGATATCATATTATGATTCATTCACTTCAACGAAGGATTGTGTTGATTGTTTATATATGTATTGAGGATAGAGTTTTTTATTCACAGAAAGCGTATATAAATCCAGCTTGGTGGGCTTGACCATTATTTGCAATAATTTAACTCGTTTTTTAAGAAATATTGTATGAGAAAGTGTCCAAGTAAAATTCATTTTTGGTCCCACACCGATACGGTACCTCACCATTTTTATCACAAAACCATTTTTTCATGCAATTTTGGTCCCACAGCATAAGGTTTGTGACCAAAAGTGCAGTTGAACTTAATGAATTTCGTAACGGAAGGACCAAAACTGCATAAAAATCATCTTCTAATTCAATTAAATTATTTTCTTAAAAATAAAAATACCCAAAATTGTACTCCTTCCGTCCCAAACTTAACCCTATAGTTTCTGTTTTGGGCGTCCCATACTTAACTGAACACTTCCTTAAATTGAAATATCCACTTAATCACTTTATCACATAAAATATTAATAAACAACTATTTCTACCCCCAACTATTCATCACTTTATCACATAAAATACTAATAAACAATTCTTTCTATCCCCAACACTTTATCATTTTTCTTAAAACCCGCGATACAGTAACCGTAGTGTTGAGTTCAGGACGGAGATAGTATATTTTAGTGCAATAAATTGCATGACTTTAAAGTGCACGGTGCATCTAGTGGATACAATATTTAATCTTATTAAAATTATTTTTTCTAGTCCACCCCTCCATCAATTTCTGGATCAGCCCCTGTGATTATAATTGTCAACTCTCATCAGGAGAGCTGCAACTCGGTTTGATTTTTAGAAGTGAAATTGAGGTTGGTTTGTTTTTATTTCAGCTCTTTTGATATTTTTGAATAATCATGAATCATTCCTGATGGTGGGAAATGCTTGAACTTTATATCTGTTCTCTGGTAAAAAGTCGCGTACAACTTTTCCTAGTTTAGGGGGTTGATTTATTGGACACTTGAAAATAATTAATATATTTCAGAATGCTTAAAATAATATTGCATGAGAATGATATATTGAATTGTTTTGGAACAATTTCAATGTTTGAATCAAAATTAAACAGGATAATTGACCCGGAGTAAACAAAACTCGTAATCCATCATATAAGAGAAAAAATATATACACACTATTATTAAATCAAAGCAACCGTTAATATTTAAAGCTCTAACCTCATATTGAATACATGAGGTCAAGGAATGTTCTTATTATAAAATTTGATATAGTTTTTGTAAACAATAGGATAAAATTTTCATATCAGACATAATTATAATCAAGCAACCATTGCATCAATGTATTCTGCTTTTGTTGTTGAAAGAAATAATGTAGAACAATTCACCAATAATACTGTCAGGACTTTGAACAAACACTTTGTTGCCCCTGAACAAAGATGACACTTCATCCAAAGCAAATTGAAATTTGGTGGGCTTTGTGCACGAAATTGACTCTTGTATTGTTAAAAGTGCTACCACAGACAGTCTACAAACATATAGTTTACAAAAGAACACATGTACATTGAACTTGCTATATGACAGAGGAAATGGGCTCAAAGGCAATTATATTGGTTGTATATGTTATACATCTCCAGATTTTGCTTCTGTTGTCATATGAAACCGTATATACTGCGGAAGAAACTGCTATAATTAAGAACATACAGAAATTATAATGCCTAATTATATCTATGACTATATGATCTGCGACACTGTTATTGAACGCAAGGGCATTGGCAATGGCGGTGAGCGAACAGCAAGTTCCCGAGACACCTGAAGCATTGATGGCCGACACTTTGGGCCTTCACGTATGCAACTCAATGCTACTTTCACAGCACGAACCACATCCCTCGACACACTCGTACTTCATCTGGAGATGGCAGCCTCTTATCTAACGGGTCTTGTAGCATCATCTTTTCACATCTTGTGGAAAATAAGGAGGAGAGAAAATCCCCTGGATGATACCCCAACAACGTTTCCAGGGCCACCACACCGAAGCTGGAAACATCACATTTTTCTGTGACAACCATCGTGTATGCCAGCTCTGCACATTCAACTAATTCGTAAAATGTAGAAAATACTTGTATGTACCAGGTGCAATATAACCACGAGTTCCAGCAAGTAGTCTGGTTGGATGAATCCGGATCCAACAATCTAGCCGTCCCGAAATCAGATACAAAAGCTTCAAGCTTGGAATTCAAAAGTACGTTGCTACTGGAAATGTCCCTGTGTAGAATCGGAGGGCACAATCGTGATGCATGTAAGACAGAGCATCCGCAATTCCCTTCACCACATTTACTCTCTTCATCCAATCTAGCTCCACAGCTTTAGCTGCGTTCTTCAAGACACGGAACAGGCTGCCTCTTTCCATGTAATCATAAATGAGGAACATGCAACGGTTGTGCAGACAAAACCCGAAAAGCTTCACTATATTCCTGTGACGTATTTCTGACAGAACCTTGACTTCATTCATAAAACACGTATCATCGGTTGAATTCTCACCTTCGAATCTGTGCAGCTTTTTAACGGCAACATCTCTCCCGCTTGGCAAATGTGCTCTGTACACACTGCCACACCTTCCAGTTCCGATGCGATATCTGATGTCAAAATCTGCTGTCGCTTTAATGATGTCTTGATACGCCATCTTTCCATCGTAATTCCATATCTTGAATATGTCGCCATGCATCTTAGGATCAGGCGTCACTGAGCTTCTTTTCTTTCTCTTGATGTAGTAGACATATAAAATTGCACTGACAAACAAAAAGGCAGCAGGAACAAAAGTTGCTGCAAGTCTTGCTTTGGAATCACTAGGGGGTCGTAGTTTTGGGTTTTCAAGAAATGAGGCTTCTAGAAACTTACGCCAAACACTAGGTGGAATTCGACCCTCTAAATAATTGAATGACAAATCGACACTCATCAAATTGGAAAGAGATGCAGGAACACCACCAGAGAGTTTGTTGTTGGAAAGATCAATACTGAGAGAAGGTGCATTAGTAACAAATCCAAGCTGCATAGGAATACCTCCAGATAATGAATTTCTGCTTAGATCAATCAATTTGATTAAGTGAAGCATTTCTACCCCTGCTTCAAAAACACCTTCCAACGTTGAAGGCAGAGACCCATTGATCAAATTGTAGCCCATATTAAGAACAACCAAGCTCCTAAGGTTCCCTAATCCAGGCGGAATGGCACCAGAAATGTCGTAATTAGAAGAAATGTCAAGCAACTCCAATTTGGAGAGATTAGCCAGTGAAGGAGGCAACTCACCGGTGAGATAATTGTTACTCAAATTGAGATGAGTTAGTTTGGAGAGGTTTCCTATTTGAGGCAATTTACCTAAGAGACTATTGTGTGACAAATCGAGATAAGTTAGATTAGATAGCTTACCTATCTCCGCTGGGATTTTTCCAGTTTTTCTTTTAGATTCAATCCCACCTTTGAAATGTCTTAGTACACACAATTTTATTTATTCTTGATTAATCTTGGAATACCAAAACAACATGCTGTATATATGTATCATTGAGAATATTGGTATAACTATTTCTTTCACAGCAACTACAACATCTGTTCAACTAGTTGCTATATTTTGCATTCATATCTCGTCTATATTTATTAATACCCGTGTTTATAAATTAGAATACCGAAATTATTTATGTTTTCGAAATATATGTTCCTCATGACTAACAAGTAAAAATGTTTTCGAAATTAAATTCCCAAATAATAGTCTGGGTAATAGACTTGGAAGTCCAGTCAACGGCCCCACACAACCTACACAATTTCCAGGAAATTATGATCCAGGCATTTTTCTTCACGTATACTTTTGGTTTGGAGCTATTCTAATTTAATTTAATATTTGTTATTTGAAGACGTATTGAGTAAGACTACCTCAAGACCAAAAATGCATCCCCAAATCTGCATCAAGATTGACCTCAAATTGTTATTTTGCTACTGTGCTGCATCAACATTCATATTATTGTTTAACCAAAATACTACGCCAAGATTTTTGTCTTCGTGATACCACCCATATTATTATTTGTATAAAACTAATACTGTTTTTTGGAAGAACTAATACTATTACTTGTAAAAACTAATATTGCTGCTAGTGATATACATAATACCTTCTCTTTTCAAATTTGAATTTAAAGTCCCTTTCACCCATTCCAAAATACGGTGTTACCTAAATATTAGCATAAACTCAGTAGTACTGGGGTTGATTTTGATCCATTTGGTGGCTCAGGAATGGCCCGAAAGAATCTATACACCCTATGCAAAACGGGCCGGGCTACATTATCCCATCCAACATTGCAAACTCCATGCTCTCCGACTTTGAGAGGCATAAAATTGAGGGTAAATTTTCATTTTCACAAAAAGCATATCATCTAATCTTATACTCCCTCCGTCCACTAAAACTATTCTCATTTCGTTTTGACATGTTTGCGGAAAGATAAATTAAGTCCATTTATGAATAACATAATTGATTGTGAGTAAAAAATATAATGATAATTTGAGTAATTAAGTGATTGTTGGACGATGAAAATAAAAAAAAATTGTGTCCATAAACATATTTAATTACCTTTCTATACAACATGTCAAAACAAAATTAGCACAATTTTGATGGAGAAGGAGTACATTTATTTTGTTTAGATTTACTAAGAAGGGACTTGACAACTAAAGGGAAATTGGGAATTCGGAATTGGGATGAAATGACTTGATCATTCCAAGAAATGTCAGGTACAAAACTACTTTTATGCAGAAGGAATATTAGAAGGAATATTGTACTAAATTACTTTTATCATGTGTTTTGTAATACAAATTGCGTGTTAATTAATTGAATATACTCCCTCTATCCTAATTTTAATAGTACACTTTTCATAAATAGTCGTCCTAATTTTGTTTGATAATTTCTTAAAAAAGAAATAAAGTAACTTTTAATACTATTTTTTCTCTCCACCAAACCCACTTTACATCATTTAATACTCTATTATTTTCCTCCACCAAACCCACTTTACACCATTTAATATTATTATCTCTTATTTTTTCTTAATCTCCGTTCTACAGTAACCGGATAATCAAAAATAGAGACGAATGGAGTACTATAATTCAATATATTTGATGTGTTCTTTCCGAAAGTGAAAAAGAAAAGACTGATAAACTCAAAACAAATTACGACACAAGTTCCGCACAATTTTTTGTAGTTACATTATTGTTCTTGGCCTTTAAATTAAAAAACATTATTTTTCATGTGTCAATAGAAAGATTGATTACGACCCAAGCATGACGTAACATGATATTACGCAAACACATATTCATTTGATTAATGTATTTAGGTGCATTATCAGAAACAGACATGAAATGCCAGCATAACAATCTTCAAAACCTTATTTACCTAATCACATCGCACTATATAAGTGACAAAGACTCAATCATTCATATACCATAACCTTATTAAATCAAACCTCAAGACAAAAACCAAAAAAAAAAACACTAAAAAATGATCAATCCAGTAAAAACCACGCCGGAGAAATGGGGGGCAGGCGCCGTGGGCTCTGCCATCATCAGTTTCATCTTCTTCTGGGACATTTTCCGGCGGTACCTCCAGAGAGTCACCGTCCAGATATCCGGATTCTTGAATCCGTATATAAAGATCACCATCCATGAGTACCTGGGAAACCATCTCAGGTCCCACGAAGCCTACACCATAGTCGAGGCGTATCTGAGCGAAAACTCATCAAAGGACGCTAAACGCCTCAAGGCGGAGATGACGTGGGAGAACGAAAACAAGCTAATGCTGAGCATGGACGAGTACGAGAAAACAACGGACGAGTTCAATGGCGTTCAAGTGGAGTGGATCTCTGGAAAAGTCGCGTCCTCTCAGAGGGCGCTTTCGTACTATCCAGAGCCGGATAGGCGGTACTACAAGCTCAAGTTTCACAGACGGTATAAGGAGATGATAACGAAGGCGTACCTAGAGCACGTGATCAAGAAGGGCAGAGAGATACAGGGACGGAACAGGCAGAGGAAGCTCTACACGAATGGCCATAGCAAGTCGTATTGGAGCCATATCGTGTTTGAGCATCCAGCGACTTTTAAAACGCTGGCAATGGAGCGGGAGAAGAAAGAAGAAATCATCGATGATTTATTGACTTTTACGAAGAATAAGGATTACTATGCAAGAATCGGGAAGGCGTGGAAACGGGGCTATTTGTTGTACGGGCCGCCAGGAACGGGGAAATCAACGAATGATTGCTGCTATGGCTAACTTACTCGATTATGATGCGTATGATCTAGAGCTTACTTCGGTGAAGAGTAATACGGAGCTTCGGAAGCTTCTGACAGAGACGGCAACCAAATCGATCATCGTGATAGAGGATATAGATTGCTCCCTTGATTTAACGGGGCAGAGGAAGAAGAAAGAGGAGAAATCTACGGAGGAAAAGACTGAGAAAATCGAGAAAAAAACGAAAAAAGACAAGGATGAAGGTGGCAGCAAGGTCACTCTCTCAGGATTGCTGAATTTCATAACGGTTTATGGTCATCATGTGCAGGGGAGAGATTGATCGTATTCACAACAAACTATGTGAGTAAGCTCGATCCAGCTCTCACGAGAAGGGGACGTATGGTTAAACATATCGAGCTTTCTTACTGCAAATATGAAGGATTTAAAGCGCTTGCAAAGAATTACCTGGAAATTGAAGAACACGAATTGTTTCGATCGGTTGAGGAGTTGATCAAAGAGGTTGATATAACACCAGCCGACGTTGCGGAGAATCTCATGCCAAAATCTGCAAAAGAAGGTTCAGAGCAGTGTCTTCTGAACCTGATACGCTCACTGGAGGAAGCAAAGAACAAAAAGAGCGTGAAATGCACAGATGTTAAAGATTCGGAAACAAAAGATGATGCAGCTGATGAATAAGTAATGCATGACAATCAATCTAGATATGTAAAATGTATGAGCGAGTAATAAGATCTTGAACGGCCAATGTAGGGAATTTCTCGTCACAAATATTAGTTAAGTTATTGTACAATGTCTAGATCAGAAGAGTAAGAACTCTAAAGTCTTAACAGAATTTCCCATCCATACCTAGTTTCTGCTTTTTTCTTTCTCAAACGTAATCTGACTTAATCTACATCATCACCTCAGCATCAAGCTACTCCCGGCAGATAAACATTAATAAACTGCGTGAAGGAAGAAGAACACTCTAATAGCTACTTCCTTCTAGGAGTGGATTTATCATAATTATAGAAACCATCTACCAAACAATCGACAGAACTTTAGATGTCGTCTCTGTCTTCATCCCTCATGGAGTTGGGACCATCGTCGAACCCAGAACCTGGTGCAAGCTCATTTAGATCAAGAAAATGTCTTTCTCTTACATCTTCAACTTCTTTTTGTGCTCCATTATCTTTTTCTTCAAGTGGGCTTTTTTTGCTTTTCCTCAACAATCTCAGTGTGCTGCTGCTCAATAGGCTCAACGGCATTGATCTCCGGCTTATTGATTTTCTCATCAGAACCATGACTACCTCTTGAGAACTCTGCATTATCACTCGAGTAATAATGCTCGTGTAATGATTGAATAAGTTGGGAGACAAATTCCATCGTCCAGAGTTTGAATTAAATGACTAAAGAAAATTGTCGCGCGACAAGATTGTTTGAATGATTTTTCTTATATCTCCCAACTGCATTTATAATAAATTGGATGGGTCCAGTGAAATTGTATGGATCCTATTTCGGTTTTCAAAAGTGGTTGTTAATTCTCCTTGTTATTAAGTGTCAATTTTCACTTATTAATTGGTATTCACATACTTTAAATGTCTTCATCAATCGAAAAAAATGCTTTTTTAAGTGCAAACACTTATTTGCATCTTTTTTTTTCACCTAAAATATATCATTTTCCAGTAAAACTTTCAATTAAATTAAGACATTTATAATATGTGAATTGTGAAATATCAATTAATAAGTGAAAATTGACTCTTAATGACGTGAAGAATTAACAACCACTTTTGAAAATCGAAATAGGATCCATACAATTTTCACTGGACCCAACCAATTTATTGAAAATGTAGTTGGGAGATGGAAGAAAAATCATTCAATTAATCGTGTCGTGCGACAATTTCTTTTAATCATTTAATCCATATCGAGTTTTGGTTTCTCTTCAATTTGCACTGTCCTAGTGAACGTTGAAATTGGTCTCCCAAATTAACCGATCATGAAATTGAATATTCAAACATTAAAACAAAAAAGTTATTTCAGATTTTAATTTAATATTTGTTAATTTTTCTTTTCTGCTCCGCGCTTCTAAGATAAAATAATAATTAAATAACCAGCAGCACCAACCGCATAATCATGATAGAAGATAATATTTTAAGACAAAAATTCATTTGAGGCGGTTTAAATACACGAGATGTGATAACTTAAGACAAACCACACCTATCCCTTACAAAGTGTTGAAGTGTTAATGTTCAATTTATGTCTCATCTCACAGTGAGACGTCTTATGCAAGTGTGTTGTGTGCCTCATATTTTGATTATATTCTCTATTATTTATCATCGTCCAAAAATATATATATAAAATATCATGACAGATATTAATCTTCCACTTTTTTTTTTTTGATCGGGAAAAAGTATTTTATTAAAATTGAGTATAAGATATATCCAAAACAGAGATATATTTACACGGATATCATAATTCTAAAATCATTCTAGGATTCCAAAACAGTGATATATTTACGCAGATATCATAATTCTAACCATTCTAGGATTCTAAAATCATAATCTTCCACTTTACTAGTTGAAATAAGGAACAATACATTGCAGCCTTACGACTTTTATGAACAGAACTTAAAAACAAAAATTGCTCAAACAAATTCTGATTGGACCGATTGAGCGAAAATTTCCGCCTTACGACTTTTGGATGCCAAAATACTGACTCATACTTTGTGGGATCAAAACTACAAAATTTTCGTGATGTGTCATTTCACCATATGTTGACTAGTATATGAAAATAGAAAAATCCTTGTGTGCGATTGATCTAAATTAAATTTCATTTCACTATTTGTTGATTGGTATATGAATATAGATAAATCCTCGTGTAAATTTAATTTTATTATTATTACTCCATCCGTCACATTATAATTATCTCGCCTACTTTTTATTAACGTCTCACTATAACTTTTTCATTTCATAAAAGGAAAAAGTATCTCCATTATTTATAATTTTTATCCCCACTTTTTATACAATATTATAAAAAATGTCAATTACTACTACACTCATTCATTCGCATACCTTTTTCTCTTCCCCAATACCTAAAATTACCCTTTATTTTTATTATTATTTTTTTTAATAAAATAATAAAAAAAGGGATAATTACACCGGGCACGGAGAGAGTATTATTTAGTAAATTTTGACCATTAAACACTCTCACAATAGAATAGAGCGTAAATTAAACAGATCCTTTCTCCAATCATTGAAGTATATAATGATTGTGAAATTGATTTAAGTTATGGTCAATGAATGTTTTTGACGGGACTATACATATACTCATTGTATTCATACTCTAGCTGAAATTTTCAACGACAGTGACGTGTACGAGAGCGACTAAACAAATTTCAAAGTTGTTTTTAAATTATTTTTTTTTGACAGGATAAAGTTGTTTTTAAATTGAAATTTGCTTTCTTTGGATTTTAATAAAGTTTTATATTTTTTCAAAATACAACTTAAATCAGAACTATTTCCCCCCAAAAAAAAAACCCCTAAATGCTATTTTAAAAACTCTAATTAAACCAATGCGACTAAAATAATTCCTGTTTTCGAAAATAAAAGTACATAACCCAGCTTTTCAAACTAATAAGACCCTGCATACATAAGCACTACTCTGTAATCATTACATACTATAATCATCAATGAATCACTACTCTATGGTGTATCATCATCATCATCATCATCATCAATACAGTCTCGGTAAATACTTCTGATACAAAAGAATTTAAGGCGTTGAATTCCTGGTGGCCGTACAACACCACCTCAAAATCCGATCATTGCAACTGGGATGGCATCACTTGTGATCACACCGGTCGTGTTAAGGAACTGACAATCCTGCAACCACACGGTCGGTGGTACCGTCGGCTTCACGAGTTGGACCTTCTTGCTTTTCCACACCTCACCAGAATTCATCTCAGCGGATGTGGGCCCAACCTCACAAGCTTATTTAGCCAGCTCACAAGCTTAGTTACACTTAATTTGGGAAACAATACAATCATAAGCAACTTGCCTTCAACATTGGGCAACTTAACTAGATTGAGGTATTTGAGTTTAAGAAACAATTACATATTTGGCCCTATACCTGCAAGCTTAGGCCATCTTACGAGCTTGGTTACGCTTGATGTGAGCCTAAACTACGTATACGGCTCTCTGCCTTCAAGCTTGGGCCAGTTGACAAGCTTGGAATCGCTAGATTTGCACAATAACAACATTAGTGGCACTTTGCCTTCAAGTTTGGGCAACTTAAAGCGGTTGAGTTACTTGAGTTTGATGAACAATTACGTAGTAGGCGCTTTGCCTTCGTCTTTTGGCCAGCTTACAAGCTTGGTGACGCTTGATTTGAGCTTCAACTACGTGGATGCCTCTCTGCCTTCAAGCTTGGGCCGATGCACAAGCTTGGAGTCATTGGTGTTGCGCAATAATAACATCAGTGGCTCTCTGCCTTCGACTTTGGGTAACTTAACGGGATTGAGGTCATTGATTTTGATGAACAATTACATCTCTGGCCCGGTGCCTTCTTCGTGCGGACAACTAACAAGGTTGGTTACGCTTGATTTGAGCAACAATTACATAAACGGCTCTCTGCCTTCGAGCTTGGGCCAATTGACAAGCTTGGAGTCTTTGTTTTTGGGCAATAACAACATTAGTGGCTCTCTGCCATCAAGTTTGGGCAACTTAACGAGTCTGAGTATTTTGAGTTTGATCAACAATTACATCGATGGATCTTTGCCTACGAGTTTTGGCAAGTTAACAAGCTTGCAGAATTTGGATGTGAGCGGCAATCTGTTGGAAGGTGTTTTCGAAATCGATCGATCAACCTGAGAGTAAATTCGATATCTGGACAGATACCTACTCGGTTTGGGAACGTTCGGAATGCACAGAATCTGAATGTCGATCTTTCTAACAACTCTCTGTACGGTGCTATCCCCGAATCTCTTGCCTTGTTGCAGAACATTGATTTATCCAACAACAATTTAGAGGGTCGAATTCCACCTAGTGTAAGGGCCAAGTTCGCGGAGGCCTCGTTCTATGGCAACCCGAATTTACTTTTACATCCTGGTGATTCCAGCATTCCTCTTAAGAAGAAAGCAAGGAATCATCAGAACAATATAAGGATATTTCTTCCTGTTGCATTGTTCGTTGTCTGTTCATTTCTCGGTGCCTTCCTATTCGTTTGCTACAAGAAAAGGAAGAAAACGGCCCGCAACGTGAAAGCTGATGGTTCTGAACATGGAGACATATTCAAGATATGGAATTACAACTGGAAGATGGCGTATCAAGACATCATTGATTCGACGGAAGACTTTGACCTCAGATACTGCATTGGAACTGGAGGCTACGGCAGTGTGTACAGAGCACAATTGTCGAGCAAGAGAGTCGTTGCTGTTAAAAAACTTCACAGATTCGAAGGTGAGAATCCGACATATGACGAGTGTTTTAGGAATGAAGCCAAGGTTCTGTCTCAAGTTCGTCACAAGAATATAGTGAAGCTTTTCGGGTTTTGTCTGCACAAACGTAGCATGTTTCTCATCTACGAGTACATGGAAAGGGGTAGCCTGTTTTGCATCCTGAAGGATGAAGCCGAAGCCTTGGAGCTAAATTGGACGAAAAGAGTGAATGTGGTGAAGGCCACTGCCGATGCACCTACATGCATCACGATTGTAGCCCACCGATTCTGCACAGGGACATTTCCAGTAGCAACATACTTTTGAATTCGAAGCTTGAAGCTTGTGTATCTGATTTCGGCACTGCCAGATTGTTGGATCCAGATTCATCCAATCAGACTCTACTTGTTGGAACACGTGGTTATATTGCACCAGGTACGAATACACGACTTTAGCTTCTTCTTTTTTCCTGTTTCTCAATTTAAAAACAATATTATGTGTTTATTGGTTTTGTGATCATTTACATTTGCAGAACTGGCGTACACCATGGTTGTTACAGAAAAATGTGACGTTTACAGTTTCGGTGTGTTGGCCCTGGAAATCATGCTCGGAAATCATCCAGGGGATTTGCTTACCTCCATACAATCCCAGAAATTTGCTCAAAAGTCGATGCTCCAAGATTTGCTAGATAAAAGTTTACTTTCTCCAGATGACATAAGGGTATCGAGTGATGTGGTTCGTGTGGTGACGATAGCACTCAAATGCATAAGTTCTGACCCGAAGTGTCGGCCATCAATGAATCAGGTGTCTCAACAACTTGGTGTTCCAGGGCCACCATTGGAAATGCCCTTTTGTGCCATATCAATGCTGCATCTTATGCAATCAGATTGAGTTTATGGGAAATAACTTCATTCTACAAGTTCCATTCTATAGGTTGTGTATGTAGCAATTCTAATTTAATATTTAAACTACTGGCCACGGTTCGATTTTTCATTTTTCTTTTCTTTTTAGTTCAATAATATAATGTGTTTACTTTATACTTCTCACCACAAAATATGACTAAACACACTCACATAAGTTTACTTGATATTAAGAATCATATCTTATCTCAACTTCTTTAACTAACATGACATTTATGTATGTGATGTGCAGTTCGAGATCAAAGTGTTATTGATTTTTTGGTTGTATAACAGAGGAAATTAATCAGCTTTAAGAATGTTTTTTAGATGTATATGTTCAATAATCTAGGCTTTGCTTGACAGAATAAACTGCTTTGAGGGCAAATTTGAATTTAGCTAGTTAAAAAGTAGAGAGATAAACAACAAAAAAGAGGAAAATTGTACACGTAGAATCACATTCTCAACTTCATAAATAAGAACTGACAGAACATGTAATGCTAATTATATGTAATGAGCTCAATGTGAATACATGAGCTGTGAAATTGATATGGAACGAAAGGGCATTGGCAACGGCGGTGAGCGAACAGCAAGTTCCCGAGATACCTGAAGCATTGATGGCCGACACTTTGGGTCTGCACGAATGCAACTGAGTGCTACTTTCACTGCACGAACCACGTCTTTACACACCCGTACTTCATCTGGAGATGGTAGCCTCTTATCTAACAGGTCTTGGAGCATCATCTTTTCACAACATCTTGTGGATAATATGGAAGTCAGAACGTCCCCTGGATGATACCCCAACATGGTTTCAAGGGCCACCACACCGAAGCTGTAGACATCACATTTTTCTGTAACAATCATGGTGTATGCCAGTTCTGCACATTCAACTTCATAATTAGATGCTTATATTCATCACTCATTTTACACTAAGAGAAAGAAAAGACGTACCTGGTGCAATATAACCACGAGTTCCCACGAGCATAGTCTGGTTGGATGAATCTGGATCCAACAATCTAGCCGTCCCGAAATCAGATACAAAAGCTTCAACCTTTGAATTCAAAGTATGTTGCTACTGGAAATGTCCCTGTGTAGAATTGGCGGGCTACAGTCGTGATGCATGTAAGACAGAGCATCCGCAATGCCCTTCACCACATTCACTCTCTTGGCCCAATCTAGCTCCACCGCGTCTTCTGCATCCATCAAGACACAGAACAGACTCCCCCTTTCCATGTAATCATAAATGAGAAACATACAACGATTGTGCAGACAAAACCCGTAAAAGCTTCACTATATTCCGATGGCGTATTCCAGACAAAACCTTGGCTTCATTCCTGAAACACATGTCAAATGTTGGATTCTCACCTTCGAATCTGTGAAGCTTTTTAACAGCAACAACTCTTCCGCTCGGCAATTCTGCTCTGTACACACTACCGTAGCCTCCAGTTCCGATGCAGTATCTGAGGTCAAAGTCTGCCGTTGATTCAATGATGTCTTCATACGCAAATCTTCCCATCGTAATTCCATATCTTGAAAATGTCTCCGTGTTCAGAACCAGGTGTCACTTGGGGACTTGCTTTCTTCCTTCTATTGTAGTACAAGAACGGGACTACACCGAGACATGAACAGACAAAGAACAACGCAACTGCCACGAAAATATATTTATATTTTTGATTGTACCTTGCAGTATCACCGGGTAAGAGCAATTTGGGGTTTCCATTAAATTCATAATGTGGAAACTTATACCAGACACTAGGTGGAATTTGACCCTGTAAACCATTGTAGGACAAATCAATGCTCTTAAAATAGGAAAGAGATTCAGGGACTACACCAGAGAGATTGTTATTGGAAAGATCGATACTGAGATAATGTGCATTAGGAACGTGCCCGAGCTGAGTAGGTATCTGCCCGGAGATTAAGTTTCTACTGAGTCTAATCCTTTCGATTGAAAGAAGCTTTTCTATCCCTGCTCCGAAAACACCTTCCAACTTATTCCCGCTCAGATCCAAATATTGCAAGCTCTTTAACTTTCCAAAGCTCAACGGCACAGAACCGTTGATGTGATTGTTTCGCAACACCAAAGAGCTCAATGTCGTTAAGTTTCCCAAGCTTGAAGGCAGAGTGCCGCTTACAGAATTGTTGCTCAAATCAAGCTTAACCAATCTCTTGAGTTGGCCCAAGCTTGAAGGCAATGATCCATTGATATTATAGTTAAAACTCAAATCAAGAGTAACCAAGCTGGTTAATTTGCCTATATCCGACAGAATGGCTCCTTCAATATTATTATAGGAAATACTAAGCACCTCCAATTTGGTGAGATTAGTGAGCGAAAGAGGCAACGTACCTGAAATCCTATTGTCTGACAAATCGAGATAAGTTAGGTTCACTAGCTTTCCTATCTCCGCTGGGATATATCCATGGAAATGGTAGCCACACCCAGTGAGATGAATTTTAGTGAGGTATGGAAAAGCAGCCAATTCTAATTCATCAAGCCCAAACTCCCAATCTCGAACTTGCAGTTGTGAATCATAGCATTTTTGTGGTGACCTCATTTCAGCAACACGACCAGCACGATTACAAGTGATGCCGCTCCAGTTGCAATGATCACTACTTTCTGATGATGAGACATCAGAAGGCCACCACTTACTCAACGCCTCCAATTCTCTATCCCTTCCGTAATCATCAACAGTAGCTGTAATCACGAATATGCTACTGATGATGACAATGATGAAGCTACGAACCAACTCACATCTGGAATTCATTCCAAAAGAAGTAAATTAATTAGTTTCTGATAATATTATATTCAGGAATTTTTAAGGATGTTTACTTCACCCCAACTGCAATGCTCCTAATCTTATACCAGTAAGAGTTGTAGTCTATGATCTCTTCCAAGCTTTTACCACCACTCCTTTAATTCTTTCCGTGTTTGCTGGGCAGCTTGATGACCCACCCATGACTCCAAACACTTCACTTTCTTACTTTAAATCAAACTCACATATTCTTCCAGTTTTTCTTTTAAATTGCTATATTTTAATTGCTTCTGTTTTCATTCATTCATATCCTGTCTATATTTATTAATAACAGCGATTATAAATTAAAATACGAAATTATTTATCCTTTCGAAATATATATTCCTCATGACTAACAAGTAAAAATGTAGGTGAAATTATATTCCCAAATAATAGTCTACGTACCAGTCTTGGAAGTCCAGTCAACGGCCCCACACAACCTACAAAATTTCCAGGAAATTATGGTTCAGGCATTTTTCTTCACCTATAGGTTTGGTTTGGTGCTATTCTAATTTAATTTAATACTTGTAATTCTTTTAAGATTTAATTTAATTTAGTAAGGCAAACTCAAGGCCAAATTATCCATCTCCTACCCTGCATCAAGATTGACCTCAAATTACTATTTTGCTACAGTGCTGCATCTGCATTGAGGCAACTGTTTTATCCTCAAAACTTTTTCTCTTTTTTATCTGGTTCTTTTCTAAGTTTAAGTTTATTTTTTTCCTTTGATTTTTTATAACATTTTCTTTGTAAGTACATAGCATTTATATTATTTTTTATTATGTGCACCATTGTACACCATTAATATTAAATTAATACTACTATTTATAAAAACTAATATTATTGCTTATAAAAACAAATACTATTGCTATTGGTGTGCCGTGCGGTGCACAAGGTGTGTAGAGATGTGGTTCGTGCAGTGAAAGTAGCATTAAAATGCATGCCGATGCCCTCTCGCTCCATATCAATGTTGCACCTCATGCTTCCCGATTCAGCTCATGAGATCTAAGAAATTTGAGAAGGTTCACCATTAGCACTTGATAATTGAGTTTTTTTTTTTTTTTGGAGTTGTTAATGTGACTTTGTACTTTTGTTGCCCTGTTTTTGTTCCTTTTGCATCTTTAGCTCTGTTCAATCCAACTCGAAGTATCTTTCTATGCATTGTAAGAATTCTCTCAAACCATTTCATCTTTGGCTTTATTGAAAGTTATATTTGATTTGGTTGAAAACTATATGAACTTATTAATCATTTATAGCTTATTTTTCATTTGATTTCATGTTTTTATTACTTAATTTTTAAAAGAGAAGAGAACAGGGAATTAAAAGAGAGGATATCAGATATTTTTAAAGGACACTTTGTTGGAAGGATATTAGTCTAAAGTTGATATTGAAGATGTGAAGGATGAGTTCAAGCTTTCTATTGACCAAGTCCACAAAGCCTAGATGAAGTAGTTAACGAAGTGATACCTTTATTCTTTATAGCTAATACTGTTAGCTTTGTAGAGACGCCTTTCATATAGCATTCCACATTTGTAGGATGGTACTCGACCATGCCATAGTTTATATGGACTATTATCAACTTTCTTACGAGACACCTTATTTAAAAGGTAACTGGCAGTTAACACTGTTTCTCCCCACATATTTTGAGGTAACCCAGAATCTAACAACATTGCTTTCTTAATTTCTTTCAATGTTCGGTTTTTCCGTTCCGCAACACCATTTTGTTGAGGTGAATAAGGTGCAGTAGTTTCATGCTTAATTCCATGTTGTGCACAAAATTTAGCAAACGGAAACTCATACTCACCTTCTCTATCACTTCTCAACGTTTTAATCTTTCGATTAAGTTTATTTTCAACTTCATTTTTGTAGAGAACAAATTTATCAAAAGCTTCGTCTTTACTCTTTAGAAGATACACAAAACAATACTTTGTGCTATCATCTACAAACGTGATAAAATATTTATTTCCACCACGTGTTTGCACGGTTTTTAATTCACACACATCCGTGTGAATTAAGTCAAGTGGTTCACTATTTCTTTCAATAGTTTGGAAAGATGACCGAGTCATTTTCGCTTCCACACAAGTCTCACACTTGTGATTTGTATCAACTTGGAGTGTTGAAATGCTATTCATATTAATTAGCTTTCTTAATGAATTAAAATTGACATGTCCGAAACGGCCATGCCAAGTAATAGACGACTCAATCAAATAAACATGAGTAGAAGCATATTTATTCATGTTTTTCTTGATAGTCATTACATTGAGCTTAAAGAGTTCTTCACACGCATAGCTCTTCCCAACAAACACTCCATTTTTGGATAAAATAACTTTATCCGACCCTATTACAATGCGAACACCGTGTTTATTCAACAAAGAACCAAACCTAAATTCTTACGAATCTCCGGCACATAATTTTTTGTCAGAAAATCTCCTAGATAATTTCCCAACATGGTTCAAGGGCAACTACACCGAAGCTGTAAACATCACATTTTTCTGTATTCAACTTCATAATAAGATGCATGTATAAACTCATACTTGATATCTCATTTTCCACTTAAAAGAAAGAAAAAGGCATCATGGTGCAATATAACCATGAGTTCCCACGAGCATAGTCTGGTTGGATGAATCAGGATCCAAAAATCTAGCTGTCCCGAAATCAGATACAAAAGCTTCAAGCTTTGAATTTAAAAGTAGGGAAAAATCCAATTTTGATCATTAAAGTTTACATTTTTACAGTTTTGGTCACTCAAGTTTACCCACTTTTAAAATTGGTCACCCAAGTTCATTTTTCCTCTCACATTAGGTCCTGTCGTCAGTCAACCCGTCTTTAACTGACGGAATCAACGAGCGAACGGAATCAACGAGCGAATTCATTCCTAACACCCCAAACCGAAATTTCAGTCTCTTTCCCCCTTTTACAAAAACCCTAATTTATAATTTCAGCGTCTCTCTCCCCCAGCGATAATCTCAGCCTCTCTCTTCCCCCAGCGATTCTGATTGTTAATGGCGATAAGGAAAAATTTGAGTCTGCACCCCAATACGGTAAACCTTCGTTTCTAATTTACAATTTACTAGCTGATTCAAGTTTATCGCACGAGTTATTGATTGAGTTTCAAATTTACAATAGAATTCTTCACTCACAAAGTTTCAAATGATTCTGGAATTTTAATATAATTTTGAATTTTTTTAAAACTTGAATGCAACACTTACATGATACACCGCCATTTTAAATTTCGAAACCGTAAATTAGTGTCTCACCAATAAAATATACCTTTGGTTGCAGATACAGAGCTTGATTGACAATGAAAACTGGACAAAAATCGAGTTTCAAGAAAGAGGGGAAATGGGCTGACGAATTTGGGGTTAATCTTTGTAATCCTAAATGAATTCGCGTTTTTTCTAGTTCATTCCGTCAATCAAAGACGGGTTGACTGACGGCAGGACTTAATGTGAGAGGAAAAACAAATTTGAGTGACCAATTTTGAAAGTGGGTAAACTTAGATGATCAAAACTGTAAAAAGGTAAACTTTAGTGATCAAAATTAGATTTTTCCCTCAAAAGTATGTTGCTACTGGAAATGTCCCTGTGTATAATGGGTGGGGTACAATCGTGATGCAAGTAAGACAGAGCATTCGCAATATCCTTCACAACATCGACTCTCTTCATCCAATCTAGCTCCACGGCTTCTGCTTTGTCTGTCAACACGCAAAACAGGCTGCCCCTTTCCATACATGTAATCACCTCTGAGTTGATTGCCACTCAAGTTGAGATGAGTTAGTTTGGATAGCCTTCCGATTTCAGGCGGAATGCGCCAGAAATGTATGAATTTGAAATGTCAAACACCTCCAATCTGGTGAGATTTCCCAGTGAAGGAGGTAACTCAACATTGAGTGGATTTCCACCCAAATTGAGATGAGTTCGTTTGGAGATCGAGGTTTCCTATTTGAGGCGGAATGGCACCGGTAATCAAGTAATTTGTAACACTTAACGTGAATTTTAGATATTTCAAGTATTTTTGAAAAGTATAGAATATCCATCTCTAAATTAAATTAAATTTTGTTAATATTTTCAATATTTATTTATTTAGATATATATTCATGTATAGATATACATAAGATATTTATTTTACACGTTACTTCATCCCCAAAATTCTCACTTGTATTTTCTGCCGCCTAGCCGCCTAAATAAAAAAAAAACGTTTTGTATTTAATAAAGAAAAAATACATCTTTATCATGTGATAGTTCATATCATATTATTTTCTCAAATAAAATATTTCCCTTAAATTTCTCAAATTTATTATTTATTAAAAAATAAAAAATAAAAGATCACGTATTTACGTATTCAATCTGATCCCATTATTTTCTCAACAAAAACCTTTTTTCTCAACTCTTTTTATACTCAGTCTTCTTCACAAATTAAACAACGGAAAATTCTCTTTCACCGTAAAATTTGAGTTGAGATTTTCAGTACCAAAATAACAGCTTCTTCTCTACAAAAATTAGTACGTTTATTTGCTCCTTCTTTGTTGAATTATATCTTTTCAGTAAAGAATTATCATGTTAAAACCTTTTCCATAATTCAAAAGAAATTCTTATTTATTTTAAAAGTATGATTTCGAAATTGGCTACTTGTCTAATTACTCAAATATTTTGCAGAGACCTTTAAAGTTTTGATTTTATGCCGAAATATTTAATTCTTAAGCCAATATTGATTTTCCATCACTTTTATGTTTAGCATCAATATTTATTTAATTCTCTGCAATGGCCGATATTTTAACACCAAATTCTGATTTCTATTTTCAATTAATTATTAATTAGTGAGTGTGAATATTTATTTATTTATTTGTAGCTCTTAAACATTTATTTACTAATTTTTCAAAGCTTATAAACACAAATTGAATCACTGTCAATTTTTAATTTCATATTCATGTTCTTAAATTACTTTTATATGACCGAGATTATCTTAAAATTATTATTCTCGGATTTTATCTTATTTTAATTAGTTTATTAATAAAAGTTTTAGATTTTTATAAATCTATTAGTAAACTCTAAGATCGACATCGAATTGAGGTGGGGTTTTTACTTGCTTTGTCACTTTTAAATATTCATGTGAGTGTTATTATTGTTTGCTACATCTTACAGCCTATGTTATTATGGTTGGTTTATCCAACAAGCCTATAGTTACCTAATCAACAAGACTATGTTATTATGGTTGGTTTATCCAACAGCCTATGGTTGGTCTTGCCAACAAGCTTGTGAAATTGTATGTATGTTTATGAGTTTATAATTTTATTTACATGTGACAAAGTGGGGGAATCTCACTGAGCTAGTGGTTTTTACTTGCTTTATCACTTTTAAGTATTCATGTCAATTTTATTATTACTTGTTACATCTTACGGCCTATGTTATTATGGTTGATTTATCCAACAAGCCTATGGTTGACCTAGTCAACAAGCCTATGTTATTATGGTTGGTTTCCAACAGCCTATGGTTGGCCTTGCCAACAAGCTTATGAAATTGTATGCATGTTTGTGAGTTTTATAATTTTATTTACATGTTATATTTGATTGTGATAAAGTAAGGAATCTCACTGAGCTAGTGGTTTGCTCACCCCAATCTCATTGGATTGTCTCAAATGGTTAATTGAATGTTACTTTAGCAATTGATTTCATTTAAAATTGATTCATGTTATTTTTTATTCAAAGTATTAGTTTTAAGATTTAAATTATTCTTATTCAAATGAGAGTCGCGTCCCTGTTATTGCATTAAACCTCTTGTTTGAGATAAATAAAATTTTAGTGATTCAGTTTAAGGTTCAATAATGTTTTTCAATAATGTTTCATGTTTTAACATTTACTTCCGCTGCAAATTCTTATAAAATTCTCCAACTTGGTGAGACTGGGCAGCGAATGAGGCAACTCACCCCAGGGATGATTGCCAGATAAATTGAGATAAGTTAGATAGCCGACGCACTTGGTGAGATGAATTGTAGTGAGGTACGGAAAAGCAAGCACGTCTAATTCCTCAAGCCTACGATCCCAATATCCTTGCCATTGTAAAGCATAGCATTCTTGTGGGGAGTTATCTGAGAAACACGACCAGCACGGTTACAAGTGATGCCACTCAGTTGCAATTTATTCGTCGGTATATGTCAGAAAATTCATTCATTTCTATAAGAAGACTAGTCGGGTGTTACATGAAGCAAGTTATAGATGAAATCAGCTTTAACGAAAATTTTAGTTGTATATGGTAAATAACACACACCCTAAGCTTTGCTTTACAGAATAAACTGCTTTCAACTTGCTAGTTACAAGAAAAGTAGGAAAATAGTACACTTTGATTGAATAACACTCATAACTTCATAAATAAAAACTGACACAAGTTGATGCCTAATTATATGTAATAAGCTCAATCTGAATACATGAGCTGTGAAATTGATATGGAACGCAAGGGCATTGGCAATGGCGGTGAGCGAACAGCAAGTTCCCGAGACACCTGAAGCATTGATGGCAGAGACTTTGGGTCTTCACGTATGCAACTCAGTGCTACTGTCACTGCACGAACCACGTCTTTACACACCCGTACTTCATCTGGAGATGGTATCCTCTTATCCAACAGGTCTTGGAGCATCATGTTTTTACAACATTTTTTGGATAATATGGAAGACAAAAAATCCCCTAGATGATACCCCAACATGGTTTCCAGGGCCACCACACTGAAGCTGTAAACATCACATTTTTCTGTAACAACCATCGTCTACGCCAATTCTGCACACACACGACTTCATAAGATGCTTGTACAATAAACTCATATTTTGATCATTCATATTACACTAAGAGAAAGAAAAGACGTACCTGGTGCAATATAACCATGAGTTCCCACGAGCATAGTCTGGTTGGATGAATCAGGATCCAAATATTTAGCCGTTCCGAAATCAGATACAAAAGCTTCAAGCTTTGAGTTCAAAAGTATGTTGCTACTGAAGGTACAATCGTGATGCATGTAAGACAGAGCTTTCGCAATGCCCTTCACCACATTTACTCTCTTGGCCCAATCTAGCTCCACGGCTTCAGCTGCATCCATCAAGACGGAAAACAGGCTACCCCTCTCCATGTAATCATAGATGAGAAACATGCATCGGTTATGGAGACAAAACCCGAAAAGCTTCACTATATTCCAGACAAAACCTTGGCTTCATTCCTAAAACACATGTCAAATGTTGGATTCTCACCTTCGAATCTGTGAAGCTTTTTAACAGCAACAACTCTTCCGCTAGGCAATTTTGCTCTGTACACACTGCCTTAGCCTCCAGTTCCGATGCAGTACCTGAGGTCAAAGTCTGCCGTTGATTCAATGATGTCCTCATATGCGATCTTGCCGTCGTAATTCCATAATTTGAAAATGTCTCCATGTTAAGAATCAGGTGTCACTTGGGGTCTTGTTTTCTTTCTCTTGATGTAGTAGTATATGAGGTATAAGAATGCACAGCCAAACAACGACGCAATAGGAGCAAAAATTTGTGTAAGTCTGGCTTTCGGATCACTAGGGGGTCGTAGTTTGGGGTTATCAAGAAATGAGGTTTCTGGAAACTTACGCCAAACACTGTGTGGAATTCGACCTTGTAAAAGATTGTTGGAGAAATCAATACTCATCAAATTGGAAAGAGTTTGTTGTTGGAAAGATCAATACTGAGGGAAGGTGCATTAGTAACAAATCCAAGCTGAAACGGTATGTCCCCAGATAATGAATTTTTGCTTAGGTCAATCGATTTGATTGAAGCTAGTTTCTCCACCCCTGCTTTAAAAACACCTTCCAACTTATTACCCGCCAAAATCAAATATTCCAATTTTTCTAATTGACCAAAGGTTCTAGGCAAAGATCCATTTAAAAAATTGTATCTTAAATCAAGAACAGCCAAGCTCCTAAGGTTCCCTAGTTCAGGCGGAATGGGGCCGAAAATATCACTATTATAAGAAACGTCAAGCACCTGCAATTTGGTAAGTTTTCCTAGTGAGGGAGGCAATTCACCTTTGAGTCCATTCATTGTTGAGAAATGTTTTTCAACTATTTGCTATATTTTGCCTCTCCTTTCATTCATTTGTACCCGACCGCTCCAACAGAAATTGCTAGGGGCCTATTAGGTATGTTTGTTATTTTTAATACAACAGTAATGGAAATAAAAGTAAGTAATTGATTATTCTCTTATAATCACTTTACTCAACTCTGTTTAAATGATACTTATTATTGATTTTCCAACCAAACAATAACAATGCAATCAATAATTCATAATAATTGACCCTAAATTATATTCATTATCATTTTCATGTCATACCCAGTGGCCCTAATAATACTACAAAATAATACTTCCTCCGTTTCGGAAGACTCTGCGTCAACTTTTCGGGGCAGATATTAAGAAAATTTGCTTTATGTTTTATTGGGAGAGGTAGAAAGGATAATAAATGTGTATTGTAAAGTTATAAATTGAAAAAAGTGTGTCTATTTTTTAATGTGTAAATTCTTACGAGACCAAAAAAAAAAGTGTGGTAAATATTTGGGGACGGAGCGTGTACTTGTTGGCTGCAAGATGTGAGATAGTAGCCCCATGCTTTTGAAGTCCAAAAATGCGGTTGATGGGAAATGGATGGGCTTGTATGTTGATTTTAGGCCGTGAGACATGGCCCTGCAATATTGGGCCTTCCATTCTCTTCTCTTTTTTTTTCTTTTTTTTTTTTGAGTCCAATTCATTTACTCCACAATCTCGACTTGTTCTTCTCAATTTATTTCTTGAATTGACTAAAATAAAAATACATGTTTTGCTCTAAAAATTTTCATTTTTCAACAAAACATACAAAACACTAACTTTTTGACAATTAAGTACAATTAATTAATTTTAATATAAAATATACATAAAATCCTCTAAACTAAGAAAATAAACATATGAATTTCGAACAATTTTCACATTAATCACTCACTAAGCTAATAATTTTGTTCGTATCATATATTTTAACATTTTACATATTAAAGAGTTCAATAATAGAATGGTGAATGCGTCTTTAAATTATTTTAAAATATATATATATTATCATGTTATTTTATATTTTTTATATTTAAATTTAATATTTCACTTTTAAGTATAAGTGACATCTTTTTTAGAAAAAAATTGAGCTTTAAAATCTTAAATAAATTATTGCCTTAAACTAGTTTTCAAAAATCTAGTAACACCACAACCGATCTAGGGAGTGTAGCTTGTGCAGCCGCATATTTGAGTATTGGGATGAATAAAGAAACTATGGCGAGACTAGAATAAAATTTAATTTATTTTCAATAAATATTAAAATTAAAACCGAACAGACTTATACCTATTAAAATTTTAAAAAAATATTATAATTAAAGCTTTGGCTATATACATTACTCATTAGTAATTTACATAAAAAAAAAAATTGTACCTAATAATAATTTTTCCAAGATTTTAAACTTACCTGTCAATGCAAGGAATAAATAAAGTGTACTTTCATGTCTATGACAATTGACGCGTTGACTTGGAGATTTTTTATTAGGAATTTTGGATAAAGTTGTGACTTGTGAGGCATAATCAATTTGAGTGCGTTTACAACCAAAGTATATTAAGTCAAGGTCAACTCTGCCGCCTGCAAAAAATTATTTTAAGAAGACTAATGACCTTTTATAGTTAGAAGTAAATTCTTTAAAAAAATTATATTTTTTGAAGTTATGTAGTAAAATTTTATAGTTAGCAGTAAATTATCCACCAAGGAAAAACTTAGGCCATAATGGCTTCAGAGGGAGCATAAGATATTATACATGTATGTTTGCAATTATCCCTAACCCAGAAATTTTTTTTAGTGTGAACAAGTTTCGTGCAATGAAATTGATTTTTAATTTATAAACATGTGAATTTATTCAGAGTGTAATACGAGTCAATTTTAGTGAATTATAAAAGTGTGTTGAAAATTTGGAATGAATGAAATGAGTTAAATAATCTAATTTCATACTATAAAACTTGTTTATGGGAGTCGGGAGACCCACTCACTCTAAAATAGAGGGAGTACTGGTTTTAAAAGAAAATCAAGGGGGAGTACTGTATGTATGCATGTATCTGTTTTTTATAGCTCGCTCTGTTTCACATATATTAAGTGTCTGTTTAAAATAAGATTAAGCAACATAAAATTTTAACATTATTAATCTTCTCTTTGGTCAATCTCTCTCTCCACGATTCTCTCTCCTCTGAATTTAGATTAGAAAACATAAAGATGTGAGATAAATGAAATAATATATTATCCTCAATTAATTTTAAATATTTAAGGTGGCAAGAAATAGAGAAAAATAGCTAAACTATAAAAATACTAGTTAAATTAATTTATAAACAGTGGTTACCTAATATGAATGGAGCGAGTGTATATATACTTAGATAAGTCCTCTGATAACATACTAAATTTATTCAAGAAACAATATTTGGTGATCTTTTGTAAGATAGGACTTGATACACATGATAAACTGCAACCGGATTACATGTATAAATTGTGATCGCTGTAGCAAGTCCTGGTCAAGCCGGCCAAGCTAGAAAATATTGTACACTAATATAAAACCAGTCTAGTAGTGCATATATAAGTAATTTGTATGAATGAAAATTATTACCTCAAAAAAACATATTGTATAAGTGATGGATTACTACTGTATGGTGAATCTTGGGTTTGCTACCAGCATAATCATCATCATAATCATCAATATACACGCGACGTATGCTTCTAATTCCAGCAGGAGTGGAGAATTTGAGGCATTGAATGCTTGGTGGCCCTGCAACGCCCCGAAAGCTGATCATTGCAAGTGGTATGGCATCACTTGTAATGACGCAGGCCGTGTTGCGGAGATGAGCATGCAAGAATGCGTTACTTCGGGACTCCAAGGATTTTACAGTCCGGTCGACCAATTAGACGTGCTCGCTTTTCCATACCTCGCTAGAATTCATCTCACCAACATTTTGCTAGGTGGAGGAATTCCAGAAGAGATAGGTAAGCTATCCAATCTAATTTATCTCAATTTATCTCTGAATAGTCTCTCGGGTCAGTTGCCTCCTTCTTTGGCAAATCTCACGAAATTGGAGGTGCTTCACATTTCTTCTAATTACGACATTTCCGGTGCCATTCCGCCTCAAATAGGAAACCTCCCAAAACTAACTTATCTCAACTTGTCCCAAAATAGCCTCAAAGGCGAGTTGCCTCTTTCGCTAGCTAATCTCACCAAATTGGAGGTTCTTGACATTTCTTACAACAGTATTTACGGAGTCATTCCGTCAGATATAGGCCAATTAACCAGCTTGGTTACTCTTGATTTGAGTTTTAACCATTATATCAATGGGTCATTGCCTTCAAGCTTGGGCAAATTAACAAGACTGGAATCTTTGATTTTGAACCATAATGAAATCACTGGCCCTTTGCCTTCAAGCTTGGGCCAATTAACAGGATTGAAAACTTTGATTTTGAGAAGTAATCAAATCAGTGGCTCTTTGCCTTCAAGCTTTGGCCAATTAACAAGATTGAAATCTTTGATTTTGAGCAGTAATAAACTTGGTAGCTCTTTGCCATCAAGCTTGGGCCAACTAACAAGCTTGGTTACGCTTGATTTGAACTACAATTACATAAACGGCTCTCTGCCTTCAAGCTTAGGCCAACTATCAAGTTTGGTTACGCTTGATTTGAGCTACAATTACGTAATTGGCTCTTTGCCGTCAAACTTGGGCCAACTAACAACCTTGGTTACACTTAATTTGAGCCATAATAACATAAACGGCTCTCTGACTTCAAGCTTGGGCAACTTAACAAGATTGAGATCTTTGATTTTGAGCTACAATCACATCAATGGCTCTTTGCCGTCAAGCTTGGGCAACTTAAAAAAAACTTGCAGTACTTGGATCTGAGAGGTAATCAGTTGGAAAGTGTTTTTGGAGCAGGGATAGAAAAACTTCCTTCAATCCAAATCATTGAACTGAGAGGAAATTCAATCTCTGGACAGATACCTACTAAGGTTGGGAATGTTCCTAATGCACACAATCTTTTTCTCGATCTTTCCAAAAACAATCTCTCTGGTGAAGTCCCTGAATCTCTTTCCCATTTCAAGAACATTGATTTGTACGGAAATAATTTAGAGGGCCAAGTTCCAACTAACGTCTGGGATAAGTTTCAACACGGATCATTCTATGATAACCCCAAATTACTCTTCCCCAGTGATTCTAGGATTCGGATTGAGAAGATAGCAGGGCATCATCACAAAATTATGAAGTATGTTCTTCCTGCTGCATTATTCTCTGTTTTTTTTGCTCTCGGTACATTCCTGGCCATCTATTATAGAAAGAAGAAGAACACAAGCTGCCAAGTGACACCAGATTCTAAGCACGGAGACGTGTTTAAGATATGGAATTACGACGGGAAGATGGCGTATGAAGACATCATTGAATCCACGGCAGACTTTGACCTCAGATTCTGCATCGGAACTGGAGGCTATGGCAGTGTGTACAGAGCAGAATTGCCGAGCGGAAGAGTTGTTGCTGTTAAAAAGCTTCACAGATTCGAAGGTGAGAATCCAACATTTGACATGTGTTTCAGGAATGAAGCCAAGGTTCTGTCTGGGATACGTCACAGGAATATAGTGAAGCTTTTCGGGTTTTGTCTGCACAACCGCTGCATGTTTCTGATCTATGGTTACATGGAAAAGGGCAGCCTGTTTAGCATCTTGAACGATGCGGTTGAAGCTATGGAGCTAGATTGGGCCAAGAGAGTAAATGTGGTGAAAGGCATTGCGGATGCTCTGTCTTACATGCATCACGACTGTACCCCTCCGATTCTGCACAGGGACATTTCCAGTAGCAACATACTTTTGAATTCAAAGCTTGAAGCTTTTGTATCTGATTTCGGGACGGCCAGATTGTTGGATCCGGATTCATCCAATCAGACTCTACTTGTAGGAACTCGTGGTTATATTGCACCAGGTACGTATACCACAATAAGTTTTCACTTGATCAATATCTGTGCATCTGATGATATGTATATTGGTTGCACATGATGCATTTGAATTTGCAGAGCTGGCGTACACTATGGTTGTTACAGAAAAATGTGATGTTTACAGCTTTGGTGTGTTGGCCCTGGAAATCATGTTTGGGGATCATCCAGGGGATTTTCTTTCTTCCATATTATCCACAAAACTTGCACAAAACATGATGCTCCAAGAGCTGTTAGATAAGAGGCTACCATCTCCGGATGATGTAAAGGTGTGTAGAGATGTGGTTCGTGCAGTGAAAGTAGCATTAAAATGCATATGCCATGACCCGAAGATGAGGCCATCAATGCATCAAGTGTCTCAACAGCTTGGTGTTTGTGCGCCGCCACTGCCAATGCCCTCTCGCTCTATATCAATGTTGCACCTCATGCTTCCTGATTCAGCTCATGAGATCTAACAAATTTGAGAAGCTCAGCATTAGCGCTTGATAATTTGAGAAGTATCTTTCTATACATTGTTTAGTACTAAGTTTTAATGGATAACACTATATGTAGGAATTCTCTCAAAACATCATTTCATCTTTAGCTTTATTCAAAGTTATATTTGATTTGGTTGAAAACTATATGAACTTATTAATCATTTATACCTTATTTTTCATTTGATTTCATGTTTTTATTACTTAATTTTTAAAAGAGAGGACAGGATTTTAAAAGAGAGGACATCAGATATTTTTAAAGGACACTTTGAAGGAAGGATATTAGTCTAAAGTTGATATTGAAGATGTGAAGGATGAGTTCAAGCTTTCTATTGACCAAGCCCACAAAGTCTAGATGTAGTTAACGAAGTGATACCTTTATTCTTTATAGCTAATACTGTTAGCTTTGTAGAGATGCCTTTCATATAGCATTCTATTGCAGTTGTCTCTGCTTATATAATCTCATAGCAGCGCTCATGTAATTCACTTTTAATCTCATAGCATGCCAAAATAGTACGACCTATTCTAATTTAATCTTCAAATTACCGTCCACGGTTGGATGTTTCTTTTTTTTTTTTTTTTTTTTGTTCAATATAATGTGTTTTTACTACTCTATCACAAAACATGATCAATATTAAGAATCACATCTTATCTCAACTTCTTTAACAATCATGTCATTTATGTATAGTCATGTGCAGTTCGGGATCAAATAACTATTGATTTTTTGGTTGAATAACAGAGGAAATCAGCTTCAAGGATAATTTAAATTTTATAACAAAACACTAGGCTTGGCTTGGCTATACAGAATGAAGTGGTTTGGGGGGATTTGAATTTAGCTAGTTAAAGCTTAGATAAACAAGAAAAGCAGAAAATTGGTCACATTAAGGGCCAGCTTGGTTGGGGATAATGGGAATCACTTCTATTGATGTAGCTTGGTAGTTTTGATATACAAGTAATGGGAATAGAAGTAAGCAATTGATTACCCTCATTCACTCAACCCATCTCACATGATACCCATTGTTGATGTTTTAACCAAGCAAAAGCAATGCAATCAATAACCCTTAGTGATTAACTCCTCAATGATACCTATTGTTATTACTATTCCCTAGTCATACCAAGCGGGCCCTGAATCACATTCATAACTTCATAAATAAGAAGTGATACAACTTGTAATGCCTAATTATATCTCATTCTGAATACATGAGCTGTGACACTGATATGGAACGCAAGGGCATCGGCAATGGTGGTGACCGAACAGCAAGCTCCCGAGACACCTGTAGCATTGATGGCCGGGACTTTGGGTCTGCACGTACGCAACTTAGTGCTACTTTCACAGCACGAACCACATCCCTCGACACTCGTACTTCATCTGGAGATGGCAGCCTCTTATCTAACAGGTCTTGGAGCATCATCTTTTCACAACATCTTGTTGAAAATAAGCAGGAGAGAAAATTCCCTGGGTGATTCCCCAACATGGTTTCCAGGGCCACCACACCGAAACTGTAGACATCACATTTTTCTGTAACAACCATCGTGTACGCCAGCTCTGCACACTCAACTTCATAATTAGATGCTTGTACAATAAAAATCATACTTTGATCACTCATTTTACACAGAGAGAATGAAAAGGCGTACCTGGTGCAATATAACCACGAGTTCCCACGAGCATAGTCTGGTTGGATGAATCTGGATCCAACAATCTAGCCGTCCCAAAATCAGACACACAAGCTTCAAGCTTTGAATTCAAAAGTATGTTGCCACTAGAAATGTCCCTATGAAGAATCGGAGGGCTACAATCGTGATGCATGTAAGACAGTGCATCCGCAATGCCTTTCACTACATTTACTCTCTTCATCCAATCTAGCTCCATGGCTTCATCTGAATCATTTAAGATGCCAAACAGGCTACCACTTTCCATGTAATCATAGATGAGAAGCATGCAGCTGCTGTGCAGGCAAAACCCGAAAAGCTTCACTATATTCCTGTGACGTATTTCAGACAGAACCTTAACCTCATTCCTAAAACACATGTCGTATGCTGGATTCTCACCTTCAAATCTGTGCAGCTTTTTAACAGCAACAACTCTTCCACTCGGCAATACAGATCTGTACACACTGCCATACCCTCCAGTGCCGATGCAGTAACCAATCTCAAAGTCTGCAGTGGATTCAATGATGTCTTCATACGCAATCTTCCCGTCGTAATTCCATATCTTGAATATGTCTCCGTGCTTAGGATCAGGCACTACCGTGCTTATTTTCTTTCTCTTATTGCAGTAGACGATGATCCCACCCAAAATCGAACAAACAAACAACAATACAATCGGAATAACAATTTTTCTAATATCTTTGTTTCTCTCTTTCCTTGGAAGAGCAATTTCTGTTGGGGGGACAGTTTCTGTTGGATGAACAGTTTCCGTTGGAGGAAAAGTTTCCGGAATAAGAATTGTGGAATTACTAGGGGCTATTAACTTAGAGTTTCCAAAAAATGAGGTATTTGGAAATTTAATCCAGACTGCAGGTGGAATTAGACCGTTTAAATTGTTATTCGACAAATCCACTACTTTCAAATTGGACAGAGAAACAGGGATTTCCCCTGACATTGAATTCCTACTCAGATCAAGAAAAACCAAGCTGTTAAAGTGATTCGGAATTGCACCAGAAATATTATTACTAGAAACGTTAAGAACCTGCAATCTGGTGAGTTGTTGCAGCGTAGGAGGCAACTCATGTGAGAGTTGATTTCCAAACAAATTGAGATAAGTTAGTTGAAACAGGTAGCCAATCTGGAAAGGGATTTCACCAGCGAGTCCACATGTTCTGCTGAGATGAATTCGATTGAGGTACGGAAAAGCAACAAGATCCAGATAGTCCAGCCGACGTTTCCACGTACTATCGGTTTTATTGCATCCTTCAATGCTCATCTCCGTAACACGTCCAACGCCGTCGCATGTTATGCCATTCCACTTGCAATGATCGGCTTCAGAGTTGTTATAAGGCCACCAAGAAATTGCCATTCTTTCGTATTTTCGATCATTGGAATCATTAGTGGTAGTGGATGTCGTTTCTGCTGCTGCTGCGATCGCGAGTATGCTGATGATTATGAGGGTGGAATCCATCAAATATGTAACAACTAGCTTCAAGATTATGAGCTTGAGGATATCATATTATGATTCATTCACTTCAACGAAGGATTGTGTTGATTGTTTATATATGTATTGAGGATAGAGTTTTTTATTCACAGAAAGCGTATATATATCCAGCTTGGTGGGCTTGACCATTATTTGCAATAATTTAACTCGTTTTTTAAGAAATTTTGTATGAGAAAGTGTCCGAGTAAAATTCATTTTTGGTCCCACACGACACGGTACCTCACCATTTTGATCCCAAAACCATTTTTTCATGCAGTTTTGGTCCCACAGCGCAAGGTTTGTAACAAAAAGTGCAGTTGAACTTAATGAATTTCGTAACGGAAGGACCAAAACTGCATAAAAATCATCTTCTAATTCAATTAAATTATTTTTAAAAAAATAAAAATACCCAAAATTGTACTCCCTCCGTCCCAAACTTAACCCTATAGTTTCCGTTTTGGGCGTCCCACACTTAACTGAACACTTCCTTAAATGGAAATATCCACTTTATCACTTTATCACATAAAATACTAATAAACAACTCTTTCTACACCCAACTATTCATCACTTTATCACATAAAATACTAATAAACAATTCTTTCTATCCCCAACACTTTATCACTTTTCTTAAAACCCGCGATACAGTAACCGTAGTGTTGAGTTCAGGACGGAGATAGTATATTTTAGTGCAATAAATTGCATGATTTTAAAGTGCACGGTGCATCTAGTGGATACAATATTTAATCTTATTAAAATTATTTTTTCTAGCCCACCCCTCCATCAATTTCTGGATCAGCCCCTGTGATTATAATTGTCAACTCTCATCAGGAGAGCTGCAACTCGGTTTAATTTTTAGAAGTGAAATTGAGGTTGGTTTGTTTTTATTTCAGCTCTTTTGATGTTTTTGAATAATCATGAATCATTCCTGATGGTGGGAAATGCTTGAACTTTATATCTGTTCTCTGGTAAAAAGTCGCGTACAACTTTTCCTAGTTTAGGGGGTTGATTTATTGGACACTTGAAAATAATTAATATATTTCAGAATGCTTAAAATAATATTGCATGAGAATGATATATTGAATTGTTTTGGAACAATTTCAATGTTTGAATCAAAATTAAACAGGATAATTGACCCGGAGTAAACAAAACTCGTAATCCATCATATAAGAGAAAAAATATATACACACTATTATTAATTATTTTTACTAAATAATACTCCCTCCGTCCATCTATAGCTATAAGTTTATCTCTTTCCTTTTTCATCCGTTCAACAATAAGTTTCCTGTATTACTGTAGAAGGATCTACCAATAATTTATTCTGATTTTCAACACCAATAATTTATTCTGATTTATGTTGTTAAAAGTACTACTGTAGAAGGATCTACCAATAATTTTCTCAGGATTTGAGCAAGCACTTATTTACTTTTGAATATAGAGTTGGAAATTCAGTCATTATATTGGCCCCCACTAACCTACAAGTTTTTCAGAGTTATCAATTTTCTTAAGACTAGAATTTGATTTTGAAAATTTCTTTAACTCAACCAATTTTCACTTCACTTGCTTGTGCTAGTTTTCAGATTTTCGGTGTTATCAATAATACTGTCAGGACTTTGAACAAACACTTTGTTGCCCCTGAACAAAGATGACACTTCATCCAAAGCAAATTGAAATTTGGTGGGCTTTGTGCACGAAATTGACTCTTGTATTGTTAAAAGTGCTACCACAGACAGTCTACAAACATATAGTTTACAAAAGAATACATGTACATTGAACTTGCTATATGACAGAGGAAATGGGCTCAAAGGCAATTATATTGGTTGTATATGTTATACATCTCCAGATTTTGCTTCTGTTGTCATATGAAACAGTATATACTGCGGAAGAAACTGCTTTAAATAAGAACAGGCAGAAATTATAATGCCTAATTATATCTATGACTATATGATCTGCGACACTGTTATTGAACGCAAGGGCATTGGCAATGGCGGTGAGCGAACAGCAAGTTCCCGAGACACCTGAAGCATTGATGGCCGACACTTTGGGTCTTCACGTATGCAACTCAATGCTACTTTCACAGCACGAACCACATCCCTCGACACTCGTACTTCATCTGGAGATGGCAGCCTCTTATCTAACGGGTCTTGTAGCATCATCTTTTCACATCTTGTGGAAAATAAGGAGGAGAGAAAATCCCCTGGATGATACCCCAACAACGTTTCCAGGGCCACCACACCGAAGCTGGAAACATCACATTTTTCTGTGACAACCATCGTGTATGCCAGCTCTGCACATTCAACTAATTCGTAATTACATGCATGTATTGTATATATAAGAAAAATATAAAAAATGTAGAAAATACTTGTATGTACCAGGTGCAATATAACCACGAGTTCCAGCAAGTAGAGTCTGGTTGGATGAATCCGGATCCAACAATCTAGCCGTCCCGAAATCAGATACAAAAGCTTCAAGCTTGGAATTCAAAAGTACGTTGCCACTGGAAATGTCCCTGTGTAGAATCGGAGGGGCACAATCGTGATGCATGTAAGACAGAGCATCCGCAATTCCCTTCACCACATTTACTCTCTCATCCAATCTAGCTCCACAGCTTTAGCTGCGTTCTTCAAGACACGGAACAGGCTGCCTCTTTCCATGTAATCATAAATGAGGAACATGCAACGGTTGTGCAGACAAAACCCGAGAAGCTTCACTATATTCCTGTGACGTATTTCTGACAGAACCTTGACTTCATTCATAAAACACGTATCATCAGTTGAATTCTCACCTTCGAATCTGTGCAGGTTTTTAACGGCAACATCTCTCCCGCTTGGCAAATGTGCTCTGTACACACTGCCACACCCTCCAGTTCCGATGCGATATCTGATGCAAAATCTGCTGTCGCTTTAATGATGTCTTGATACGCCATCTTTCCATCGTAATTCCATATCTTGAATATGTCGCTATGCATCTTAGGATCAGGCGTCACTGAGCTTCTTTTCTTTCTCTTGATGTAGTAGACATATAAAATTGCACTGACAAACAAAAAGGCAGCAGGAACAAAAGTTGCTGCAAGTCTTGCTTTGGACAACACCTTAACATCTTTTTACAGATTGTTAAGAAAAATGGTTTAGCCATTTCTGCTCCCAAAATCAAATTATTTCAAACTAAAATTAGATTTTTGGGTCATAATATTCATAGAGGCACTATTAAGCCTATTGCTAGAGCTATAGAATTTGCCAATAAATTTCTTAATGAAATCAAAGATAAGAATCAATTGCAAAGATTTTTTGAATGTCTTAATTACATCTCTGATTTCTTTCCTAATCTTAGAATTATTTGTAAACCTCTTTTTCAAAGACTTCAAAAGGATCCTCCTTCTTGGAATTCCACTCATACTAATATTATCATAAGTATTAAACAAAGGTTAAATCTCTTCCTTGCTTAGGTATTCCTAAACCTGATACTTTCATGATTATTGAAACTGACGCTTCAGATATAGGATATGGAGGAATTCTAAAACAAAGAATTGCATCTCATGTTGCATCTCACGCATCATCTTTGCAAAAATCAAAAGAACAACTTGTTCGATTTCACCGAGAAGCTTCTGATTCATTCTTCAAATTTTGGGGCACAATCGTGATGCATGTAATCCAGATTGAAAATGAATACTCGCTTAACCGAGAAGCTTCTGATTCATTCTTCAAATTTTTGATATACCTGGAAAAAGACAAGTTAAGAGATAAATATTTATCATTTTTCTTTTTTATTGCCTTTTTCATTTTTTCGGCTTTTTTGAATTTTTCTTTTTTCTTTTGCAATTGTATATTATTCTTTTGCAATTGCTTCTTATTTATTTTTTCTTTTGAAATGCAAGGTAGTCAGAAGTCATGGTCTTGAGCGCATTGACCTCCGAAAACATCAGAACTTGAATTATCATAAACATCTTCCTCAGTAGTAGAAGAATTTCTTTTTCCCTTGATGAATTGAAGATATTCTTTTGCCATATCTGGATTATCCTCCAGAAGTTGGAACATCTTTATCTGCTCTTGAGAAAGGGGAGGAGCTTCATCATCAAAGGTTTTAACCTCTTTAGACTTTTTCTTCTTTTTTTGGAATCACTAGGGGGTCGTAGTTTTGGGTTTTCATGAAATGAGGCTTCTGGAAACTTAAGCCAAACACTAGGTGGAATTCGACCCTCTAAATAATTGAATGACAAATCGACACTCATCAAGTTGGAAAGAGATGTAGGAACACCACCAGAGAGTTTGTTGTTGGAAAGATCAATACTGAGAGAAGGTGCATTAGTAACAAATCCAAGCCGCATAGGAATACCTCCAGATAATGAATTTCTGCTTAGATCAATCAATTTGATTAAGGGAAGCATTTCTACCCCTTCTTCAAAAACACCTTCCAACGTTGAAGGCAGAGACCCATTGATCAAATTGTAGCCCATATTAAGAACAACCAAGCTCCTAAGGTTCCCAAATCCAGGCGGAATGGCACCAGAAATGTCGTAATTAGAAGAAATGTCAAGCAACTCCAATTTGGAGAGATTAGCCAGTGAAGGAGGCAACTCACCGGTGAGATAATTGTTACTCAAATTGAGATGAGTTAGTTTGGAGAGGTTTCCTATTTGAGGCAATTTACCTAAGAGACTATTGTGTGACAAATCGAGATAAGTTAGATTAGATAGCTTACCTATCTCCGCTGGGATTTTTCCAGTTTTTCTTTTAGATTCAATCCCACCTTTGAAATGTCTTAGTACACACAATTTTATTTATTCTTGATTAATCTTGGAATACCAAAACAACATGCTGTATATATGTATCATTGAGAATATTGGTATAACTATTTCTTTCACAGCAACTACACCATCTGTTCAACTAGTTGCTATATTTTGCATTCATATCTCGTCTATATTTATTAAAACCCGTGTTTATAAATTAGAATACCGAAATTATTTATGTTTTCGAAATATATGTTCCTCATGACTAACAAGTAAAAATGTTTTCGAAATTAAATTCCCAAATAATAGTCTGGGTAATAGACTTGGAAGTCCAGTCAACGGCCCCACACAACCTACACAATTTCCAGGAAATTATGATCCAGGCATTTTTCTTCACGTATACTTTTGGTTTGGAGCTATTCTAATTTAATTTAATATTTGTTATTTGAAGACGTATTGAGTAAGACTACCTCAAGACCAAAAATGCATCCCCAAATCTGCATCAAGATTGACCTCAAATTGTTATTTTGCTACTGTGCTGCATCAACATTCATATTATTGTTTAACCAAAATACTATGTGCATCTTTGTGCACCGTATACCACCCATATTATTGTTTGTATAAAACTAATACTGTTTTTTGGAAGAACTAATACTATTGCTTGTAAAAACTAATATTGCTGCTAGTGATATACATAATACCTTCTCTTTTCAAATTTGAATTTAAAGTCCCTTTCACCCTATGTTTTAAAAACCGGGTCCGACCGGCCGGTCGGACCGGTGAACCGCTCAAAAGCGGCCCAATAGAGGTGTATAGAACCGCTATTGGACCGCCCACCTCAAAACCGGAAAAATCGGTCGAAAACCGGTGAAAACCGGGAACCGGTGAACCGCCGGTTTTCACCGGTTTTCAACAAAAAAACCAAAAAAAAAAAAAGGGGGAGGACCGACGCCGTCCGCCGCGCTCGGTTGGGCGGGCGGCGGGAAGACGGCGGCTGGGCTGCGTCGCGGTGGTGGGCGGCGGCGGAAATGGTGGCTGGCTGGTGGGCGACGGCGCCGATTGTGGATGGTTGTGGATGGTGGATGGCTTGGCGACGACGCCGTCGCCGATTATTGTGGATGGTGGATGGTGGATGGTGGCTGGCTGGTGGTAGATGGCTTGGCGGGCGAGGCGACGGCGCCGATTGAAGAAGAAAGAAACTGGAGAATGAATAATGAAGGAAGAGAAGAGAAGATTATTTAACCGGCCCCTTTTTTTGTTTTTTTCAGCCCAGCCCATTTTTTTTGTTTTTTTTTTCAGCCCAGCCCATTTATCAATTTTGGGGCTTTGCTTTTCATTTTTCAATTATAAAATACAATTAATATGTATTTTTCTTAAAAAGAATTTAAGTGTACTCCAAATTTTAAAATATTATTTTAGAAGGTTTTTAAAAAATTAAATTTAATGAATTCAAGTGTAATTATAATATCATCTCTTTTGTCAAAAAATAAAAATAAAAATTATAATATCATCTCAATACTATATATTTTAGTATTGATCTCTGAAATTTTAAATATCAAGTAATTAATACTACTTTCGTTCTAAATTTATTTATTCATTTGTTTTTAGCACGAGTTTTAATGTGAAAATTATTTATTAATATTTAGAGTGGTAAAGTTATTTTTGGTTGGAAATATTGTAATCTTTTTTGCTTTATTATTAAAGTAAATTATTTTTTGTGGGTAAAAGTAATTAAATGGGATGTAAAAGTAAATTACTTTTTGTGGGTAAAAGTAATGAAATGAGATGTAATTTTGAATTTTTTAAAAAATTATGCATATTATATATATATAATATTTATTATGACGTCATACCGGCTCAATCCGGCTCAATCCGGTCCGACCCCGGTCCAACCTTTTTTTGGGGTCGTCCGGCTCAACTTCCGGTTCCGGTTTTTAAAACATAGTTTCACCCGTTCCAAAATACGGTGTTACCTAAATATTAGCATAAACTCAGTAGTACTGGGGTTGATTTTGATCCATTTGGTGGTTCAGGAATGGCCCGAAGGAATCTATACACCCTATGCAAAACGGGCCGGGCTACATTATCCCATCCAACATTGCAAACTCCATGCTCTCCGACTTTGAGAGGCATAAAATTGAGGGTAAATTTTCATTTTCACAACAAGCATATCATCTAATCTTATACTCCCTCCGTCCACCAAAACTATTCTCATTTCGTTTTGACATGTTGCACGAAAAGATAAATTAAGTCCATTTATGAATAACATAATTGATTGTGAGTAAAAAATATAATGATAACTTGAGTAATTAAGTGATTGTTGGACGATGAAGATAAAAAAAAATTGTGTCCATAAACGTATTTAATTATCTTTCTATACAACATGTCAAAACAAAATTAGCACAATTTTAATGGACAAGGGAGTACATTTATTTTGTTTAGATTTACTAAGAAGGGACTTGACAACTAAAGGGAAATTGGGAATTCGGAATTGGGATGAAATGACTTGATCATTCCAAGAAATGTCAGGTACAAAACTACTTTTATGCAGAAGGAATATTAGAAGGAATATTGTACTAAATTACTTTTATCATGTGTTTTGTAATACAAATTGCGTGTTAGTTAATTGAATATACTCCTTCTATCCTAATTTTGATAGTACACTTTTCATAAATAGTCGTCCTAATTTTGTTTAATCATTTCCTAAAAAAGAAATAAAGTAACTTTTAATACTATTTTTTCTCTCCAACAAACTCATTTTACATCATTTAATACTCTATTATTTCCCTCCACCAAACCCACTTTACACAATTTAATACTATTATCTCTTATTTTTTCTTAATCTCCGTATCTACAGTAATCGGATAATCAAAAATAGGACGAAGGGAGTACTATAATTCAATATATTTGATGTGTTCTTTCCGAAAGTGAAAAAGAAAAGACTGATAAACTCAAAACAAATTACGACACAAGTTCCGCACAATTTTTTGTAGTTACATTATTTTTCTTGGCCTTTAAATTAAAAAACATTATTTTTCATGTGTCAATAGAAAGATTGATTACGACCCAAGCATGACGTAACATGATATTACGCAAACACATATTCATTTGATTAATGTATTTAGGTGCATTATTAGAAACAGACATGAAATGCCAGCATAACAATCTTCAAAAACTTATTTACCTAATCAAATCGCACTATATAAGTGACAAAGACTCAATCATTCATATACCATAACCTTATTAAATCAAACCTCAAGACAAAAACCAAAAAAAAAAAAAAAACACTAAAAAATGATCAATCCAGTAAAAACCACGCCGGAGAAATGGGGGGCGGGCGCCGTGGGCTCTGCCATCATCAGTTTCATCTTCTTCTGGGACATTTTCCGGCGGTACCTCCAGAGAGTCACCGTCCGGGTATCCGGATTCTTGAATCCGTATATAAAGATCACCATCCATGAGTACCTGGGAAACCATCTCAGGTCCCACGAAGCCTACGCCATAGTCGAGGCGTATCTGAGCGAAAACTCATCAAAGGACGCTAAACGCCTCAAGGCGGAGATGACGTGGGAGAAAGAAAACAAGCTAATGCTGAGCATGGACGAGTACGAAAACAACGGGCCGAGTTCAATGGCGTTCAAGTGGAGTGGATCTCTGGAAAAGTCGCGTCCTCTCAGAGGGCGCTTTCGTACTATCCAGAGCCGGATAGGCGGTACTACAAGCTCAAGTTTCACAGACGGCATAAGGAGATGATAAAGTAGGCGTACCTAGAGCACGTGATCAAGGAGGGCAGAGAGATACAGGGACGGAACAGGCAGAGGAAGCTCTACACGAATGGCCATAGCAAGTCGTATTGGAGCCATATCGTGTTTGAGCATTAAGCGACTTTTAAAACGCTGGCAATGGAGCGGGAGAAGAAAGAAGAAATCATCGATGATTTATTGACTTTTACGAAGAATAAGGATTACTATGCAAGAATCGGGAAGGCGTGGAAACGGGGCTATTTGTTGTACGGGCCGCCAGGAACGGGGAAATCAACGAATGATTGCTGCTATGGCTAACTTACTCAATTATGATGTGTATGATCTAGAGCTTACTTCGGTGAAGAGTAATACGGAGCTTCGGAAGCTTCTGACAGAGACGACGACCAAATCGATCATCGTGATAGAGGATATAGATTGCTCCCTTGATTTAACGGGGCAGAGGAAGAAGAAAGAGGAGAAATCTACGGAGGAAAAGACTGAGAAAATCGAGAAAAAACCGAAAAAAGACAAGGATGAAGGTGGCAGCAAGGTCACTCTCTCAGGATTGCTGAATTTCATAGACGGTTGTGCAGGGGAGAGATTGATCGTATTCACAACAAACTATGTGAGTAAGCTCGATCCAGCTCTCACGAGAAGGGGACGTATGGATAAACATATCGAGCTTTCTTACTGCAAATATGAAGGATTTAAAGCGCTTGCAAAGAATTACCTGGAAATTGAAGAACACGCCTTGTTTCGATCGGTTGAGGAGTTGATCAAAGAGGTTGATATAACACCAGCCGACGTTGCAGAGAATCTCATGCCAAAATCTGCAAAAGAAGGTTCAGAGCAGTGTCTTCTGAACCTGATACGCTCACTGGAGGAAGCAAAGAACAAAAAGAGCGTGAAATGCACAGATGTTAAAGATTCAGAAACAAACGATGATGCAGCTGATGAATAAGTAATGCATGACAATCAATCGAGATATGTAAAATGTATGAGCGAGTAATAAGATCTTGAACGGCCAATGTAGGGAATTTCTCGTCACAAATATTAGTTAAGTTATTGTACAATGTCTAGATCAGAAGAGTAAGAACTCTAAAGTCTACAGAATTTCCCATCCATACCTCGTTTCTGCTTTTTTCTTTCTCAAACGTAAACATACTGTAAATCTGACTTAATCTACATCATCACCTCAGCATCAAGCTACTCCCGGCAGATAAACATTAATAAACTGCGTGAAGGAAGAAGAACACTCTAATAGCTACTTCCTTCTAGGAGTGGATTTATCATAATTATAGAAACCATCTACCAAACAATCGACAGAACTTTAGATGTCGTCTCTGTCTTCATCTCTCATGGAGTTGGGACCATCGTCGAACCCAGAACCTGGTGCGAGCTCATTTAGATCAAGAAAATGTCTTTCTCTTACATCTTCAACTTCTTTTTGTGCTCCATTATCTTTTTCTTCAAGTGGGCTTTTTTGCTTTTCCTCAACAATCTCAGTGTGCTGCTGCTCAATAGGCTCAACGGCATTGATCTCCGGCTTATTGATTTTCTCATCAGAACCATGACTACCTCTTGAGAACTCTGCATTATCACTGTGCTCGTGTAATGCATTCGATTTTTCAGGTTTCACCGACTCGGAATCAGATTCAGACATCTCAAACCGCCTAAAATTAGGTGTTCTGGTAGCCCTTTTACTACGCATGTCAAGATGCTGGTCCTGCTCCTCGTTTTTCTCATCAGAATCTTGACTAGCCATTGAGAAATCTGCATTATCACTTGAATAAGAATGCTCGTCTAATGTATTTGACTTCTTAGGTTTCTTTGACTCGTTATCAGAATCAGACATCTCGTATTGTCTATAATCGATGCGATTCCTTGTGGCCCGTTTACTGCGCCTGAGGCCCGATTGGAGCTTGCCAACTGATTTCAATTTTGTCTCCCGCCTCGTGCGGCCAGGCACCGGTTTGAATCTTCGAGGCTCATCGCTATCTTCACTCATACTTAAGACATCATCATCATCTTCTTCCTCTTCCTCCTCGTGATTTTCTTCATCCCAGTTATACTCTTCATCGCCTTCTGAGCTACTGGACATTTTCCTTCGTTTCCGGCTCCTTAGATATTCGTCATCATAAACAACTTCCCCGACTATATCATCATCACTGTCAAAATCTGCCTCGTTATCTGATATTGCTTCCACAAACTCTGTCACTGAATACCGTTGAGGTCTCTGCCTTCGACGATCGCTACAAGCCACAATAAAATTCAGTTATTTTCTTGATATGAAAAATATTGTTGATTTATTTCAAAGGGAAAAATGTATATTTTGCCCCTGCCCCTGTACTTCCTATTTTCTTGGCTTTTGACAGCAACACTTTATATTGTTTATAATCTACACTTTTGATCCTACACTTCTATTTCTAACTTTTACCCCCTCATAACTGAACAAGGGCAAAAGTACAGAGGGTAAAACCCAAACCTTAATGAAAGTAGGCATAATGCATCAACATATCCCTAAACTATAAACTTTTGTTTTTATGGGTCCCTAAATGATTTTTTTTTTGTTTTAAAAAGCCCTGTAAGTATTTAAATTTCATTTCACAAGCTTCATCGAGACGAAAATAGATGAATTTTTTTATTCATCTTGATGGTGGCATTAAATAAAACATATGTTAATTTTACTAATATCTAGATAGATGTGTTTTGTGCAAGTCAATTCAACCCTAATTCTTCAGATGATGGATACCTAAAATAGCTTGTGAAAAATAATTTTGTATATTTAGTTAAAATTAAATAAAATTGACATGAACACTATTTACCGGGACCATTGATGGGAATCGAAAAATTCGGTCAGTTTTCATCTCGAGGGAGCTTGTGAATAAAATTTTGATACTTGTATTGTTTTTTAAAATAAAAATTGTTTAAGAACCTATCGAAACAAAAGTTGATAGTTTAGGGACCTTTTGATGCATTATGCCATGAATGTACAAGCAAAAGTGTAGAAACAAAGTACAACAAATATTAAAGTGCAGAGAGCTAAAAATGTAAGAAAATGAAGTGCATGAACAAGAAAACAAAGAATGAAAATGCAAGGGCAAATACGTGATTTTCCTATTCAGTAAATTTATTGAGAATGAAAACACTTGAAAGTTGAAAACAAACTGGTACCCAGGGGGGAGACAAAAAGGCTACCTGCGGTCCAATGTTTGAGCTTCCTGATCATCATAAAACTCGTCGTCATCGGGTGATTTTGGAGACAAGGGGGCAAAAGTGGGAGAATGTTCGGAAGGGCCATTTAATCTACCATTTGTAGAAACTTCAACTTTCACACGAGGTTCTCTTCCATCAAAAGGTTCTAGGTTTGCCTGCTGCTTCCTGATAGAGATTGTAGGAAAAAAATTGAGAATCTTTATACTAATACAAGGAAAAGTAGTTTTAAAAGAAGTATACAGATTTCGGGGTGCTAAATTTTCATACTTGGTGACTTTTAAAGCTTCATTAATCGACCGGTCATAATCATCTGCACAAAAGAATAAAACCGAGGTTAGAACAAATTATTTTTCTCCACACTGAATCACACATCTAGATCATCAATACTGAAATAAAAGTCCATTTATATTTCTCAGATAGAGTATGAAAACTTAAATACCTCTGGGAGGGAAACACCGAGAAAAGCCATGTGAAGTACTGGATACGGGATACTTCACATAAAAGCAGACGTTTCATACTTCCTAAAAATATGCCTTTGTTATAGTGGTTTGGACTCTTAAACTTGTAGGTTCATTGAAAGTTTATTTTTCAATTAGAAATTTAAATCTTATAATTTGCTAACGAAACTTAATTATCATATATGTATATATAGGCATGTCTTTGTATCCAAATCCTAATTTTTTTATTCTTTCATAAGACATACCCCCAAATCCTAAATCTGAAAAGAAAGGAAGTTGGGCTCCTAGATATGCCCCTGAACTAACACTTGTTCCTGAGTCCAAGCAACTTAATTGCAAAGATTTGAAAATCAAAATCAATGTAGTACAAATCCACCCAGAATAGCATGGAGTTTAAATACACAAAGATCACTCAAAAAAATAGTTTAAAATACGACACGGATTTCAAATCCATATAAATCAAAACCACAAATGCACTATGGTGAATTTCAAATACATCCTCGAATCCTTCAATCCCAATAGGTTCTAAAAAGTAAAGGATCTTCTGCTGTTTGTCTCTTTCACACACACGGAGTTTAATAAACAACAATTCTCCACCTATTAATAAATTAAAATAACTTGAAAATCCAAATTGAAAGTGATGCGGACATGAATTTATAAGTGCAAACTGAAAGCACAGGGCCAAAGGAGAATTACATACCAAAAGTATAAGTGACGGGCTTTCTATCACGCAGAGAACGTCCACCACCAAGACCATCCATACTAATCATGCTATCAAGCATCAGCGCTTGTCTATGTTGTTTCTTTAACAACTTCTCCTTTTTCTGTAGAAAAGCACTTCTTAGCCCAACAACCAAATAGGATAAACGACTTGAACTTAAAAAAAAAAAAGAAAAAAAAAGTGATTACATCCCACAGAAAAGGATGGTGAATTGAATGGCAGGTTACGAGCAAAATATGAGGGAATTTAGTGTAAATTATCTTTCAGTGACAAATAGTAGATCACCTTGTGGACCATCTCAATTTCAGGAAGCATGTTATTTTTCAACTTTTTCCCAATCGAAACCTCGGTTCTGTTTTTACTCGAAAACAATTTCTCCTGCAAGAACAGGTAAAAATTAACAGAAGACTAGCCACAATGAAAGGAAACAAAATGCCAGAAATTGTAAATATAATCACTTATTTGAGACGAAGAAACAAGCTTTATAGGCCAAGATGCACCTAATCAACGCACAATTTTGATAACCTATATTTAAAGGTTGTGCATGATACAAGAAAGTGTAATTGTAATGAACATGACAAAAAGCTTTACCGAAAAGCGTACTTGTAGCTAGGGCCAATTGTGATGATTGGAGCTATCTACTAAAAATAAATGGGACACACAAGGTGTTTAAACCAATTTACTTGTCCTAGTCTCCTGGAACAGCCAAATTTCTAGCTGGCATTATTTCAAACATTTAGACTTCAATCTAGCCAAGTGTAACCCCAAGTTTCAAAGAAACTGATAGGTTGTCCAGCTACAGTTTGTAAACTAAGATAGTAAGATTAACAATCTGTTTCTGTTTTCTTGAATTTCAGTATAGTCAGTACTCTCAAAATATTCACTCTTGTTCTACAATTGACCAGGAAGTTCAAACTTCCAATGTAATTAAGCACGCCAACCTATCTAATCAAGGACAAAATGTTGCAGAAGTTGGAAAGTATTTCAGTATTTGACCTACATCATGACTTAAAAATCTGAATTTAGAATGTATTTCACCTGATTTCAAGGTTTAAATTTAGTTTCGCAAGTTTAAGATATACAAGTCAAAATCCAAAGTTCATTCTACCATATGTTCTTCAAGAGTATTATCTGCTTAGTTCCAGTTCAGTTCAGCCAATCAGAAGCAAACCCATCAAGATAGTAGAGGTAAAACATAGATAGTAGAGGTAAAACATACTTATCCCAGATTTTAAATCCATTTGCAATGAATTAAGAGCCAAATTCACATGAAATTATTAGCTTATTGCCTTTAGAAATTCTGTCTATTAGCATTTTAAGTTTCACAATGTCAAACAAGAAAAGTAGCTAGATTACATACATACATGCCTAAAAAGATCAACATAGCCAAATGAATACATACTACATAGTGAAAAGATTCACTGTTCAATCTATTTTTTTTTCAACAGTAAATGCTACTTACACCCTTGCATAAACCTAATTTCTCTAATGTCCAAAAATTTGATCCAAAAAATTTCAGGAGAGAAGCATGACCTGAAATGGATTCACTTCTCATAGCCTATTTTCACAGTATTATCTTGTATTTTCATAGCACTAAACGAGTTCTAATCAATATACTGCCATTATAGCACTAGACAATTTCACTAGTTCCTAACTTCCTGATACTAAGAATTTTATTTACGACGTACATTGGAAACAAAACGTAGCAAGAGAAGCATCAGGCATTTGTTCCAGTATTAAAAGTTGATATGAAGAATTAACACTCAATTAAGACTTACAGAAACAATCTGGAATTCGTCTAAATTAGTGGCAACTGCTTCCCATTGATATGATGAATGAGGAATGGGTGGAATATTCCTTCCTTTTCCTTTCACCACCTCAACTTTTCTAATCTCTCTGTATAAGCGATGGCCAATGATTGGATCGTCTTCATACCTACATAACAAGCATAACAATAAAACTCGCAAAGCGGAATTATCCAATAAATTATATTAAATATAAAGCACAAAAAAAAAAAAAAAAGATACTAAGCAAGCATGAAAAGAAAAGGAAAGTGTCATTAACAGTGCCATATCAGCATCATAAAAGAACGAAAAAATAACTACAATTACAAAGGAATATATGTTACCAATATGAAACTCCATAAGAATCACCACCTAGGCGTTCTTTGCGCAGAGTTGAAAGCTGAACACCGTGTTTAATTGAGTTATCTATATAGTTCCGTATATCTTCTTGCTGCAGAAGACAACCACATCCAGTTTAGCATTATTAGCATTATGTTGTCCAAAAGTTTCAATTATACTGTTATAAATCGTCCTACTTATATTATTTTCTGTGCTTATATAGCATGTCAAAAGAGGAAGAATGGCCAATATAATAGATCTTGCAGATCAAGAACGAGTCAATTAGCAACTATATGTTCAATATCCTTACGAAACTTTCTAACAATGGCAGAAGATAGAGAACAATAGTTCTCAATTAAGCTGACAGCCTTTCATAAAAAGTCAAGATTCTACAATTTCCATAAACAACTTATCAATGAGCTGACGAATTAGGTTTCTAACGCAGCATGTTCTGCTTATAGAATTATTAAAGACTCTGACAAAACATATCTCCATGAACATTTTGTCAAACAAAAATAGTGAGAATATTAAAATGAACATCATTACTGCTTAAAAACCTTTGAATAAATCAGCAAACCAATTTTGATTCAACAACATGTAAGATCCAACACCACAATAACTCACCAACTGAGCGAAGCTCATATTTTAATGTGAACGACCATTAGTCTCATTTAAAGCTAGATGAAGTGATTCAAAGTGACAAAGTTCCAGAAAGAATACCTCAACCCGAATATCACATAATGCCTTTAGGATAATCACTCGCATCCCAGGATCAAGAGAATTGTATGTCTCAACTTCGGTCCTATACAATACAAGGAAAACTCTAGTAAGCATATAAAAATCTCACTTGCACTCAAGCAAAAGAAAACAATTCGAACTTCGTAGAGGTATATTTCTAATTACCCATGTGATGAAACTATAGGTAGATCACCTTCTGCAACCTGTAATAAAGAAGCAGAGCAAAGTAAGTCTAACATTATTGTTAGAACGATTGCTTAGAAGTTGTTCAAGGGTCGATAATGAGATTACCCAGTACCACCAATCTCTTATTTTTCTGCATAAAACAGTAATCCATGTAGCATGCCCAAGTGCCATTCTGGTGACAGGAGGAATTGCCTGGAGAAAGCAAAAAAATCCACATACTGGTTATGTTATCAAAAACCAAAGTAAAACAAAACAGCAGTTCAAAATTGAAGACTATATATAACCGTAGGATCAAGAGGAAACGAGCACACAGAATATCCTGAGTAATTCTAGGTTCAATTTCTAGGTTCCAATTATCGACTATTAGAGAACGAAAAAAGAAAAGTGGAGAAAAATTATCATGAAAAAAAAAGCAGACAATATAAGAAAGGGGAAAGGAGGAACATCAATTTCCTATGTTAAACCTTATGCTCCCGGACATAGAATACAAATATCCATAGTTATTTCAAGTGTTTCACCAGCCAGATCATTACTTCCATCCAAAAAGATATAACCTCTCACTTATCATGAACAAATTAATCCCCACAAAGATTTCTTGCATACTAAACTATGCATTAGATATCACACAACCTAAAGACAATGTTACACAATAAACTAATGAAAACCAACTATTACTCTAACCTGACTATGTACACCCAATGAACAGGGTCATAAAATTTGCATACAATAGCACACTGAAAAGAAACCATTAATGAAGAGAAATTGGCACAACTAACCTTTAACAATGGCATATGTATCTCAGCCAAAGTACTATTTGGAGTAATCAAAGCCGTCTCAAACTCCTCCGCTGAAAATTCCACTTTAACATTCAATAATGGCCTAAATACCTACACCCCACAACACATAAAAACACACATTAGCCTCAAAGCATAAAAAGAACACATGAATACCAGACATTGCTCATTTTTTTGCTAAAGCCCAACTTACATTCAAGAAATTGAGAATAGAAGCCAACTGCCACATGGACCTTATGTTCCACCGGGGCAACTGTGAGACCTCCGGCTCTCCAAGCAACGGCGTAACTGTCCTACTAGATTGCCCCCGTGACAATGAAGACGAGCCGCGATCCTCCTCCACTTCCTCCTCCTTCTCTCCACCGTCCTCCTCCTCCCGGAATCCATCCTCCTCCTCAGACTCCTCCTTCAGCAGCCTCTCAGCTAATCTCTGCCTCCTCTTTGCCTTCTTTTTCTTCCTCTCAGCGTCGGCCATGGCAGCCTCAGCCTTGGCCGCCGCCTGCATCCTAGCTGCCGCCCGTTGGGTGCACGCCCTCGACGGCCTCTCCCTCCTACTGGTACTACCATTATTCTCAATAGCAGTATTCTTGACTAATTTATCACCGTTGGTGTTATTCTCAACATGGGATTTCTTATTTTCCGATGAGTTGTGGTTTGGGGAGTGGATCGATGAGTAATGCTCAGACATGGCGGAGGGATCGGGGCCGCGAGGGTCTAAAGAAGGGTTACGTGGAAGATCAAGGGCTTGCATTGAAGCAATCCAGCAATTATTGTTTCTAATTGGGTAACACAAAGCTGGGGTTTTTCCTTAAACTGCCACAGTGATTTATTGAACGAATGATAACGATGAAGATGATGATACAGCAAAAGGCGAAAAGGGCAAAATCAGATAATCGTAACAATCATTGTTAGACCACAAAACAGGGCAATTACAAATGGGTTTTGGCGGTTGTGTAGGGCTTTTCCGGACCTCTATTTTAGAGAGAGAAAAAGGGGGCGGAAATGAGGAAGCAAGGGACGACAAACAACCAGTCAAGAATTCGGGAAGAAATGGATTTTGTAAATCAGCAAACAATATTAAGAAATTCAGATGAATAGAGTGGGTAAAAACGAGGACATGGGGGTTTAATTTCGGCGTAATAAAGGTGAAATTGGATGGAATTTGAGAGAGAAATCAGGATTTAATGGAAATTAAAAAGAAAGTCTGTTTTTAGGTTAAGGTTTGGAGTTTCTGGGGACAGGAACAGGCTTTCGTGGTAGATTTAATTCTTGAAGTTGTCTCGCAACGACGACGTTTGGAGGTTTAACTTTCTATTTTTTGCAAATATCGTAATTATAATATGATCATCTGAAGAACAATGTGTCGTACAAATTTTGCGATTTAGGAATCTACCTCTGTGACTTTCAATCAAAATGTTCATCGGATTGTAAGTCATTGGGTCTTCTCTTTTTTCATCGTTTTTTAAGATGGTATTTTACCATTTTAAATATAATTTAGTTAAAAAATCTCTCTTCAATTGGTCGACCAAATGTATATGTAACTTCCATGTTTTTCTAGGAAGATTGGGTGTTAGATTTGATGATACTTTAGAAAAATTTATCATTGCTATCCAAAAATATATATTGGAATATATTATATGTCTGAGTTTTGTATGCATTCAGATGCACCGTGCATTTATAGCGTATTTTAGAATCGTATAATTTGTTATATTAAAATATGCAATTTAGTTACACTGAACCGTGCAATTATTTGTATTGTTCAGTGTAAATAAGTTGCATAGTTCTAAAAGCACTATGAGTGCACGGTGCATTTGAATGCACATGAGACTCACTCATATTATATGTGTATATAAAAAATAATTCAAAAAATTACTTAACATACATATGAAAAATAAATTATAGTCCGTAAATCATTCGAGATTAACTCACAATAAACAATAGCAAGAACTTGTGTAAACCCAAGTTCACGTTAATTCATTCAAGGTTTTACTGTTATATATGCGTATTATTATTATTATGTACTATTATTATTAAAAAAATTAAGTGTTCTATAAATAATGATAATTCATATGCATGTCAGTGATAGTCGACAGGGAAAGTTCATAAACAAATCATGGTAGAGAGTTCGATACAGAAAATCAAATATTCAGCAAACCACAAGAAAAAGCAAACCATTCTAAGCTGGTTTTGTGGCTAGCTAATCTGAAAATTGAAACTCACATCTTAAATTATCAAACAGCTATTAAATAATCATACATGAAACATCCTATTAGCTCGCTAGACTAATGAGTTTCATCATTATTATTTTCCATCCCTAATAAATAGGCGTTTTAATGTTAAATGAAAGAAATTGTATTGGTCCTAGCTTATCATTGTAATTAACTCTGGAGTAAGATTTTTATGAAGTTATATTCAAATTAGTAAATCCAGTTTTATGAATGGAAAGGAAAAAAATACTTGAGAGTTAATGGGCTAGGCCCATTTCCAGGGCCCAGCCTATGGATTTACCTTAGCCCAGGTTTCCCACTTCTTATTCCAGAATAGACAGTTTAATTTAAATATAAATACACCAACAGGCCACTTCAAATCATGAGAAGTATATACCATAAGTCCATAGACCATAATGCGATTAAAATTGATGTATACGATTATTGTAACTCGAAATTAACCAACGACCAAAACACATCATCATGAACTGCATTGAGGAAATACTGCTTTCAAATGCTCAGTGCTAACACCCCTCCCGAATTTGTATTTTTGTCACAAGTATATCACCTGTAGTTGCAATTTGTAAAACAAAAGCAAAATGTCACATAATACTTAAGTAAATCTACAAGCAATATATAATATTCTACATTCTTTATGTAGTTTGTAAAAAAAAAAATACAGAATATACAAGATTAAAGAAAGGAACTGAATTTATGTCCAAAAATGACATCAACAACTCCACAATTATTCAAACTAAAAAGTGAATGTTGAATAAACAACTCAACAACCAGATTTTAAAAAATCGCAATTTCACCTACAAATTCAGACTCCACAACAAAATTCAAACTAAAAATTAGATCAATAACTCCACAATCAGATTTATAAATAATATTCTGGATCTAGGCCTCAACTGCAAAGAAAAATATTAAGGCTTGTCGGCACAAGGATACATCAAAAATATTTTATTGAAAAAACCCCTCAAAATGTGATGTATTAAGACCATAAACAACTAAAAACAAGAAATTAAATATTGATGCAGCGGGCATATCGAATTAACAAATAACATCTTCTAAGATACGATGATTCAAAATTAAATATTATAAAATAGACCAACAGGGAAAACCTCTTTTATTATTTATCATTCAACTGAATATATTTATTTATCATTCAAATGAATAAAAACTTACTGGACACACTCTTAAACAGACGTCAAACTCTAATTAAAAGATAAACATAAATATATGAAAATAATCTAAATAAATCATACTCCATCTGTCTCAAACTTGTTTTTCTGTTTACCATCATACCCCTCCTCTTGTGAGCGATTTTTGCATTAGTAAATGAAATAATTAAAGCTGACATGTTAAGGAGATGTATGATAGGTGAGTCTCTTATCTATCATATTCATCCTTTAAAATTAATTTATCATTTCAATTACTAATACAAAAATCGCTCACAAAAATATGTGCAAACAGTAAACAAGAAAACGAGTTTGGGACGGAGGGAGTATCTAATAAATTAAAGATTGTAATACTAATTTTCCTAATAATCTTAATTCTACAAATGAGCCTTAGTGCGTGTTTCTCCTTTCCGTACTGATCATATATACTTGTGAGCCTTCCCATAGTATCTATTGATGTTGGCACACTTAAGAATAGATGCTGCTTCAGATGAATCAGGCATTTGACACCGGATAAAATTTCAAGATTTTCATATTCTGAAACGCCGGCCTTTCTGCTCCCGCGCCTTCCTTTCTTCACGGATCTTTCTCTTAGCTTCGGATCGACAGGATATAAAATCGAAACATTAGTGCTCTGAGTGAAATCATCTTCCAGAAGGGGATTATACAAGTAAGGTAAGCAATACTCAAAATCCTTTAAACGCTGTATCTTCAAATTTCTGAGAGCAGCCTTCCTCTGCGTACAGGTCAAGATGAAAATTTGGGGATTTTTAAGCCTTTCAAGTTGAGATAGCCTTTTATCGAGGGGTATATAAGGGATCCAGTCCATTTTCATTTGGTTCATAGGCACAATTTGTTCTTGTTCCTCCCTCTAAACTGATTTGATACCAATTTTGTCAGATGGAGGTCCTCCAAATAACGCTTCTTGCTCCGCTCCGATTGGCTCTGCTCGGTTTTTTGATCCGGAACAGGGACAGGCTCGCTTTTCTGCCGCTTCCTACACCTCTCAATCGCCTTCCCCGCTGTCTTCCGTTTTCAAGTCACCGGCCAGTTAAACTCGAATCGCGACCGCAGGTCTGGATTCTGGGAGAAATTGTGTGTGGGTGTTGGGTTGGCTAATAATTATAGAGACACGACGAGAATGGATGCGTATTTGGTATGCGGCTGAATGACGGCTTCTTTACTCTGCTGTCATATTTGTATAAAATTCAAAATCTAACACTCTATTATCATTATACGTAAAAATTATTACAGGAAAATATTTTTTAAATAAATGATGTTTTTTGTCGTAAGAGTGATAGTTTTATATGATAATAAATGGTAGTTTTTTACATAATTGATGATCTTAAAAAAATCGAGTTCACACAAATTTTTTCTTGAACTTTTCTGTCAAAATTATTATGAAATTGAAAAATGAATCTTTTGAATAAATATTAACAAATTATAATGGATTGAGATTTTTTTTTTTTAAATAATTATGTAATGATAAAGTCTCATGTATGTAACCCACAAGATTTAATTCAAGATTCGTGCACTGCTCCAAACTCGTCCAAATATTTTTTTTAATGGGTCATATCTTATTGGAGAGTCTTGACGGTGCAAGACTTCGGGTCATAAAAATCTAATGTTAAATTAGAAAACAAAATTTTAAAATAAATATCAATAAATCATTATGAATTAAAAAAGAATATTTAGAATAAATGTATATGGAATAAATATTAAAAAATTATAATTTATTGAGAAAAATGTTTATAAAAAAATATGTAGAATATTTTTACAAACTCTAATGTTAAAATGGGAAACAAATATTTGGAATATGGGAAAAATCTTTGGAATTATGTATGAAATAAATATTAACAAATTATAAGGAATTAAGATAAATATTTCAAAAATATATGTAGAATATTTCATTTTAAATTTAATATCAATCTTACATCTAAAGATTTAAAAAAAAAAAAAAAATCAACCTTATTTGTTAAATTCTACATTCTTATTTCACAGTTCTCAATTTTTTGTCCTACATTTTCTTGTGTCTCTTTCTTCTTCTTATTGATTCACTTTAATTAAGGTATACTTATATTATTTTCTTTTCTATATTTATATTTCATACAAGATTTTTAATTTTTAATTTTTTCGTTGCTTTGACAATTGAATCTATTATGGAATGAAAATGTTCCCAAATTTGGGTACGCATAACTATTGATGTATACGATAATTGCAACTTGAAATTAACCATCGACTTAAACACATCATCATGAGCTGCATTGACGAAATACTGCTTTCAAATGCTCGGTGCTAACCCAACCGAATTTGTATTTTTCTCACAAAGGCAATATACAAGATGTCACGAACACTTAAGTAAATCTACAGCTATATTGAATATTCTACATTCTTTATGTAGTTTGTAAAAAGCAAATACAGAATATACAAGATTCAAAGAAAGGAACACAATTTATGTGCCAACAAACAACTCGTGATACTTTACATACATTAACACACATTATTCTGCAAGAGTGAACTCAACCAGAGGGAAAGAAACCAACAGATATGCTTCCCATCTCGTATTTATCCGGACAGGACATAATCATGCTGCTGTTCGTTTCATAAGCATATGCGCCAAACGGGCTTCATCTCTCTGTACCCGCCCCATGTTAAAAGACAAGTCAGATGAAGTCCACCACAAAGAACATCGAATTCGCCCAATGATATTCATTGAATCAGCATCCAAACATGTCCTTACCACTTCACACTCTCCCACGTGCACTCTTCCATACTACTCATCAAAATCAATACACCTGCTCTGTCTTAGAGAACGTTTAAGCCTCTGGAGTACAACATGTTTGTAGAAGCTTCTTGTCCAAAAAAACAACCATAATGCAACAAGGAAACCAGAGAAAGTAACACATGCCATAATTAGAAAAGGCAGCATGAAACAGTGAGTTCCAAAGCACATATTCTCATCATTCGATACCTCCTTATCGTAGATATAGCCCACCACTCTCACTGAAAGGATATACGATCCAATGGGACCCGCAATGGTGATGGTATTAAATATTGTTCCCATATGCACTTTCCCAAATATATCAGAAACCACCGTAGGCATTAGTGACCACTGTGACCCGTAACAAACACCCACCAAAACAGAACCAACATAAAGAGCACCAGGAAAACCAAACGCAATCATAAGATGACCAATTGTCATGACAGCTAGATTAATTACGATAAATAACGGTCTGGACAATGTTTCACATGCAAGAAATAATCAGAAATAAAACCAGCCCCAAAACGACCAAGAAAATTCCAGATGCTCCACAGAGAAACCAAAGTATTAATGTTTATGCTCGTATAACCAAGAGATTCCCCTATTTGGCTTATATTATTCACTGTGGCAAGTCCCGATCCCATAGAACAAATAGTTGTGAAGAACAACAACCAGAAACTCATGGTTCCCATTGCTTGCAGAAGATTTAGTTCTTCATTCGTCTCCAAAACTTGATCTGCTCCATGTGAAATCGCATGATATTCACCAAGATCTTGTGTCACATTAGGGTCATCATCGTCTGAGATTTGGTTGTGCTCAAGCAGGGACTTTACCATCTTATATGACTTATCCCTCTGGGCTTTAATTGCAATGGAAATAGGAGATAATAGCAACATGATGAGTAGAACAAATGTAAATACTCGAACCATTAATGTTAACTTGAGAATGTTCTGGATGGTTATCACAGCTGTGAGATATGCAGCTATAATAACAGCAAGAAGTGAGAAACTATTCAAGTGCTTCTTCTCATCTTCTTCATTAGTTGTGAAGATTCTTACAAACCCCATGAGCAGAATTGAGCTAGTTGTGGGCAGCAATGCCAATAGCAGTAGATATGAACTAGGCTTGTTCTTGAAAATCGTCTGGTAAACTTGAATTAGTATTGCTCCACTCAGACCAAGAAAGCCCTATAAAAATTCAAAGATTATAGCAGCCATAAAGTCAAGACAGATGTTAAGAAGCTGCTGTAAATAGCAGAACCAAGAAGCGTGACAAACAAGAAGTTTACGACGAATAATACAAGATCTATAAAAATGATATCAAGAGAACACCAAAGGTAGAACCTTTGGTGCCAATATGTCAAGTTATATAGAGACGCCATTAGCATACTTCCAAACAGCTACTTGATTAAGTGCATCCAAAGCTTGTATTTAATCAAATGCAGTGAAACATTTGGTGTCAAGAAATCATATTGACATGGTCATGTAAAAGGGGAACATAAACCTTTTATTGCACATATATGTCATAAAAGTTACCAACAGAATCTCGTGAGATGCAGAAACCAAACATTGTTTATGCATCCCTCTAAAGGCTACTAGTGTTATATGATGAATTATCCTATAATAAGTATGTCATGCTTTACCTTTAAACTATTCACAGCAGGTTGTCATCTTAGTTTCTCTATCCATCTAGTATTCACTATTCATACTTCTCCACTAAAAATCTATGGAATGGTTGCTTAAAATTCAACTTACAACTCACACTTTCTTGATGTAAGAAACCTATAGGTATAAAGATGCTATTAAAATGTTGAACATAAAGTATGTTAAATTGAAAATAAATTTATAGCATATCTAACCAAGAAATTCCAAAACCCCTATCCAAGCAAAATCTGAATGGAAAATTTCACAATTACACTGTTAAATCTCCAATTCCACAAATACCCAACAGGACAACACTATAGCAATCGAACAAAAACTCCACTCACCTTCATAATTCCAACAATGGTGCCACTATAACTCGGAAAATTATGCACGCCAGTAACCACACTCGCCGTATTAAAGAAAGTCATGGCGTGCGCCGCCACGAAGATATACAGGCACATCACATCCGGCGAGGGCCGCGGCAGAACCCCCGTAACCGTCAGCCACATCAGAAAGTAGCCGGCGAAGCACTGGACCGCCCCGGCGAGGAGCACGATCCACGGCCCACGGCGGCGGGCGACGGCGGAATAGAGGAGGCCGGAGAGGGTTCCGACGTTGGCGCCGAGGTCTTTGAAGACCGAAATGGTGCCGAGCGTTGACTGGTCGTAACCCTGGGTGGATTTCAAGAGTTGGGAGTAGATGCCGAAGGTGTAGAGAGAACCCGCGGTGCATTGAACCCATATGCTCGCGGCGGTTGCTACCCATTTGTTCTTGATTAGGGATTTTCGGCTCGGATTGAAATCTGATTCCATAGTTTTTCGAGTTTTCGAGAAATTACGGATGATCAAGATGGGTGTTTTGTTTGGGAATTTTGTGCAGTGTGGTTTGCGCTTGTAAGTTCTTGGAAGGGTACGTGGATCATTTATATTACTCCTCCTTCCCAAACTTTTTTTCATGTTTACTGTGTTCTGGGTATTAAAGTAAAAATAGTTGTTTATTAGTATTTTATCCATTTTAAACTTTGTTTTCCTATTGTTGTATGCTCGGTTTTTAAGAAAAAGTGATAAAATGTTGGAGTTAGAAAGAATTGTTTATTAGCATTTTATCCGTTCCAAACTTATTTTCTTATTTACTGTGTGCTTGGTTTTTAAAAAAATGATAAAGTTGGGGTAGAAAGAGTGTTTATTAGTATTCTATGTGATAAAGTGATGGATAGTTGAGTTTAAAAAGAGTTATTTATTACTCCCTCCATCCCATTTTTGTTTTCCTGTTTACTTGTGCTCGGGTTTTAAGAAAAAATGATAAAGTGTTGGGATAGAAAGAGTTGTTTATTAGTATTTTATATGATAAAGTGATGGGTAGTTGGGGTTAAAAAAAGTTATTTATTAGTATTTTATGTGATAAAGTGATAAAGTAGAAATTTTCATTTAAGGAAATAGGAAAACAAGAATGGGACGCCCAAAACGGAATATAGGAAAACAAGTTTGGGACGGAGGGATTAGTATTTTATGTGATAAAGTGATAAAGTAGATAGGTATTTCCATTTAAAGAAATAGGAAAATAAATATGAGATCGCCCAAAACGGAATACAGGAAAATAAATTTGGGACGGAGGGAGTATTAAATAGTTTTTATTACGATAATAATTTATTATTGCAGAAAGAATATTACTCGTTGTATTGTAAAACAAAAATAAGAAAAATGTCAATTTAGGGCCGAAAGATAACAAAACTATCAATTTAAGGTCTTAAAGATTTTTTATATCGATTCAAGGCCTAGAAGATAGAAAACTATCGATTCAGGGCCAGAAAGATAAAAAATATCAATTTGAGGCTCACACATTTTAAGGTCATGTTTGACACTAATATTTCATATCCTTATTCATGTTCTTAATTTTTTTATTTTTAGGATTTACGGTTTAAGGTTTACTTTTCAGGGGGGTTTAGGGTTCATGGTTAAAGATTTAGGGTTCATCGTTTAGGGTTTAGTGTTCAGGGTTTAGGATTTTATTTTGTGCCAAACATGGCCTTAAAATTTATAAGCCTCGAATTGATAGTTTCTATCTTTCAGGCACTGGATTAATAGTTTTCTATCTTTTATGCCTTGAACCGATAGAAAAAATATTTTAGGCCTTAAATTGATAGTTTTATCATCTTTTAAGCATTGAATTGATAAAACTCCAAAAAAATACATCTTCAATATAACAAGTTGGTACAATTATAAAATGTCGAATATGAATGTCTTTGATCTTGGCATACAAGTCATCTGAGATTGTCCACATATTGATTTATTATAATAGTTAAGAATCTTCGAGATCAATATCCTTGTCTAATTCCACCAGTCACACGCAAGTCGATTCTTAGATTTTCTTATAAAGGGACTCCCAAATCAACACACCCATCAGAAAGTATGATCCCCACGTTCTCGCGATCTTTAACTCGGATTGTTCTTGAAATGCTCAGATAGAACAACTGCAAGGCCAATAGCTCCGATGAGCTCTACCACCATCTTCAAAATTTCAAAACACAACTTCATTGCCTTTATTATCTCGTCATCCTCAACAACAATTATATCATCGACCAGATCGCGGATAATAGGCCTGTGACCGAATCAGCAAATTAATTTACTGAAAATTGATGTAAACAATTTATGTATGGATAAAAAAAAATTGTGTTGTGTTATTACCATATGTTGTTTTCAAGCACGCCCACAAGACTATCAGCTATGGTCTTTACATGAGGCAGTGTTGCAATTTCACCGGCTGCTTTCAAACGAAAAGCATCATCGGCCCCCTTCGGTTCGGCCCCCACAATTCGGATAGCAGGGTTTATCGACTTTGCAACTAAAGCGATCCCCGAGATGATACCACCTCCTACAATTCAAGTTTTATGAGCATGTAAACAATTTCTTAATTAGGAACATTACAATTTTGCGCAACCTTCAATTCGACAAATGAATCGAGCGTCCTAAAATAAGAGTTTGACATGTGTAGGGGCAGCATGAGCATACCACTTAACGGAACAATTATGGTGTCGATGTGCGGGATCTGAGAGCGATTGTCCCTTGACCGCTAAAACAAAATCATTTTATATAGAAGGTCATACAGTATAATCTGGGCCCAAAATAAATAAATATACTTGTTCAATTCCGAAAGAATTAGTACTATAATACCTTATGATTCGGCCATCATTGCTTGAGGGAATGAAAAAAGCGCCCGTCTCATTTATAATCTTTGCAGCGGCGGCTTCACGCCCTGGTATGGTATCCAGGGACGGCTCTACTTGGGGCCAAGGGGCCCCCTAGCCCACTTGTATTATATATATAGTTAGTCAGAGGTGCATAAGTGTGAGACGGTCTCCCGGCGAGACAGAGTATAATTTGGATATTGACACTTAAACACTTTGAAAGGAAGAGTGTTGATTTATGTTAGTTTGTACTCCGTCGCATACGAGTTTAATCTTATAAGTTATTTGTTGTTAACTTGATGAATTAGAATTTTTGACTAATTTCAAAGTGTAACTTCTTTTTCTATATAAATTTTCTTATTATTCTTCAAGTAAGGAAGAGGTAGCAAAAAATGAAAGAAAGTGATATGTATAATTCACATTTTAAATATGTATATATAAACATATTTGACTTAATAAATATAAAAAATTTAGTTTAAATAATTTTCGAATATATATAAAAAATTCAAAAGTAAATTTAATTACACTTCCGACTATCGCCGTTCAAAAGCCCATTTAAACGTTGACGCTGCAGACTAATGTAGTTGAGCAAATCTCCGTCGTTTAAATGACGTGAATTGTAGAAATTGAGAGTGTTGCCGTTCAAACGACGCGATGAGTTGTAATTGACGTTGGCGTCTCTGTTTAGAGGCAGGGAATTGTACAAATTGGTGTCGTTGAATTGTAATCCATCCATATACCGAGTGTAGTTATCAAAATTAAAATTTTGATAATTTTGGGCCGGACGGCTGATTGAATCCTCAATTGTTGAAGAATTTCATGAGGAAATAGAGGTGGTGCCGACTAGTCTAACGTGAGCTTAGCTAATTGAGAAGCGAGGGGGTGTTCATAGAGCAACGACGTGTAGTCATTAGCAGTATAGCGGGGCGTATTATAGTCATCGGCAATATTGTTGTATTATAGACATCGACAATATGGCGGGCGTATTATAGCCATCAGCAATATGGCAGGGTGTAGTCATCAGCAGTATAGCGGCGATTGTTTCTACGGTGGCCCTCGGGGGCGGCGACTGGGACGTAGGCCAAAAACTGATTTTCATCGAATCATCCTCCTCCGCCTGAGAGTTGGGATTGGCAGAGGGGTTGAACATTGTATTTAATTACACATTATTATAAATTGGGCCCCCTCGATGAAATTTCTAGGTCCTCCCCTGATGGTACCCTCACACAATATAAGTTGACCCCCGAAACGAATCACATTTTCAGTTTTGCATTTTAGGAGCAATATCGGGAATGACCACATAAGCAGGTATATTTTTTAGTTTGGCAGCATAAGAGAGGCGGGCGACATGATTGCCACTACATTCATTCATGTATTAGGAAAATATATTAGCACTTTTTCTTCAGAAATTAAATTAATTGAACAACGCATGCTCATAACTAGAACTAATGAACCTGCTGCTATGTGTAACAACCCCTTTGACTTCCAGCTCATCCGACATCGAGAATACTGCATTGCGTGCACCTCTGAATTTGAAAGCTCCGCTGAAATGTATATATATATATATATTAGTATATATCAATAAAAAATTTGAATTTACAAAAATATGATGAGATATATATATATATATGTATATATACCATTTCAATTCACATTTGAAATGAAGGTTTCTTCCGGCAAGAGAATTTAGAGTTTGTGAAGACACGACCGGAGTTTTGGTGACATAAGGCCTGCGTTCTTCGGCTTCTTTTATTGATGATAAAGTAGCAGCATACTCCTCCTTATTAATCACCAAATCTAATTCAGCCATTGCAGTTTCAATATTCTTAAGAGGCATACTTGGATAAGACCTTCTCACCATGAGACGGAACAAATTAGGCATTAACGCTTTAACATTTTGGAAGAAGTGAGTTTAATTTGTGTTAGGTTGTACATCGTCTCACGAGTTCTCATGCATGAGACGTCTCATATGAATTTTTGTCATATTCTTAAGTTCACCTTCACAAAGAAAACAAAAATATGTTATATCAACAAATTAGAGCAAACGAAGAAGAGACAAATTGGTAATTATTGCAACACGATTCAAATCAAACATATATGCATATAGGGATATTTTATAATCTTTGAAACAGAAAGGCCTATAGTTTCAGTATATGAATTATACGCATAAGATGTAAATTTTAAATAATTTATTATTTGTTAAAGTGTTTGGGTAATAAAGATTATAAGTAATTTGATAATTTAAAAGAATTTTTTAATTTTAAATTAATATTAAATAGCTTTAATTTTTATTTTTTTTAATCCTATTGAGTTGGCGGGATCGGGTAAAGGATCAGGTCGGCCGGGTCGGGGGTTGGAGTAATGGGATAAGGTATACAGAGCGGATCCACATTAGAACAAATTTATAGCCGTCCCTTTTTTTTCAGTCCATTTATCTTTCTTTTATAAAATACAATTAATATTATTGGGATGGGTAGGTTGCACATTCAATTGGCATGGCTACTTTAATTATAATATCATCTAAATTTTATATATTTGTAGTGTTCATATGTGAGATTTTAAATATTAAATAATTAATATAATTTAAATTATTTTGTATTATTTCTAAATTGAAAATTCTGAATCCACTCCTGAGTATAGGTTATAAAAATTTAGTAAAATAAGTTGGGATATCTGACATATTTTTTTGGAGTTTATAAGCCTTTAAGTGCATATTTTAAAATCTTATAAAATTTTAAATATCTTATTTTACCAAACAAATTTAGAAAACTTATAAATTGCTAAATAACTTATAAAGTTGTTTTAAATCTCTTATAAGCTGAGCCAGAATAGTATGTGTATGCATGGAAGAGGCAGATCATATAGAAACTAAAGATGGGATGTATGATACAATAAGATATCAAGAATAATGTTGGTACTTACTGCTTTATGTTTTCGTGATAAATAAAATTAGTGATTCCAACCTTGCATGGTTAAAAGAGAAACAATTCGAGTTCATTAATGGTTTTTTTCTAAGCAAATTAAATGAAATTTTCTAAAATAAGAAAAAATACAAATGGGCTGATGTGGAGGATTTTGATTTGGGTGGAATTTGGTGTAATTTAGAAATTAAATAGAATAAACTGATCTAAATTTACTCAAACTGAAAATGTGTGATGTAAAATAAAAATTGCACATACATAGAGTTTGTTAGAGATGTATAGGTCTAAAGCAGCAAATGTGTGATGTAAAATGCAAATTACACATACATAGAGTTTGTTAAAGTCCTATGCCTACCCTCCACCAAATTTAAATCTATTGACCGCTTGTCCACACAAAAAAAAAAAAAAAGTCGTATTATTGAAAATATTAGTAGTTGATATATATAACGACTCCTCATAATGGAACTTTATTTTTAATATTTGAACTAAAATTATCAAATTATCAAATTGGACAATGTAAATCAAATATTGGATAGTGTATATGCATAACAAATATTCCCTCCGTCCCAGGATAACATGAACGTTTACTATTTTCTCGTGTTTTAGCGAGCGAGTTTTTTATTAGTATTTGAAATGATAAAATATTTTTTAATTTTTTTGTGTTGACACTAGCTAGTATTAATTTGGGCTTCATGGATTTTCATCAAGCAATATTAATCACTTTTGTGTTGACACTAGCTAGTTTTAATTTTATACTATGGCAAATAATAATCAAAATTAGTATCTAAATTTCTAACTAGTCCTTGACGAAAAGTCTTAATTTCATGAGATTGACATTAAAACTTTTAAAATATATAGCAAAATAAAATCCCAAAATAAGATATAATGAATTGATTATAAAATAATTTTGTTGTGTATTTCTCATAGAGAAAAAATATATAGACATCATTCATGTATTCATTGTTAAAAAATGACCTTCATTTGCTTCTAACTTTTCACATGCACCACAAAAACAGAAAGTTAGGTTGGACCAAATTATGAATGTGCTAAAGACATTGGAACGAAAAAACATCAGTCATGAGTTATGGTGGAGGACCACACTTTTACATGACTCTAAATAGGAAATGAGTGATGTGAATTGATTAGTGCCCAAGTATATTTATTTTAATTTTGTGTTTTGTTAAGGGTACTTGCCCGATGACATAAGAAAATTTAAGGGCTGATAAATTTAGAGTAATGAGAAAGAATGAGAAATAATTAAGAATCATTCATATTAAAATTGCTTGATAATTTTTTATAATTATCAATTACATAGTGATTAACATATTAATAATACATATTACTATTCACATTCTCATGAGCAATGTTTAACATTGAAAGTATCTCTCCTTGACCTTGCATTTGAATTGAGAATTTAGAATACCCAAGTTCCAAGGCATTAAAGGGTATGTGACTTACCTTTAAAAGGGGGAGGGGATGAGTGTGACTTGTACTGAAAATTGCACCACTCCAAAAAAGGAAATGTATAATTAAATTATGATCTATTGGAAAAAAAATGTTAAAAATGTAAAATATCAGAGTGGGAAATATCTCACTAATTTGAAAAAAAAAATATCAATAATTTTATTCTTGCTTTTCCTTTGCATGCAATCTAACTATAAATGAGCAGACAAATCAATTATATATGGGAGAAAAACATTCCACTATAAAGTCACTCAAAAATTTACAACTAAATACAAAGTGTATAAAATTTTTACACTTTAGTTTAAATTTGAACTAAAGTGCCACGTACTTTAGTTCAAATTTCTTCACTTTGTATCTGGTTGTAATGGTTTACTCAATCTTGTATCTAGCTGTAATTTTTTCATTATATATCTACTACTCCCTCCGTCCCATGAGGACTTAAACACTGAAAATGACACGCAAATCAAGTAAAGAGGATTTTAGTGGGTTTGAGTGGAATATAATAAGGGTGTTGTGAGTGTATTAATATTATGTTTGTTTTCATTTTGAAAATATTCAAGTAATGTTGGAATGCCCAAATAAGGCAAGTGTTCAAGTAATCATGGGACGGAGGGGAGTATATTATATTAATATCTTCTGAATTTTATTTTACAAATTCTTTCTAAAAATTTCTCACTTAACAATTATTAGAGTACGTGTGATTAAGAGATATTTCACGTCTTAATGTTTTCTAGAAACGGCCTGTCAAAAACAAGATTTTCTAATATGAAACTAGTACCGACAATCAACAATGCATATAAACCTCGGTTTGATTTTCCTATTCCATTGATGTTTTATCTTTCTGAATTTTTAACACATGGATCTAGAGTATGTTGATTCGTTGGATATTTTTTATTATTCTATGTATCATTCATTCATATTATAAAATACAAAATTGAACACAAATTATAAAATATGTGATCTCATTCCTATAAACCTTGTATATAACACACACTTTGAATGATGCCCGTAAAAAAGGGAAACATATACTTAAAACCTTGTATATAACACACACTTTGAATGAAACCCATAGAAAAAGGAAAACATATACTTAAAATCATGTATATAACACACACTCTTTGAATGAAACCCGTAGAAAAAGGAAAACTCATACTCCTACTTAAAAATTTAACTATGTAATTAAACATAATTTAAAGACCAATATAAATACTACAACTAATTTTCAATATTTAAAAAAGATGAGCACGATCAATCAATTAAGAAGACTAAAAATTTGATTGGAGAAATTAAATAAATAATTTTTTTTAGCTCTCCAATATATATATATATAAAAAAAAAAAAAAATTAAAAACCGCCTGTCCAAGATTGGGCCCCATCCCAACCAACACGTATAGCATTTTGAACCGTTCCCCATTCATAACCGCCTCCAAACGTGAATTAATTTTTTTTTTTAAACATTGTATTTTTGTTTTATTTTTTTGTTTTTGTAAATTTTTTTTTATGTACAATCAATTATTTATTCTTTAAATTCTCCATTATTTATTTTTAATATTCGCGCATATAATGGGATTAACACAAACTCTTATGTAAAACTTGTTCATAATATTAAATTCATAATATTACACTTACGAACTTGTATCACTATTAATTCTTATAAATTAATACCTATAATATTTAATATTCTTATAAATTAATTCAATTTTGTCTAAGTATTACTTATTTAGATAGAAAAGTACTATTACTTGTTTAAATAGAAAAGTATTACTTGTTTAAATAGAAAAATATTACTTGTTAGATAGAAAGGTATAACTTGTTTAAAGAAAAGTATTACTTGTTTAGATGAAAAAGTATTACTTGTTTAAAGAAAAATATTATTTATTTATATAGAAAAGTATTGCTTGTTTAAATAGAAAAGTATTATTTGTTTAGATAGAAAAGTATTACTTGTTTAAATAGAAAAGTATTACTTGTTTAGATAGAAAGGTATAACTTGTTTAAAGAAAAGTATTACTTTGTTTAGATGAAAAAGTATTACTTGTTTAAAGAAAAATATTATTTATTTTGATAGAAAATTATTAATTGTTTAGAAGGAAAAATATTACAAGTTTAAAAGAAAGGTAGTTAAAAAAAAGTACAATTAAAAAATATAATTTTAATTTAATTTAAATTTAAATTTATATAAAAAAAAAATATTATAAAAATGTGATTGAATTAATAAATAAGATAATTGAAATAAAGAATTTAAAAAAAAATTGTAAGAAAAAAAATTTTTTAGAACATATAAATTAATTTCATTAAGTAACGCAAGCGTCTTGGGGAATTGATCCCATTTTTTGTTTGGTCCCCATGGGAGCGAATAATTGCTTCAATTAATTGGGATTTGGTGGCTTATATATTCTTTCTTGGACATATTCTTGGAGAGCGGTTATAATAAATGTCCAAGCCCAAATGTGTATTAGTGTAAGAAGACTAAAAATATATACAAATTAAATAATAATTTTTTGAAATATATATATATATAGTTCAGAAAAATTGGGCCCCATCCCAACCAACATGCATAGCATGAGTTCCCCATCCCAGCCAACGTGTACAACATGAGTTCAGCTTCCGTTTGAAACACCTCAAACCAAATCTCCACTCTATATATTGACGCACACCATCCTAGCCTGTAACAGAATTAGTTTGTTAGCTGTATATATAGTTTCTCTGAATATAAGACCACTGCCTAGTCATTTGTCTCTATTTATTCTTTAGATTCCAGATTCTTCTCTCTGAGTTATAGTACAGAAGAAATGCCTCGCCGGAAACGACAAAGAATATCCCGGCGAACTAACGCCGCATGTAGTTGCGACATGTGTCATAGCTACTAACAATCAACATCCAAACGGCGTTCCCTGGCGCAGAATATCAGACCCCCGATCAGCATCGACTATTTTGTTCTGAATTTTCTTATAATCGTCAATGCACAAATTGACGACACGAGGGCGGCCAAGGCCAAGTATTTCGATGATGTAAACAGAGTAAGCGTTTCGTTGTCGAATTTGTAGTATTGATTCGTCGGATTAGTCATTTTCTCCTTTCTATATACCAATGAGAAAAATTTCTCCATAAATGAATCCATAGGATACTCCCCATGTGTATTAATTAGAAATTTAAATTTTTTGTAATACACTGGGGAGTAACGTCCATGGATTCAATTCGTGAGAAATTTTTCCCATAGTATATAGAAAAATGGCTAATTTTTCCAAACGCTTACTCTATTTACGTGTTTATAACGCTTCTATTTACGCTTGGCATTATATAAAAGATTCTAATTTAAATTTATCAAACTACTTAATTGGGGCCTTTTGCAAACCCCATTTGGATTCTGATTGTTGGTCGCCTTCCCTTGGGTTTTGGAATCAATTTTTCCAATCAGGTGTGTTTCTACGTTGCATTATATAAAAGATTCTAATTTAAATTTATCAAACTACTTAATTGGGACGATGTCGTTTGATGCAGTCTATACCGCTTTACCTCTCGGAGATGGCTCCTTATAAATACAGAGGAACACTTAACATTGGATTTCAACTATCCATAACCATGGGCATCTTAGCCGCCAATTTGTTAAATTACAAATTCGACAAACTTAAAGGCGGGATGGCATGGAGGTTGTGGTCCCGAGAATCGTCGCAACACTTTGACACGCCCAATTCGATGATCGAGCGTGGCAAACGAGAGGAAGCCCTGTTGAAACTGAAGAGAATCCACAGTGTGCCTAATGTTGAAAAAGAGTTTCGTGACATTATCGTGGCTAGTGAGGCTTCAAATAAAATTGAAGACCTCTGGAGGAAGAAGGTTTCTTTTCATTGATGGATGATGGAGAAATACAAATGTTCTTTTCCACACCACCACCATCTCCTCAATTGGAACATTCATTCTTCGACTCCAACAAGAAAAAATAGATAAAAAGAGTACTCATAAATAGAAAAAAGGCGAAAAACAAGAACAACCCGAACTTCAAATGGCAGTCGACACCATATTCGGATTGCTCTGCCATATGAAGTTCCGATTGCTCTTGTATTTCGTCTTTTTCTGTTTGTGAGTATTCATTTTATCTATTTTTTCTTGATTGAGACGAACAATGTTCCAATTGAGGAGATGGTGGTGGTGGTGTGTAAAAAGCTTAGGATTATCTTGAAATTTGTTCCCATTTTCATTTACCTTTTATCTTTTGAATACCCGTTATACTCGATTAATAAGATAAAAAAAAAAGAATGATTAATGACAACAACAAAGTTTATGAAATGATGCTTAATGGCAACAAACAAAGTTTGATGTGGAGTATATCTTGCAATATCCAATAGAATCAACATATAACGTTGTATTGTGCGGAACGGTCACGTGAACGCTGGATCCAATTCCCGTTTCTCGCTCCTTTCAATTTACATCTCAAACTGCTCTTAATTCCTTCACTGTATACAAATGGTATATTTACACGTGATTTTGAAATGTTGCCTTTCATGTGATATATCAGTTGTATGAAAATGAGATATTACCATGAAAAGAGGGAAATAAAGCAATTGATGAATTGATGATTCTAATTCTTAAATAATAAGGGGTTGAAATGTGAAAATTTGATAATACTGAAAATGAAACCAAGGTGTTAAAATACACGTTTTGTGTTGAGATGACGACAAGACATAATTAGATGTACTAGTTTTTTTCTGCATTCTCATATATGGAAGTTAGGCTCATCATGAATGTACTAGTTTTTATCTGCATTCTCATATATGGAAGTTAGGTTCATCATGAATATACTATTTTTTATCTGCATTCTCTTTTTTTTTTTTTTTTAAATATTTTTATCTGTTCTAGAGCGCCCCTATCATCTAAAATTATGACTAGTCTTCAATTGGCTAATTTTTTACCTTTTCATTTTTAAAGAAATAAACAAATAATGACATAATACATCAAAATACCTCTAAACTATCAACTTATGTTTAGAAAGACTTTCAATTTACCTTTTGTTTTAAAAAACTTTCAAACTATATACTCCCTCCGTCCCATGATTACTGCAACACTTGTCTTATTTGGACGTCCTAACATTACTACAACACTCTCAAAATGGAAACAAACATAATATTAATACACTCACAACACCCTTATTTTATTCCACTCAAACCCACTAAAACTCATTTTACTTAGTTTGCAGTCCTGAGACGGAGGTAGTAATTTTTATTTTAATGAGGTCTTTAATAATAAAAATTTATGAACTTTGCTAAGCCTAGATCAATATTTTCTATTAAAATATAACATATTACCCCAATTTCAATAACATAAATTCTCAAAAAACGACTTAGAAAATGACTCATACTCCCTATTTCAGGATTATTGAAATTAATAGGATTTCCAGCTTTTTAACTGATTTTGCCTATGCTGGCCTGTCTCTCTCTTTTTTTTTTTTTTTTAATAATAAAATGGGTGGAGTATATGTTGGTTTTTTCATTCAAAAAAGAGGAAGATGGTAAAAAGATGCCGGGTACGTTTAAAATTTTGGGGGAGTGTATTAATTCTACAGGAAGTGTACTAATCGGAGGGGTGTATTTACCAAAGCGGGAAGTGCGAGTAACTTGAGCCATAAGAATATACTGAAAATTCGAGCATATATATAGCAATAAAACCCAATTTATAAATAGAAATTTTAGCATTTTCTTGCCCATCGGTCCATTGCCCATTTCTAATTAAATTAGGTTTAAAATTTTAGGGAATACCTTAACCATTAAAACAAATAATTGGATATTTTGTTGCAAGTCATTGAATTTTTTGGAGATAATTCTAACGAATGTTTCTTCGTAAAATGAAGTACATAGAAATATTATTTAGTTTAAAGTGTTATTAAATGTTTAGTGGCTACTGGCTAGCCTGTAAGAGGTAATAAAAGTGGTACAAAACTTGTGGTAGCCGATTTGGCTGTTTAATTAATTCAACAAGTTCTTTCCCTATCATCAAAAAAAACAGTCGGTACAAATTACAAAATATTAAAAAACCGGTAAAATGTGATTTTTTTTTTTGTTATTATGCGAGAAGAGAAGGGAATAGGGAAGAGTAGGAGTAGGATGGTGAAGAAAGATATAAACTTTTTTTTTTTCAGCCCATATAAAAATTGTAGAGAGGGATGGTGGTAGTGGTATTATTTAATATGAATTGATCATATAAGATGTTTGGTCAAAGGATAAAAAATTGGGTCAATTGGTGTACCAAGCGCCATATAAAAGAATAAATCCTCATTATATCATGGGCTTATTATGCCCCATTCTTTTTATTTGAATCCATATATATATGGCTGTTTGTGGTGATCATTATGGCAAACTTGCAAATGAAACACTAATTGCACATGCCCAAGAAAATGCATCGCAACAGTTGAATATGTGCCTGAAATTAAGAGTTTTTGTGTCACGGTATTAATTACCATGTGTAATTTCCATAAATTCCACAAATTCTTGTTCAATAAATCATAACTTTTACAAAACAGAGTTGAAATGATACTACAACAAAGTGTTTTTAATTTGGAAATACAACAAAATATTTTCTCTAATTCCCCCCGTCAAAATACTACTCTTAAATTTTCTTATAAAGGGACTCCCAAAGCACATTCAAATCAACATTGCCTCCAGAAAGTATGATCCCCACGTTCTTGCAGTCTTTGTACTTTGGATTGTTCTTGAAATGCTCAGACAGAACAACCGCAAGGCCGATGGCTCCGGTGGGCTCCACCACCATCTTCAAAATTTCCTTTGGCTGCCTGTTCATCGGACAATGAGAATACTGCATTGCATGCACCTCTGAATTTGAAAGCTCCGCTGAAATATATATACATTGGTATATATATATATCAATTAAATATTGAACTTAATTACATAGATATGATGAATAATGAAAATGTAGATATACCATTTCTGCAAGCATTCATATTTGAAGTGAAGGTTTCTTCACGACCTGAGTTTTGGTGACATAAGACCTGATGCGTTCTTCGGCTTCTTTTATTGAAGATATATTAGCAGCATACTCCTTCTTATTAATCACCAAATCTAATTCAGCCATTGCAGTTTCAATATTCTTAAGTTCACCTTTACAAAACAAAAAACATATGTTATATCAACAAATTAGAGCAAACTAAGAAGAGACAAATTTATAATTATTGCAACACAATTCAAATCAAACATATATACATATAGGAATTATACCTGCCATCGTTTCTTCCAGCAATCACCCTTTGTTTAAGCACGTTTGTATAATATCAATGGAGCGTGTGATGCTTGTATGTTTATAACATCTTATTCCCCTATATTATTAATTAATAGAGATATGTTTGATGATTAATAATTATTATTACTGATTACTTACTATATTAGTAATAGGGAATTATATTTGATTTTCGCCCTTCTGATTGCTGGAAATCAGCTTAACGTTTATTTCCAAGTTTTTCTCTAAAAATCTCATTTATTCTCATTTCTTTCCAAAATTTTATCCAAATATTTCCAAAATTTCAAGCGAATCAAATGTAGTCACTTTACATATCAAGTCGATCTTTCCTTCTCAAAACGATTAAAACCATATTCACATCCACACTCACGCAATATGCTTATGACAAAAATTGGTATGAAACGGAGTACAACTTAGCACAATCAGTATCCACCCCTTTTGAAGTGTTAAAACGTCAATGACTAAATTACACCCCGTCTCACCGTGAGATGATCTCATACAAGAGTTCCTCTATGCTTATATGTCTAAATTTCTAATTCTGATCAAAAAATCTAATTCCGATTCTATTTTATAGTTTCTCTTTTCCCCAATGATCCACACAGCATATTAACTGAATTTGTCATATTTAAAATTTGAGAAAATTAAAGTTAGATACAAGATTTAGGATCTTAATTCTGATCAAAAGAAAACAGAGAAATTTGAACTAAAAGTCTGTTGTCTTATAGATCAAATTTGAACTAAAGTGTTGAAATTTTCTACACTTTATACCTGGTTGTAATGTTTTGGGTGACTTTGTAATGGAATGTTTCTTAATTCTGAAATTTCGTAGGCATATTGGAAAGATATTGAAAAATTTCCTAGGTAATGCACTATTTTTTTGTAGTGTTCTCCCTTAAAATTTTAACATATTACATTGATTTTATGTGATGTTTTATCTTTATAATTATTTATACAATCATTGATTACATATTTTATATCAATTCTCATAAGAAATTAAATATACATATTTAATTTTTTGCATTGACAAGTGTTGTGATTAATATTTGAATATTTATATAATATATTTAAAATTCATAATACGTGGATTCTACTAGTCGGGTGTATATATATACATCCCGACTAAAACTCAGGTGCACTTGGTCGCGTGCATGGTGATGCACCCAATTTTGTCCATTTTCGAATTTGGTATTATCTTTTCTTTAATTAGCATTAATCACTTTCCCTTTTGTAAAAAAGAGGGAACAACAGATTAATATTGTAGGAAACCAGATAATTCATTGATTAAAGGCAAAGTCTAGTATGAAAAATTTCATATATGAAAAAAATTTAGTTTACAATCAAATTTTATAATTGGTGAAGGTAAAATAAAATTGAGTGATTTCTTTATATTCTAATGATATTAATTGTCGGCTAAGTCTTGTATGCACCCAAATGCACCGTGCATTCATAGTGTATTTTAGAATCGTATAATTTGTTATACTAAAATATGCAACTTATTTATATTGAATTGTACAATGATACACCTGTTTACACATGAGACTCAATCTTAATTGTCTCCAACCAATCTCTTGTATATTGTAAGTTGTTAGGTAGCTTTGTACTATAAATACTTAAATAGTCATCTTGTATATTGTAAAATTATTAACGTTGGAATACAATTTATACATTCCTCAAACTTTGTTTCAGAAAACTACTCAACTATGTAGGAGTAATGCGGGTGTATTATGGGTTTAAGAAAATATGGATATAATTATATATTTCCAAATTATATAAAAAATCCCTTAGTTACAAATAGTACCAAAAAATAGAATATACATATCGACTCAAACTGTGTATTTGATATGTAAACATAATAGTTTACGGGTCCAAACGTAATAGTTAACTTAAATTCAAAAGGAAATTTTTAGTACACGCTAATACATGTGGTACAATATACTAATCAGCAGTATAGCATGAAAATAACCAAATACACCGTTAAACATCAAAATTGTTACATGTGATATGTTCTCTAGGGGACGCGCTTAGAATTTACACTTAGAAAATCCATACTCAGACGTTGGGTGCATTCATCAACAGGTTGAATAGTATTACTGAACTGCTACTCATATTCGCATACAAAATCACCTCAAAATGGAAGCAGAAGAGAATTCACTGGAATTAGTAGTTGTTTACAGTAGTTTCAGCAGAGCAGAGTGCTAATCACTGCAGCCATCCAAGCAAGCAATGTAAACACTTGGCACATTTCCGATTATAACTAGAAAACAAATATGAATTTCCCAAATCCACTAATCTAGATTAGACGAGATTCATCGTCTATCACAACAAAAGTCGGTATACATGAATCTCTTAACACACAATAAGATCTGTGCAGCTTAATACTCTCATGGTTGACTCGCAGCGTGCCTTGACAACTCCACCTATATGTAGTTTGAAACATTTACCACATGAGTCAGGCATCAGCTTTTATAAGCAAAATGGCCAAACTAGTATACAATAATATTGTACAATAGGAACTGCAACATGATTTTCAGGAATAAAGACAAAAGATAAAACTGTTGACAAGATTGATTAGTTAACTTTAACTTGATTTTTTCAGGAAAAAGTATTCCACGAAGGAAAATTTAACAGGTTATCATGTGTTAAAGAACAGTGAAAAACATAGTGTTACCTCAAATTCATTCTTCAGATGATCGAGTTCCTTGTCCAGATCGTTGATAGCCTGATTATACGCCTGCATAGGCGAAGACTGGCTTGTAGTCTGGATCTGTAAATTTGACCAGCAAGCACAACAACAGAAAGTTTACACAGAAAAAATAAAAGTAAGATTTTTTATAAGCAATATAAACGCATTTGGTTAAGCCCAATGAAAGATAAGACAGATTTTTTAACTAAAGGCCGAAGAAACTCCAGTTAAGGTTTTAAACAGACGGTATGACAACATAGAGTGCTGACAATTGAGTCACAGCAACGAACTTGTATGGATGGGTGTAAATGTAAAAGCAAGATGCAGTCTTTTAAAAGATATCAACTAAACGTGTTGGAACAGCTAAATACAAAATCCTGGATTTTGAACTCTATCCTAGATCTGCACAATTTTATTCAGCTTGAACTCTGGCTTAGCTAAACCATATCTACCACCTTATTTATATGATAACATCTTAGTCTTTGTTAGACCATGTTTCTATTGACTAAATAATATCACAATTCACAACATATTAGTCCATCTTGAGTGAAGGATAGACCTTATAAGCACCAAGCATGTACAGGGCTAATGAAAGATGGACATGAACCGAAAAAATGAAGACATGAGCAACTCATATTGAATAGTAAAAATAACAGCCATATTACACTGTCAACTGAGTCATGCAAAATGGTATGGTCAAATGCAAAAATGAAATCAAGGTCAACTGTCTTCAATATTTTTAGTGGTGCGTGCTACATGAGATATATATTAAAATCCTGGATTCTGAATTCTATCCCTTATAAGTTTAATTTCAGATTGGGCTCTCTGGTTTTGCTAAACTGTATAGCTAGTGCCTATATAACAAGTAACAATTCTCTTCTTAAAACCACAACACATTACTCTAGTTAATACTAATGTTGAGAAGTCCATAATACTACATTGGCAGCACCCTTCATCATTTTTCTTCTTTTGTACCTTAGCTACCTACCTTCCCCAGTTGCACCTTTCTCCTCCGTTGTTGACCAATCAAAAACAACCTTCTATCAATTTCCAACAGTTATATCTATTATCTATTGTAGTTTCCACTTATGGCGCTACAAACCCACCCACCATTATCAAGTTATGTTATAGTTGACACAATTATACCTTAAAGTCATGTATGTGATACTACCTAACCTTAAACTGGTCTATAAAATTACAAAAGTAAGTTAAATTCTTTGTGTAATTTTAGGCTTCAATAAGCATACTGCATCAATACATTCCTTTTAACTAACAATATAACAAAAAGTAGAACAACAGAGATACAAGGAACATAGACGCACCCTTAAAAGTATTTTGTACTGAAGAGGGTGAGGCAACTTGTAGCCAGCAAACAACACATTTTCATCCCTGTGCAATTGCCTATTTTAGCTCCACAGGAAAAAAAGTGAAAACAAAAATTAGGGCTTTTTTTTTTCTTTTCAAGAAAACTAAAATTTCAACTGAAAGAACAACAAATACAAAAATCACTCACATGCGGACAATGTTTCCAACGGTGTGGTCCTCACGCTCGATGGTAAACGTCGCGGCATTGATGATTTTGGTGTCCCGCTCGTACGACACCCTGATAAATCAGTCCAATTTCAAGCACCAAAAAAAGGGAAAGAACAGTGTTAAAGACGAGAAAGTATACGCATATATACATATAGAGAGAGAAATTCGGAGAGAAATTACTTGGAAACGCCCTCGGGGACGACGAATCGCTCGTAACGATCGGGGGCATTCATCTTTTTCCTTCACTGTGTTTTTGGCCTCCGCTGAAACAGCTGAAAAATATTTTTAGTTTAAAGGGAAAGCTGCAATTAAACGACGGCTTTGGACAATTGGGCTTGTTTTCCTTTAGAATTAACATTTGGGCCCATCCAACAATAATATTTGGGCCCATTCTCATTAAAAATGATAAAATGACACTGCCTGAGTTGGGACTTGGGAGTATGTAAAATGACTGTCCTAAAATTTAAGTATTTGATAAATGGGAATTGAATATGACAAACATTAGAAAAGCAAAAGACCAAAATACAAAAAATTGCATCTCATGATTAAAGAAAGTTGGCAAAAAACTTGCATAAATCAGTCGTGCATTCCAGTTTATGTATTTTTTAAAACATAATTATTCTTCTATTTTTATATCGAAAATCATCACTTTTTTTTTTTTTTGCAAAAATCAGTTGAAATTAATAAATTCCGATTCTGGCGTCAAAAAAGAAAAAGAGAAGGAGAGCGTAACTTTTATAACCGGCCCTTTTTTGTTTTTTTCAGCCCAGCCCATTTATATTTCTACTTGCTTTTAACAATTTTTTGGTTACCTTGCCACTTGAATCCGGTCGGGCTTTGCTTTTCATTTTTCTTTTATAAAACACAATTAATGGTATAATTTTTTTAAAGTGTACTTTCAATTTAAAAAATGCTTCTAAAAAATTAAATTCAAAATTAACTATAATATCATTTTAATATTATATATTTTTAATATTGATATGCGAGATTTTATGATAATTAATAACATTTAAATTATAACAATAAAATAGAAGAAGAATATTCATTTTATGATAATTTTTTCCCACGTGACTTGAATGACGCCAATATGATTTAAACTTCAATTTAATACACAAATAACGTGAGCCACGTGAGAGATTAGAGTATGCTCTTGTCGTGGAGGAAATTGATCAGAATTCAGAAATGATAAAAGACTTTGAAATTAATTTTTTTTTAAAATAATGCACAATGTAGCTATTGTGACCAATGAACTGCTACATATTGAAATTTTATTATTTTCATACAATTTAAATATATTTTTTTTATAAAAAATCCATTGAGACAGTCTCGTACATGAGACGTGATACATTCTAGCACAATTCACACCCACCCTCCCAAAGTATTGAAGCATCAATGCTTAATTTATGTCTCATCTCACCGTGAGACCGTCTCATGTAAATGTGTCTCACATTTATTGAGTATATTATTTATTTATATTGAATCATGTAATTTGTGTTCGTAAAAATAAATGGCATGTTTTTGTTAAAAAAACATTGTATATTTTATAAATACTTTTTTCTTTTTTTTATAGAGCAAATTTTATAAATACACTTCACTTTTACCAAACGTTGACGTTAAAAAATAGGTAAAATTCAGGCCTCAAAGGGAATTAAATTTGAATTGTAATTAATTATGTTAGGAAATTATTATAATTGATTGGATTTAAATAAAGAGAAAATTGGATCGCAAGAGTGGCAACAATTTACATATAGATATAGTGGATCCGTCCCTTATGCAATTAATCATAATATATACTCTCTACGGCCTACATTCTTCCAGCTCTTGACACGCCACAAAGAGCAAAAAACACACACACGTATACACACAAATATATGATTGATACAAAATACAGTACAATTTCCGACTAAAATCAGCAGCAAATTCAAATGGAGGCCAGTAAATGGATCGCCGCGGCGGCGAGTATTTGAATTCAGAGCAGCTGCGGCGCCTCCTACGCCTTCGGAATCTACTTGCCGATCCTAAAATCGAGCCAGGGCTACGACCAATCCACGCTCGACACGATTTCCGTTTTCAAGGACATCGGCGCCAACGCCGGCATACTTTCCGGCATCCTCTACACCGCCGTCTGCCGCCGCCGACTCCACGCGCCGCCCTCGGTTCTCCGTGGCCCCTGGGTGGTTGTGATGATAATTAGAATATCACCGTTGATGAGGTGATCGGAAGAATTCCACTATAAATAAGGATACAATTAATGACCAATAATGACCAAGATTTAATCTATTAATTACATATTAATGACCAATAATGACCAAGATCTAATCTATTAATTACATATTAATGACCAATAATGACCAAGATCTAATTTATTAATTACATATTAATTATCATTAATATATAAATTAATTATCCTTAATACCCCCCGCAAGCGTTGCGTGGGGTGAAGACAAACGAAACTTGGATCGAAGAAGCTCAAAAAAAGCGGTCGAGGCGGACTCTTGGTGAAAATATCTGCAGTTCAAAGATGAGATAGAACAAAACGTGTGGAAATCTTCCTCAGAGGATACTTAGTTCACGAACAAAGTGGTAGTCCAGATCAATGTGTTTTGCTTTCGTTTGTGAGCAACTAGATTCGATCGATAAAAAACAAAGACTCTTGTTGTCACACAAGAGTTCGGGACGATTGGAGATTTTGACCCGAGCTCATCGAGAAGATTGGTGAGCCAAACAATTTCCGCCATTTGCATTGGCCATAGCAAGATTCGGGATTCACAACTCGAAATGCGAGCCATCAGAGGTTGTTTCTTTGCACTCCAAGAGATGAGATTTCCACCAAGAAAAATTGAGTAACCGTACATGGATCGTCTGGTTTCAATGCAACGGGCCCAATCAGCATCAGAGTACCCAATGACAAAGAGACTCTGAATCTTAAAGTAAAGGATAAGCCAAAGTGGATTGTACCCTTCACATAACGTAAAAAAAATTTTAACAAAGATTAAAATGATCATCCGTCGGTGAGTGAAGAAATTGACTAACAACATTCACAAAGATACGATAAATCCGGGGTAATAGTCAAGATCTTCAAGGGCCCCGACTAAAGAGCGGTATAAAGTGGGATCGTGGAACGGTGGGCCATCACTTACCAAAACCTCTCCAGCGGGCAAGGGGGGTTTGGAATCCAATAGTTTTGCCCGTTCCAAAATGTCAGTAGCATATTTAGTCTGACCAACAAAAAGACCATCTGAAGTGTACGAGACCTCAAGACCAAGGAAATAGTTAAGACGCCCCAAATCCTTAATAGCAAATTCCTTATTCGTGCGTGCAATGAATGTCTTGAGCATGTCACCATCATTTCCTGTGATAATTATATCATCTACGTATAAGAGTAGATAGAGAATAGAAGTACCTCGAAGGAGATAGAACAAAGATGAGTCAGATCGACTCTGGCCAAATCCCAAGCTGAAGAGATATGTACTAAATCTTTGAAACCAAGCAAGAGGGGCTTGTTTCAGACCATACAACGCCTTCTTTAGACGACAAACATGATCAGGAAAGCGTGGATCAACAAATCCCGGAGGTTGAGCCATGAAAACCGGTTTGTCAAGAAATCCATTGAGAAATGCATTCTTGACATCTAACTGATGCAACGACCAATTTGAGATTGCACAAAAAAGAGCAAGAATAACTCGAACGATGAGCGAGACTTGACGACCGGGTTTGAATGTATGATGAAAATCGGTAGGAACCCGAGGTGAACCCCATGCCCGCGAGGCGAGCTTTATGACGCTCAATAGTACCATCGGAATTTATATATTAATGACCAATAATGACCAAGATCTAATCTATTAATTACATATTAATTATCATTAATATATAAATTAATTATCCTTAATAGTGGTCCACATGGCGGGCGTGATCCAGTGCTTCGTCGGGTACTTCTTCCTCTGGCTCGCCGTCACCGGGGCGATTCCCCGGCCGCACGTGGCGCTCACGTGCCTGTTCATGTTCCTCGCCACCCACGCGCAGACGTTTTTCAATACGGCGAACATCGTTAAGGCGGTGCAGAATTTTCCGGGGTATAGCGGAACAATTATCGGAATTATGAAGGTACCCTTTTTTGTTTTTGAAGATAAAGTTGAATACGTAATTTGGGAATTTCTTTGATTGGTGACTTGATATAGCAACTCCATTTTCCACTTAAAAATTTAATCGAATTATTATTGCCATTTTGGTTAAGATTGCTATTATTAGGAAATTTAATAAACGAAATAATTTCATACCTAATAACAAATTCGGTTATAGCGGCAATATTCCCAACTGCCCGTGCGTAACACTGATGACTTTCAACCCAAAAATTCATATTATTATTAATAATATATTATTATAAAATATTAATAGTGATAATTAAATTGTGTGACTTATTAAATGATAATTGAATGATATAATTTATATTACAAAATATATTAATTATAATAAGTAAAGAGTTAAATTTATAAATATAAAATTAATTTTACGTAAAGAGAAACTACTCTCAACATTGATTCCTTTATAATTCTTGCGTGAAATATTAATTCGTTAATGTGATAAATCGTAATTTTCCAATTTATTTGGAGTAGGAGTAAACACGTTGGTTATTCACACCGTTTTAATAAATAAATTTAAGGGGTGGACACGCTGGGCCTTGCTGTGGGTGGGACCATTTTCGATTAATCTATATCTATAATATATACCAACTTACCAATTATTTGGGAGCCACCTAAATGTCCCAGAAATTTTTTTAATATAACTGTAACATTGTTACAAATAATAAAATAATTAAGAGTAAGAGTTACTATTATTTGGACCCACCCATTCTTCCAGACATTTGATATTTTCACCTACTGCAAAATATAAACAAACACTTCATCCTTAAACCAACCTTTCAATTTGCCGTCTAAAATACCAAGTCATAATTACACATTTTTCATATTTTCTAAAGTTAAAACAAAAGTCAACTTTCAGCACCAATAAAATATTAATGAAGATGATATTACTGATGTGGCATGTGATGCATATCATGTGGCAAGATTTTCCGTATCAAGACGTTACAATATAAAAAGACAATATGTTAAATGAGTTGTTTAGAATTGTTTTTTAAGTATAATTATTATTTTAAGTATTGATTACTATGGGGTGTTTAGAAGAAGAGAATGCACTCCATTCATCATAATTGCAGACAAACATATACTACCTTCGTCCCAAATCAGTTTTCAGAGTTGACTTTTACACGCGTTTTTTTTGAGCGAGCCTTATATTAGTAATTGAAATGATAAAGTGATTTTTAAGGAAGGGTAAAATAGATGAGTCCCTCCTTAGAAATCTCTTTATCATTTCAATTACTAATCTCTAAAAACGCGTCATAAAACGCGTGTAATAAATATCAATCGATTAAAACGATGTGACGAAAGGGAGTAAAAGTTTGTATTTTGCACTTTTGCATAGTAAAATTTTAACAGAAGCAGGTATTCTGTATCATGTCTAGAATTTTACTAGAAAAATCACCAAATACGTAACATTCCACCAATAAATCATGTCTAGAAGCACATGTACATAAGACTTCACACTTCAGTTGAAAATTAGATTTGTTTTGAGATAAAATTTTCACATCATAATCAAACCAAATTATCATTCAATCAGCATTATACTGTTCAACTTTCATGGTTGTTACCTTTGCAGGGCTTCCTTGGCCTGAGTCGAGCAATAGTCATACAAATCTACCAAGCAGTTTCATACTAATGCTTGCATTAGTCCCATCCCTTCTCACCCTCGTCCTCATAATTTACAACAAAAAGTTCATCGCGTCCAATCTAGAGACGACGACAAGGACTACTTAGAGGGGTTCTCATTGATTTCCATGATCGTCGCTGCCTACATTATGTTTCTAATAATCATTGAAAACACCTTCCCCCTATCCCAACTCACGCGTGCTCTCACACTATCCATCCTCCTCGTTTTGCTCTCGTCGCCTCTCATCATAGCAGTCAAGGCAAATAAACGCGACTCTCAGAGCCTATCACCGTTGACTTCCCCTTTGATCAAAGACGCCAAGCTTTCCGTTCCAGAAAACAGAGTAACCTCCTCTGAGGCTACTCTGGACGTCGTAGAGGAAATGAACCTCATGCAAGCAATGCTCACGTCCAACTTCTGGTTACTATTTATAGCAATGTTATGTGGGATGGGGTCGGGTTTAGCTACAGTTAACAACATGAGCCAAATCGGAGAATCCCTAGGGTACACTTCATCCGAGAGAAGCACATTGGTCTCATTATGGAGCATATGGAACTATCTTGGCCGGTTTGGGGCAGGTTACATATCAGACATATTCTTGCACAAGAAAGGCTGGGCAAGGCCATTAGTCATGACTGTGACCCTAGCCACCATGACGGGCGGTCACATTATCATTGGGTCGGGTTTTCCGGGAAATTTATACATTGGGTCAGTGATAGTAGGTATATGTTATGGTTCACAATGGTCATTGATGCCCACAATCAGTTCAGAGATATTTGGTGTGTTGCATATGGGGACTATTTTCAACACAATTGCTATAGCTAGTCCTTTAGGATCTTACATATTTTCTGTGAGGGTGATTGGTTATATATATGATAAAGAAGCATCTGGGGTGGGTGATTCTTGCATTGGAACACACTGTTTTATGCTGTCTTTCTTCATAGTGGCATGTGTTAGTTTTTTTTGGGTTTTTTGTGTCTTTGGTTTTGTTCATCAAGACAAGGGGGGTATATGCTCAGATTTTGCGTAGAAGGATGTGGGATAGTAAAACATCAAATTAAATTTGTTAGCTTTATTTATGTTCGTTGATATTTGTTTCTTTTTTCTTTGAGGAAATTGGACCTTAAAAGAGGTTGTTTGGTAAGAACATTCAAACCATAAGGGGTATTTGTGATCCCCAAAGGGGTATCTGTACTGAGGTAAGTGATCTTACAATCAAACAATAATGATAATTATTTTTTGTAATTTAGTCCTTTGTTTGTGTCTCGTTTTATTATTTGCATATGTATGAAGTTATACTTTGTTTGTGGTATGAGATTTGAGGGATGTTAAGGGAAATTGAAATGTGGGCTTTACCCGGAGGAAATTGAATCAATAATAATAAAATAATGGAAATTGAGGGATAGTTTTTCATATCCCTTGTTATCAATAGTAACAAATAGACTCTCAAGATAAATTTATTTTAACCTACGTGTTTTGAAACGAGAAATTATATTTTATAAATGGGTATTTGAAAGAAAGAACCATGTGGTTTGAAATAATATTGAACATTTCATTGACCGACCAAAATAATCCATTTGATTGATCAAGAAGTACAAAATCATTCACCATCACGGACTAGTTCATGATTTTGCATGTCTCAATAATACTCAGTCATTTGAATAAACCTCGAGGGCAGTGTGCTGATAATTTTTTTAAAATAGTGAAAAGTAAAACTATATGCACCGTCATTTATTAATTACAATTGGACCTAGAAAACTGCCAATAATCAATTCGATTAAAAAGTAAAAGTGGGTGCGACTATTCAGACCCAAATTTTTGCTCAATACACTCATGTATACAATACATTTTAGCATCATATATTATCAAACAAAGTTAAAAGAAAGGGTGCATCAAACAAAATTTTGGGTGCCAATGTTCGTACCCAAACTAAAAAGATCAAACCTGGCAAAGCAATCCAATATCAGCCCATCATTAACCCAAATGATCGAGGGCCCAAGTTACTAACACCCCCATTTTTAGTAAATAGTAAATACACCTTCTTTTATTTTTAATTTTTAAAATAAACATATAAAATGTTAAAATTATTATTTTATTAAAAAAAAATTCTACTGAAATTAGTTAATACACCCCGCTCTAGGGAAAAAAAGATGACACAATATGAATAGTATAAACAGGAAAATTGTCAGATGTGAAAAACTTAAAAAAGCAATAAATCAAATATTTCATTAAAAAAATAAAAATTTGTTGAGATCTTTATTTTAGATCAGTTTGGAAAAGAAAAATGAATAAATAAAATATATTCAAAAATATTTTTTGAGAAACACCAAAAAATCGAGAAAAATAAACTAAAATCTATCACACATTAATTTCCAGATCAATTTGAACAATTTTTCGAAAAAAAATCCGGAAAACTTTTTCGAAAAAAATCAAAATTTTCGGAAAACCTTTAAGAAAAAAGATTAAAACCTCGAGTTTCGTTTTTACAAATTATAATTGTTTTTGTAAAACCAAATTCAAAATTTACTTAATAAAAAGGAATATCCAAAATTCGAGTGGCTGGAGCTGAAGCAGCTACGGAGCTGAAGCAGCTACTTTCGAAGTAACCATAAGAAAAGCAACGATTGGGGTGGGAGAGTCAGAGTCGAAAAGAGGATTCCTCACTTTGTTCTCTCTTTCAAAACCGTGCATGAGACTTTCACCTCATACGGCTGGTAAGTGATAAAAGAAAGAAGGACTCATTTTTCTTTCTTTTGTGATTACCTTCCTCACGTATGTATAAGACCGAATCCATTCGATTTCTAAAAAAAATTACTAATCCTTTGATAAGGGCTCTAGGCCAGGGCTTCCATATACTGATGCACTCCTCTTTGGTTATAGTGACCCTAGACCATGGACCTTTCTTCTCCGAGTCTGCAGATGTTTCTGTCAGACTTTCAGACTTGGCCTTCTTTCTTCTTCATCATCCGAGCGATCGGAGAGTTCTCGTTACAAAAAAAGAGTAACCTTTAAAGATATGTCACCCCAACCAGTTGGGATTGCATTAGTGGATCTCTTCCACTGGTTCAATGTCTATAACCTGGGACATAACAGCCAACCAAATCTCTCGATGAGCGTCTTTCAACTTCTTATCTTCGGAAGATCACATATTGATTTATGACGACATGGGAATGGTGATGAAAGCGGAAAGGAAGTCATTGCTAGTAGTACAACAAGCTCTCGATAAAGACTTTTTGTTTTGTTTTGTATAGGCTCCAATGAAGATCAATGGAAATTAAAAAAAAAGTCGTCGAAGAAATCCATGTCCTATTTTGAGTTGTCGTTTTTTTTGGCTCAATTCTTCATCCCTTTATTTGAACCTTATCGATGATCGAACTTATAGATATGAACTAAATTTGATGAATGATGAGTCCGAGAACAAAGGAGAGGATATTGAAAGAATAAAAGGTAATGAAAAAGAGGATACATTGCTAGTAAATAACGACTTGTCACGATCCATTGGTTCATATAGAATCCATGTCCTAGGTGTATCAAAAACATTCTTTTTCGCTAAGCATATATAATAAAATAGAGTGAAAGGGTTCACCCCAAAGCAAGGGGATACTAACTCAGCTCTCTCCGAATCTCGGGAGATAGTTGCCCATCATGGCTCACCAACTTCACTTGCCTCTATGGGTTAGGAAAGTTTTCGGGATCACTTACAATACATGGCTCTACACAGGTGGGTTAGGAAAGTTTCACTCTCGGGGAGGTCCTCTATTTATTCGATGATAAATGCGAGTCCTGTCCTCCATCTCCCCCCCCTCTAAAAAGTGATCAAAAAGGAATTTATTATTCTTATTCCTATGTTTGATCTCTTCCATCTCTACCTCGCTCGTTGTCACCTATGTTGGGTTTTGAACCCTGTAGAGAATGAAGAGGGGCCAAGGATATTCCTCTCAACGGTGTTTTTCGAGGTGAGCATCTCCTCCCTAAAGAAGTAAGGCCCCGTTAGCCTGGGCGAAGATGGGGATAAAGAGTAAGGATTTTAGCCCCTTGTTCGCTTTGTAAATGTGTAGAGCCAAGTGTAGTGTGGTGTAGTAGTAGGCATTTCTAGGCCCTTCCCGACTCTTGGATTACTCCGATTGCTTGGGTATCTGGACCCTCTGCCATCCATTGCGGCCGAGCCCTTTCATGAACAAGGGGCTAAAGCCACGTTCTTTGAATCAAACGTTGAATGAAATCGATTCTTTTTTAGATATCCAAATCGAAATCAGATAGGATAGATGGATGGATCTATAATTATATTCATATATATTACTAATTCAAATGGATTTCTATTGTAGCGTAGGAAGAAGCCCCAAATCCTTGATTTGGCGAGGAAAGACTACACTGCTTTGGGCCCAGAAAGCGAAGGGAACTTCTTTTTCTCTGTGCCCGTTCCACATGCACTTCGCGCGCAATTGGCGCTTTGCTCTCCTCTTATTCTTCATTGGACGGTTCGGAAGGACTTCGATGTTCTTACTCGCGACAACCTTCCGGCCGCCCAACGACCTATAACGCTACTCACTACTCCCACTAGGGCTAGGAAGGTTGCCCCACAACCCAAATCGTGGAAAAACAAATAGAATTTGCTATAAAAGCCGGCTAACGGGGGTGTTCCTACGTATGAGAACATAGCAATAGAGAGGTAATAACCAAAATATGATTCGTTTTGGTTAGAGCGCCCAAATCCGCTATATATTTGACATGGGTTTGCCATAATGCTGAAAATATGGCAAATGCATCTATCGGTCACCCAGAAGTATTTAGCCTTGCAAGGTGGTCCTTGCTAATTCACACGGGATTCCACGTGTCCCATGCTACTCGGTCAGAGCGTAAGCTAGTGATGCTTTCGGCTATTGGACTTTCGCCATCTAGGGTACATCAATTTATGTTGCTTTGCCTAGTAGCACGACGCTTGTATTGCTCTCCCACAACCCCATTTCACGGTTTAGGCTGCTCCCATTTTACTCGCCACTACTTCGGAAATTGCTTTTGCTTTCTTTTCCTCTGGCTACTAAGATGTTTCAGTTTGCCAGGCTGTCTCTTGCCTGCCCATGGATTCAGCAGCAGTTTGAATGGTTGCCCTATTCGGGAATCTCCTTTTTTTACAACAACCAACCAAAAAAAGAGACAAACCTAAGGTTTAGATGATTAAATCTATCCAGAAATGAGGGATTGGAGAAGATGTAGAAAAAATTATGGGAATTAGAGATGTTGTAGGTTAGAGGGAATGAGGCAGTGGCACGAATGGTAGAGGTGGAGCGTATGCAGCGGCATTGCGGCAATTTTCAAAAATTACTTTGATGGGTTGTGCAGCGACGGATGCGACGCGATTGGCGGAGGCGGGCGGCAACCTTTTCGCAGGCAAAATATCAAACATATACGGTGGGGTGGGGTGGGGTGTATGCACGACTGTAATTTACAGTAATAGAGAATGAGAGTTGAAGGAGAGAGGGATAGTTAGCGGGGGTGTTTTAATTTTGAAATATGTGAACTGATCATGGTGGTGTAGTTCTAAAAGAGGGGTGCTAATAACCTGGGTCAATGATCAATCAAACTAGCGAACCAACTGGAACATTCAAAAGCCCAATAGCAATACGGAGGCGCGGCCCAATAAATATAAAAGAACAACCCATAACATACGTGGCCACAAAAGTATACCGATATAAAAACAATCACACACAAAATGAAGCACATGAATTACGAAAGGAAAAGAAAAAAAATCTTTCGCAAGGTTAATTTCGTTGAAGATTTTATTCTAGTTTCTGACTACTTCCTATCTCCTCAAATAATACCACTGGGTATTAACTAATAACTCGCACTAAATTGATCAAAATTGTGCTCTAAATGCTAAATTTTCTAAATCATCTTCCTCGTTTCTAAAGTTTCTCTGATTACTATGAAGATAATTTAACATAAGAGACGATTAATCTACCAACGATCCAAGCTATTATTAACAAAAATGTGGACCACAAAAATCCTTCCTTAATCAATTGAGACTAATCAGGCTAAAATTTGATGCAACACTTTTTAGTTCATTTTCACCCATTTCCTCCACAAGATGTGCTCTTGAATCTTTCAATGACGACTCCAAACTGCATAACCATATTTAGAAAAAATTAGAACACTATAATCTCAATTATATTAAAAAAACAAAAAAAAAAAGTAAGTCGCTAGAGAAACTTGTTTACGGTATGAAATTAATAGGGAAAAATATTTTTTTAGGACAATAACTTTAGAGGGTTGTGTTTTAAGAACAATAATTCTATAAACTTGGAAATGTAGGACAATATGTTTTGAAATATGTAAATATTGGACAATATATTTTAAATTATGTAAATGTAGGACAATTGAGCCCAAATAAGCCCAAATCGGGTTGACATATCATGTGAGATTCGGTCTCGATTGTCATACATTTATAAATTTTTTAATCATGTTGTCCTATATTTACAAATTTTAAAATATATATTCATATATTTACAAATTTTAAAACATATAGTCCTATATTTACAAGTTTAAAAATATAGAGTGATACTTGTGTGCACCAATTGCAAACGGTGCAATTGTACTATTTTAATTTGGATTAACTACATACTCAATTTTCTATTCCCCAACCCTGAACTATGAACCATAAACCCTAAACCCGAACCATGAACCATGACCATGAACTCAAACCTGAACCCTGAACCATGAACACCTAAACCCTGACCCATGAATCATTCGGGTTGAGTCCAGGTCAGGTCGGTTGGGTCCGGGCCAGTCGGGCTCGGGTTGGGTCCGGGTCTTGTTTGAGATTTGAAATATAGTAAAAAAAAACTCCTGAAATTGATGCAAAAGATGCACACAAGTATTTGCCAAAAATATATTGTCCTCCATTTTCAAGCCCCTGAAATTTTTGTCCTTAAAACGCAAAGCCCCAAGTTAATGTCCTTAAAAACAATATTCCCAAACTAATACCATTACATTTATAAACTAATACCACGACACTTATCGACTAATACCATTACTCATATAAACTAATACTCATAGCATTTTATCAGTTTATGAATGCAATGATATCAATTTCATACTATGAACAAGTTTCACCGAACATTTTGTGAAAAAAAAAATAAAATTATAAACTGGAGTAACATATACCTGGACTCACAGGCATCTTTAGAGCCAATATAAGAATGCGTATCATCAATATTATCAAAATAATGTTGCATCTCATTGTAATCCTGCCCTGTTTCTTGTTTCAGAGCCTGTTGCATCATCAAATGCTGTTGCTGCTGCTGTTGCTGCTGCTGTTGCATCGCATTATTATTCTCATTACTAATATTACTAAAATTATTATTAACATTCTCCTTGAATTCCAAATAATTAATATTGTACTCTCCATTCCCACCACCACTGTCCGAGTACGGCATAAAGTACCGCGGGTGGTGGTGACTCTCATGATCTTGTACGAGTGCGACGTCAGCATTAATCGGCGGGCCCATCCCCAGCTGCAATTCCGAGATGTAATCTTCGGTGGTCCCCGCGACGGGCGACGAAATCGAAATCTCCTGATTATTATTATTATTATTGTTATTTTGTTGTAGATTCTGATGTCTATAATAAGCGAGCTGCTGCAGAACGCCCTGGAGTTCTTCCTCGGCGATCTGAATCTGGCAATTGAGTTGATGAATCTCGTACAAGCACCCAAGCACGGGGTACTTGTCGCGCATCGTCGCGTGAAATTTGATCGAACGCATCGCGATCGCCTTTCGGTTCTGATCGGGCCCGAGCTCTTTGAGCAGATTCTGTATGTTTTTGACGCCGAAGAGGCGGTGAACATTCTGGAACATTTTGGGCTGATCGGCCGGAAAAAATGGGGCGAGGAGGCATTCGCGGGTGCACCGCCGGCGTTGGTACTTACATGCGGCGCAGGCTTGGCCGGTCCCACTCTTGATGGTCATGGTCGGGAATCAAGGCATGGCGGTGGGCGGTGGTTTAACGGCGGGTCGGGGCAGAGTGGAGTGTGAGAGACTGAGTAAAAATGGAGAGGCCGAATTTGGAGGGAGGGGGTATATATTGGGGTGGGAGATGAATACGCGTGGGGCAATGAGAGTAATTTTTTCTGGTTTTAGAACCCTGTTTTTCAGGGGTGTCGTTGGCTGTGCAGTTATACTACTTGCATGGTCTGGTTTTTAAATTTTGAAATGTTTAAATTTATGTGTACGTAAATAGTAATTTGAGTTGATCTTTTGAGATGGATATAAGCAGAGAAGCACGGGTATTTATTTTGTCGCCCCAGGGATAAAGCATGGAATATAGGAATATACTTCTAATTTGGATCCGGAATAAATAGGTTGAGTGTTAAAATGGATTTATTAGAGAGTAGAGATATGTTTATTCATGTGACAAGTCCTTTTTTAAAGTGAGTCAAATGATTATCGACAATCTTGTTTTCGATTTTAATTTGGATCCAGAATAAATAATATGTGATTTTTCTTTTTTATTTTCTTTTAAATAACTCAAATCTCGCAGGTCAATCGCTCAAATGGTTAATTCGACAATCTTATTTTCGTTTTTAATTTGGATCTGGAATAAATAGGTTTAATATTAGGATATTATTAGATAATATAGATGATGAATTTATGTTCAACAATATTACAATATGCAATGTTTTCTTTTAAATAACTCAAATCTCGCAGGTCAATCATGTAGTTAGGGTCAAATGGTTAATTCCACAATCTTATTTCCAAACTTGCCAAAGAGAGAGAAAATCGGAACATCAAATTCCGCAATGCAGCACTATAAACCACTTCCAAAAGAGGGATGATGACATATTAAGAACAAAAATCAAAGTTCAGTACGGATGATTCTAACAACATAAGATAGATAATAAGGTAGTACACAAAGGCATGTTTATAGTGCTGCTAGTTACTAAAAATGTACTACTATACGAACAAAAAATGTATTACTACGTGCTACTATCTGAATAAAAACGTGAAGATCTGCGAGTTCTATCAGACCTTCATTTCACTTTATTGAGTAACGTGTCTGACGAAATAAAATATGAAACAATATTTATAAATTAACATTTATCAGTTTTTTTTACTAGAGGTTGCAAACACATCCTACAGAATAGCATAAATAGTATGTGGAAGAGATAACCAAAAAGGAAACGTATATCAACATACCTCTTCTATTTTCAAAACTGAACACAACTGTAATAAAGGGCATACATGAAAAAGATGAAAATCATAGATAGAGAGTGCAGAGAAGATAAACCACAAAATAAACATAATGTCAATGATTCATTTCTGAAAAAGGTGTAAGTTTTTATATGCTGCTTATAGTAATGGATTCCAAAGGGTCGAAGATCTGATCTATACACATTCTTTATATGGGTAAAATAATCATAGGTGTAAACCTAAGTACAAGAAATTCCTGTGTACACTTGCAGTACTCTGGTCATAGCAGCCATTGATGATCGAACAGACCTCAATTTTGTACCACTAGACCCTCTTATTCCGTCTTCAACCCGAAAGATGTCAAAGTTACACGAGAACACGTCTCCTCATCAGTGACTTGGTTTTCATGACCACATGTATCTCAAACAATTGTCGAGACTTCAGTTAATTGGTCAAATTTCTCTTCACTGAGTAGCTGATCCTTTATAGCACAATTCTGGGAACCGTTGATTTCCCAAGTTCACCTGTTAAAGTTAGCTTAAAGCCCCGTATTGGAAGAAAGGAATACGTCGTTAGATCCAAAACTGAATATACCAATTCCGTATCTTCAGATTGTTGCTAGCACATTGAAATTCCAGATAGTACTAGTTTACAGCTTCAAACATGAGGACTTGGGGTTGTAGATGTCCTCTTTCACACATTTTAAGGACATCATTCCAGCCACCAATTACCTACACAAGAGAGAGAGAGATATGATGTAGGAACTAAAGAAAGATATTTACTAGGATAAAGTCTTGTAAACACCAGGTGCACCGTGCAACTCAAGTGCATTTCTAAACGGTATTATTTGTTTTCACTGAACAGTATTAGTTGTTTTCACTGAAAAGTATTAGTTGTGTACATTTGCACCGTACAACTGGTTTACAAGAGACTTACTCGATTTACTAGATATCCAAGATACAGTATGGCAATTTTTACCTTCACAGTTTTGTCATCATACATTATCCACTGTTCATGATCGCGGCTGTAAGCAAAACAGTGGTAGTGCTGTCCATAATAGCAAACCTGACAAAGATAGATGTCGGGAATATCGAGAAAAAGTTCAGATAAAAATCCATATTGTACTAAAAGACTATAAAAAATGCTTTGCGTCGGATGAGAACTCATTTTCCCTAACTTGAAAACACAAGTATAGGAAACTCATTGCTCAGCCGTAATCAAGCTCATTGACATTTGGCCAGTGAGAAGTTGATATATAGCATAGTCTTTGGTGAACGAGTGGAATCAAAATGCTCAAAGGCTTCTATTTTGAATAACAAGAAAATGAAAAAGAAATTCTCTGCTGTGTACCATACACATTGATATCCAATAATTTAAATATGGAACGTCTAAAAGAATTCCCCTAAACAAATTAAATGATAAACAAAGAATTATGGAATCATACGATGACTAAAAGAATGCCGTTCTAAATAGATAGAGATACTGTAAACTAGCAGACTGCAAACCAAGACAGAATGGTGAAAGGGAAAAATATCAGATTACATGCTTCAGTATGTTCGGCTGAGAAAAATTCAGTTTCACCAGTTATATAGTAGAACTAGTTGTAATCAAATGGGGAGTCCAAAACAACACATAAGTATATGTAAAAACGTTGGGCAAAAATCTAAATAATTTACCTTTCTTCCAAAAAAGAAAAGGTCTTAGTCAAAACTGCTATAACAGATACTCCTACTTAGCGAATAAGCAAGGCTAACAGGAAATTAAAGTATTTGTTCACGGAAATGTGCAAAGCAAGCCATAAACCAAGGAAAGAAACCTACAAACTATATAAATTTCAACTTGTTCGTTTTTGCAACCAGGATAAAGTGTAACAATAAACAGATCAAGTTTCATAACAAATATAGGATGGTCTTTTCTGATCTTAGTTCAGAATGTATAAAAATTAAAAAGACATAAAAGAAAACAAAATATATTCAGTGTAATTACAGAAGCATACCACTGAAACCAGAGAATGTTTACTTTGTGGATCAAGACCACGATAAAGCACACTGATATCAATTTCAGTAGATAATGCCGCTAGGGTTGCCATTATATCGTCAACGCTCTCACAAGTATTCTGCCAGCCCAGAACTACAAAATCAGAGTAAGGGATTAAATAGCGATACATAACAGAGTTCACATACTGTACAAGCAAAACACAATAAGTTAAAAGGCAGTAATCAAACAACACCTATCCCAATGTTGAGAAGCAGTAATCAAACAACACCTATCCCACTGTGAAGTCGGCTATGTAGACCATATCACGCAACCATGATTGGTCAAGACTCGAGACATTTCATTTATATTTATGCAATAATATAACTTCATTAAAAGTTTATTTCCATGTCACTTAGGTCCCTTTTTCCCGCCTTAATTTGAGTTAATGACTCTCTACTTTCTAAATAGTGTATCTATAGATCTCCTTCACACATGTCCAAACTATCTTGAGAAAAATAATATAAAGAGAAAATTTTGAAGTCACCTGTTGTAAAGACGTGTGGTGGACTAGAGAGGATATGGTGTATATAGTTGAGTTTTCCACAGCCACCAGCCTCTGTATCACAAGCTAATTGGTGATTCATCTCAACCAGGTTTAAAAGCTCGTCAAAAGAATTCTCCGGGCACATAACCTACAAGGTATAAATATTTTGATTATGGAATTGCATGAATTAGCAATTGAGTCAAACCACACACTCCTCTAATTTCCTAAAACGTTTGCAGAATAAGCATAAATATGGAAAGATTAGTATAGAAAGACGTGCCTTCATCGTTCTAATAGCACTGGCATTGATATTATGAAAGAAAGATGTGTATTTCAGATATCTGGACTCCAAGCCACAGTTGTAGCAGTTCATTCTCTCAAAAATGTCCATTCCAAAAATTGAATGTGCAATACAAGAAGCATTTGTGCAGTCCCAGGAGCCTGTATCCACTGATCCCACTTCAGGTGTAGGTGTGAATGACCGATGTAGACAATTAAATAATACACCAAGCACTTCTGAAGCATCATTCATCTGACCCTGCATTTTAGTCATATATATAATACTCAGATCTCATGCTATAACAGAAGAATACTTGAACTATATTGGACTAAGATAATAGCAAAAAAAACAGTGAGACTTACTTCCTGGAAGAAATTACTATCAGGATATAAATTACTTAGAGCAGCTCTTAAAGAGGTAGGTGCAACAGGTTCTCTTCTGTTATCTTGCGATACCATGCTCAGAGCAAGGAAAATATCATATAGAGCACACACAACACAAGGATCACCAACATGAACATGTTCTGCCAATGATCTCCCCAAAAATTCATCACGGAAGCGTCTTAAGTGCCACAAAGACTGAATAACAGAAAAAAAAAAAAAAAAAAATTTAATAACTCGGCTGCAAGGAAGACCATACTTTTGAAGACTAAGGGGGGAAAGGGAAGGAATAATAGGTGTGCTTGGTGTGGTGGAATCATTACTCCACACTAAAGGTGGGGAATGAGCCATATACCACACAAGAAATGGGAGGATTAAAGTATTTCCACACCCATTCCACACTACCATCAGTCCCGTTCCTCTTTAATAACATAACACCTGTAAAAAGCTCTTGAATATTCATCAGACTGAATAAAAAAATACCAACCTGTATTATGACATTCAAAAAACAATTATATTCACCAACTTCATTTTTTAGCCCTGTACCATATGCATCCAGTCCGTTAACTTCTGTCACTCCTTCACTGCCTGAAATACATGAGTCACTGGTTTCCAGAAGCTCCTTGGGTGGCAAATCTGAACTTGGTATCACAGGTAATTTTCTATGTGCTTGGAATGTATCTGATGAAAATATTGGACTATAAGTAACTGTCAAGCAGATAGTGAAGAAAAATTCATTTGCCTAATTTTCTATGGTCTATGGACAATGATTTTCGCTATCTGTACAACAGAAAATGTTAAGATGTGGAAACAAACTTAGGCAACTCCACGTAACATTCAATATCACAAATTTGGTATGTGACTAGACTCTGCTAGGAAATAGAAATAAACAAAACCACATATGATGAGGCAACAAAAGAATCAAAACATAATGCATTCATGTTTATCTGCAAAGATACACCTCAGGCCTCCCACAGCAAACCCTCCCCATCCAAAGCCACTTATGCCATATTATAGCACGTGATGGCACAGAGAGGCATCTCACCCCTCTAAAATCCAACATAATAATACCGAAGACAAATTACCATCCCAAAGCCAAGTAGCCAACCATAACAAGTCAGCTCCAGTGGTACTATGGTAGTTTTATTATAATATGGTGAACATGAAACAACCAGTAGATATGATCTAAAAAATAAAGCAGAAGAACGATAAAACAGATGGAAGAGAAATTAACAAGTAAAGACTCTGCAAGGTGTAGAGTCAGTTCAGAGTTCCCAGAAAAGAACTCAATGAACTATTCTCATTCATTCCAATATGTACCCAAACAGCAGTGAAAAGTATATGCAGAAAATTAACAAAAGATAAATTTATTCTCCAATAACCAGCTCACTTGAACTGGAAACAAATATATATGGATTTGGATGAAGCTGTTACCAAGTAGCCTCAACGACTAACTACAAATAAAGTGAATACTCAGAGAGAAAAGAAAAAAGGACACACACCAAGGCTTTGGCGGACAGCTTTCTTAAGATCCTCTTGGAACCTTTCTTCATCATCATCCTCAGCCTGAAGCTGTCTCAATGTTTTTCCTCCATCTACAAGCGAGGTGGTCAAACATTCAATAGAGTTACTTATAGTTAACGAGTTTAACTCATTATAAGATGCACAAGCTCACATCTTTATGCCTTCCTAGCACACAGTCGTTGTATCAATCGCTGTACTACTTATATTTATTTATAAGTAGAAACAAGAGTTTATGTACTAATATAAGTATAACGGAATTCGCTCATATTGGCATTTATAGTCTAAAAACTATTTCAAACAGTAAGTATCCTTTTAAAAGGTTAAGTGAACAGAACATTTTATCAAGTAGTGAATAAGGTATTTACAACCAGTGGAGTAGACATCGGCACAAAAGCATAGAAAGATTGAGTAAAAACTAACAATCTCAACTCCCATCACTAACTAAATCAGAAACAAACAAATGCATGAACTTGTTGAATCTTCAAATATGTAAAGCTACCAAAACTTAAATCCTATTCTAATCGAGAGCGACTCCTTGCTCTTTTACGAAATCCTCGTGTTCCTGTCCAACCCAATAGACCAACATAATATTGAACATCCCCTCTCCAAAGGATCTTGCCTTTACCATCTAAAACCAACCCAAAAAAACAACAAAAAAGTTACAAGCATGTTCTAGTAAACACCCAAAAAGACCAAGTTTGGCCAAAACCTTGGACCAGATAAACCGTAAAAAAAGGATAATGCGGAAAGATGAACTCTTGAGTCTTTAAGCAGCACTGTCAAGCCACGCACCGACTAGTTGATGGGACAAAATATTTTTATGCTTAGTTTGAGGGTTTCTTGCCAATTTATATTGCTAAAAGGGGTATTTGAATTTTTTATTAGATTATGTATGACCAACCAGTCCAACCACAATGGAAGAGAGTAAAATAAATTTATTTAACAATTTAAAAATCAATGCAGCAACCCTACTTTATCAGAAGCACATACCGCCATCACCATGGGAGTTTTCCTCAGTTCTAGGCTGACCAGAAGCATTATCTTCCTTTTCAGATGTCAGGGGTGGAGACTTTCCATCACTCGGTTTGGTCTGACCCTTGTGCCGTTTACCTCTTCTTCCTGGGCGTCGGTCAGAAAACAAACCCCCTTCTTGTGGAATACCTCCATTTGGTAAGCCTGCAAAATGGGTTATATAATAAAGTCAGCTCAAATTTTAGAACAGAAATGTTTAACTCAATGGTTTGTGATATCAAAGAGAGGTTGATACCACTTCTCAGCACAGCTCCATTAGTGGAGTCATTCGGCACACCTTCCAAAATGTCAGCAAAACCATCCTTCTGCATCAAATGTTCCTAAAGAAAGGCATGTTTGAATCTTTTAATTTTATAAACAGTATTTCCCGTATTTCTGGAAAAGAATAAAACTTTTTGAAGCAGGAAAGAAAGCCATTTGTTCCAGACGTGAGTTGATAGAGTGGGATGACAAGCTGACCTTCTTATTTGTCCACTGATCATTGACATCTTTGTCATTGTCATTGTGCCTCGAGTAACGATCAGTTATTGCAATTGGGTCTGCTTTATCCTCAGCAATCTTTGAATTCTTCCTCTGTTGCTCAGCCAGATGCTTCTGTTTTGCTTCATTTTCTATTCGTCTTTGATATTCCAAGGTTTCTTCAAGCTTTCTTTCCTCAGCTTCAAGTTCAATTTTACGTTTGTACTCCTCTTCCTGTAGTAGGAGGGCATCATTAGCAGGATCAGCAATTTCAGAACCTGGAGCCTCCTCTTCATGACCACTTGGAAGCAATCTGAATCAAGAATTTTAGCAGCATCACACAAAATAGTTTTGCACAAGTAAAGAAACAATGGCAAGCATGCACAGTACGTGCTTTATGAGGGGAAAGGTATATACATCTCTTCAAAAATCTGATCATGTGGTTCATCATAATGAGTAGCCTGCAGAAGCAATAACCAGTTTCAGAACAATTAAACAAATATTCAGCATCCCAAGGATTGAATGAAATGAAAAAAAACTACTATTGAATTCCATCGTAATGACCAATTTCAAACCTTTGAATCCTTGTTTTTCCGGCTTTCCTTGTTTTTTTCCTTATCTTTTGCCTTTTCATGCTTTGAATTATCAACTGCTGCACTGATGCCTTTTTTGGAATCCATAGCAAGTTCAGCCAAAAACGCCTCCTGGGCAGCGTCAGATTTTTCTCTAGCATCTTTCTCTGCCAGATCCTCCAGACGTGCCTGCAAATAAATGATAAGCCACAAACACTCAGAAAAAGGTACTAGGGAAGATAAGGTGCCTTTTATAAAAAAGGGTGCTTAACAAAGTACTAACCCGCAGAAATGATTTCACTAAAGGAATTAAAATAAACCGGAAATCAAGGGAAGATGCAGGCTCAAGGTCAATTTCCAGCTTCTGCATCCCTGCAAGTATTTGCATGATTCTTGCATCGATTTTGCTGATCTGAATCACTGAGAAATGTGAGACGAAAATGCAAAGAAAAAATTGACCTAAAAGAGAGAACAAATGTATATCCAAGATGTCAAACCTCAGTAGAAACGTGTTCTTTCTGTCTCTGTATTGCAACTTCTATGCAAGAGTCCACCTTATGCTGATTTTCTTTTTCCCTCCAATCATTATCTTCACCAGATTCTAGGTCATAAAGGTGAGACGTCACACCATTGTAGGTTTCGTCAAAACCATAATGGTTAACATTTAGGGACCCCGCTTCCTTCAGAACATTCGATATTGCATCCAACTCAATTCTATTGTTCATATGTTCATTGTCATTTTGAATGAGTTCTTGGTGCCTTTCCCTGAGAACAGAGTCATAACCATGACCAACAGAATCCGTAACATATTCTCTTCTCTTGCCCTCTTCCAAATGGACATCCTCCACAGCCTGCAACGCCTCCTCATAATTTAAGTGCTCACATTTTCTCTCACATAATCCCTGCAGGTGGTAAGATTCCTTCTCAAGCAACTGGAGAATCTCGAGACCTTGGTGAGTTTTCTCCTCTCTTTCACGCATCCAGGAAATCAATTGCTCGCCACTTGACGGGCCTCTAAATATCCAAGATAACAATGCATCAGAATCAAGTATAACACCATTCTCATAGTTGACATGGGATGCATTTGCTACATTTGAAAAATTAACAGCATCCTGACTAGATAGAGGAGGGGCCTTGCAGGGAAGAAAATGCTCGTCAAGGATCAAGAATGACGCATCTTGGCTAAAAATTATCTTCTGCATAATGTCAACACCATGCACCCTCGTGTTTGAATTATCTGCACCGTTGCTTTTATCAGAATATCTACTTAACCCGCAAGATTGAGAAATTTCCTGCAAAAACTTTAGGATTTTCCTAAGCTCTGGAGCACCCAAGAAACAAATGCATAATGGTGTTTGTTCCAAATTGGAACTAAGAAGGTGGGAACCACAAGCAAGACTCTGCAGCTCCTCCACTGCAAAGTGCATAACTTTGCTAAGGTGACTTGATGCCAGACACTTGTTTTTAATAAGTAACTGGAAAATGGCTTGAATTTTCTCTAGAAGCTTTGCACGCTCAGGATCTTCAGACATTAAACAAATTTCCCTTGCTGCTTTGATCACCATCACAGTCCATCCACTCGACATCTTCAAACCCTCTGCTATCCTGAGTCTACCGTTGAAATCATCACCAGACCTTTTATTCCTTGGTGATGAATCCCATTCATAATCATTACAGTAAGTGTCGACAAAGCATTCTTTTGAATCATCTATTCCGTTTCTGAGGTATGGTTCTTCAAAGAAAACAGGTACCTCAGATTTTGACTGTCTACCAGGCATCCTAATTGCTGCATTCAACTCCAATGGTTTCCAAGAACAGTTCAGAAGCATGTCAGCCCATTCATTCTCCACACTCGGGGGCAGAATTGACTGCATTTTGGGCAATAAACTGCCCATATGCTCCTGCACAACATGCTGCATGAACACACCAGCATCAGCAAATTTTTCACTGCAGCGACAGCACAACCAAAATTTCCACATTTTGTTCATCTCCCCGAAAGATAACGCCTCGTTAAGAGCCTCGCTTGGTGAGCCATCCTTCAATGAACTAAAATGAGACTTTAGATCTGAAACATTGATTCTCAGTAAGTCCTTCTTTGCATCCAAACTCATAGAGTTCCAATATGATCGAACCCAATCTCTCCTATCATCAGATGATGCACTTTTACGCGCATTTCCACTTTTCCTTCGTTCTCCTGCTCTCTGCCCAGAACTTGGGCAGGAATCCAGACCCTTGCTGTTGTTATTACTACTATCCCCATCATTTCCCAAACTAGGGGTCTCAGACTTCTGTTGTAAAAGCCTAGCAGCTGCTACCCTCACCTCAATTTCCTTTCTTCGCTCCTCAGGTGTCTTCGAAACCTTCTTAATCTCATTCGGCCTCTTTGTCTGAATCAATCTCAGCTCCATCGGATCCTCAGGCACTCTCCTGATTGGAATCAACCTGAATTTCTCCTCGCCATTCCCCAGATTCTTCATCCAAGTCGAAATGGAGGCAATGTTTGATTTCTGAATCAAAGAACGGATCTCACTTTGAACATGGCCAACTCGAGCTTGAGCTGTAGAAATCTTCTGCTGATTCTCCTCTTGCAAACTCTCTTTAGCAGGGTCCACTGGGTTTTCAATCTTCAAAGCCCTTTCACACTCCTGCACCACCTCCTCATAGTCCTTGGCGTCATTCGCCGACTCATACAGTAAATTAGCATAAAAATGTGCGAACTCGACAGAATTGGGGGATAAATCCACAGCCCTCCTCGCACTGTCAATTGCATTCTTCATGTGCCGCTGTTTCGCATTTGGGTCATCAATTATACCAGACACCTTCACACAAACAGTGCCCTGAACACGGTGAATCAAGGCCGAATGCACAGAATTATCGTGTTTTAAGCACAAATCCTTCATTAACCTTAGGGCTTTGGTGTGGTTCCCACGGCGCAACGCCGTGAGGGCACGCTCGCATTCAGACTTAATCAGAGAACCCAACGAACCATCTCTATAAATTTCTAAATCCGCCGACTCGGATTTTGCAGGTTTTTTCGCGGAGGGGTTTGAAAAATTGTCGGGGATTGAAAAACCACCATCGACGACGACGACGGCGACGGTTGAATCATCCGCAGCCGGCGCCGCAGAAGGCGGCTGGGATGAATTGGAGCGAGGAGCGACATTTCGCTTCTTATGCCCCATATCAGATTTTCCGATTGGCTACTTAATTGCATGCATAAATTTGTGTTCACTCATACATCGATACGCATATACACCGACTGTATCTATCTATCTATCTATCTATCTATCTATCTATCTATCTATCTATCTATCTATCTATCTATCTATCTATCTTGTATTGGAATGTAGAGAGAGAAGATAGAGCGACTTACTTGGAATCTGGGGACGATCGGAGCTGAGGCGTATATACAGACATCGATGTATATGCGTATATATTTATTCTGTGTATATACGCAGGAATAGAGGGATATTGTAAGGAAATGGGCGAATTTTTTGGAGTGTAGTCTTTTTAGAGTGTTTTTGGGTTTTTGGGAGAGGTGAAGATGTAACGACGGTTGGTTGGTCATCACTATCGTAGTTTGGTTAAGATTGGGGTTAATAATAAATTATTTATTATTTGGTAGGAGAAAAGTAAATACTCAACTCGTTATTCTTTTAATATTTTTTAGAAAAATGAACATTTTTTATCTGCTTGCAAAATAAACATAGAAAGTTCATAATTAATGGATACATCACTTTTTCAGTAATTTTTCATATTGAATTAAATATATATCTTTATTTAAGCATTTATAAAGAAATTGACGATTCTAGTGTATGACAAATTGTATGCACAAAAATGTGTGAAAATTTTGGCCCCCACATCATGTTGATTTAAAAAATATAATTAATAAGGACATAAATTCCAGTCAAGCTAGTGTTTCTCTCCGAACAATTTGAATATTGTTTTAAAAATGTTGTAATTGATTAAATCAAATGACTACAATATCCATTGTTCATTTATAATATGAAATTATCATAAACGATTAATCTGTCCAAACCGGTCAACTGACTATATATTACAACGAAATTGAAAAATCAAACCTAATGTAATTTACCATTTGTCATGAATTAAATTAAATGGAGTAAGAGACTAACAACTGCTCTAAAGATAAAATCTAAACACTTCTTTTTAGTCTTTTTTTTTATCTACATGTATTTTTCTATTCAAAAGATAAAAATTCATCTGAGACGAATTTTATTTATTTATATTATATAATTCATAGACTTCAATCCAACCACATTTTAAAAAAGCTGTAATTCAAATAGTATGTAATACACGATTGATCTGTCCAAACCTGTCAACTGACTATGTATTACAATGAATTTGAAAAATCAAAACCTAACATAGTCTACCATTTGTCATGAATTAAATTAAATTGAGTAATAGACTAATAACTACTCCATAGATAAAATTTGAACAATTTTTTTCTATTTCTTTTGTCTACATGTGTTTCTCCAAAAGATAAAATAATTTATGAGCGGATTTTATTTACTCATATTATGAAATTCATAGACTTCAATTCAACTACATTTTAAAAGGATTATGATTCAAATAGTAAGTAATATATCATTCATACGTGAAAATGTCTCACACGAGAGTGTCCCCAATCAAAAAATAAAATAAAATTCCATAATTCGCTTAATTTTTTCTATTTCCCTATAGTCATCAAAGGAAATGACTGGAAGGCATTGAGCAACTGCTGTATATGGGCCAGGGTCCAATAACAGACCATAAATATGGGGTTATAATTTTCTGTAGGACCAGTAAATTTTTGTTTGAATAGGCCCAAAACTTTGTATGCCATGTCGAAAAAAATCAATTGATAAGTAATGGCGCATTAACTGTTTGCGCGGCCTATTTAAGCGAAGTTTAATGAAAGAGTTACTTATTCATATAAATTATTTTTTGATAAGAGTTAAATGGTAAAGTAATGACATATGGTATAAATAAAATGGAATAAAATTAATTTTAGTGTGGCAAAAATAATGTTATTGTGTGTAATTTTTTAAATGTTTTGAAGGTAGAGTTTAAAGTGATGTAGTTGCTTTATTTTCTTTTTTTAAAAATGTGCTAACGAATTCAGGGTGACCCTTGGCAAATATGTCATTAAATCTGGGATAGAGGGAGTACTAAATAACAAGAAATAAAAGTAATTATATTAAATTTGTATGATTTGTCATTATATTTTTTAAAGTAATGCGTGCAACTCTTTAATAGAATGAGCAAAATATATGTTTTATCACTTTATCTATTAGAAAAATGTTAAGTGGAATTATTTTGGCCGAAACAGTAAGGAAAAAGGGAAAATATTATTGAGTATTAACATTTATGGGCCAAGAGTATATTACAATCCATAACTTGGGGCAGTAAATGACCTTTGGCCCAACTAGTAATTTGAATGAATAAGAGCCGAAATTAAATAGATTTCGCTACTATTTTTCAGTTTACCTTCGCCTCCCTCAGCTCACTTACTCTAAATAACCTATAGAATTTTACTTTTAAGCATCCATCCCGTATCCACCAATCTGCCCAGAAATCTATTTTTTCTCTAATATTTTAATATGTCCAGTAATTTAACATATTTTAATTTACGTTTAGAACAATATTATAATATTTTTTTTTCGGAAACTAAAACTTCTAACTTTGTGTGTAAGATCTCACGTTCGATGTGTAGGTTCACTGGGTTGGTCAGTAAATTCTTGACCTAGACCTGTTTACATCACATGACATGCTTTTAATAGAGTATGTACATGCAACTTTGTAGTCTATTTGTTAAATTTACACATGTGAATTAACTTAACGATTCAATTTCAAACTAGCATTAATTCTTAAAGGAAAAATGCACGTGGATTTCTCTCACTGAAAGTTCTCAAACAGAAAATAACTTGTGGAAATTTTCAAAAAAGTTTGCGATCTTTATATAATTTATTTTCCCTATTTTATGAATTAATTGAGTTGACACCCAAAAAAGTGTTGGAAAGTAGCCTTTTTTTTTTATGTAGGTTTTGAAAGGGGACCCCATACCATAAGTAAACATCATGGCGTTTTCTTTTTTTTCTCCTTTTTGATACAAATTGAAATTCATGCAATACTTATTATGCAAGGCTACTTTGCTAGGGAGAGTACATATCAAGAGTTTTTCCAATGCCTTTTTCATCATGGCCTTCATAATTCAATCATTTACTTTCTTTTCATATTATTCAAGTATTTGCAGTCACACCTCTTTAATTTGCTTTCTTTTCAAGCATGTTACTTAAATATGTTATATGAAAGATTTTTTGTAAATATTTAGAAAACTTGATACGTACTAATATTCAACTTTAACATGTCAAAGAATAGTTAACGTAATTAACAAAAATTATAAAGCAACTGGTTAATTATTTATACTGTAATTGTTTGCTCCATTTTTTTTATTGGGTAATTAATATGAATGATCTGTTCTTTTCTGGCTTTCTTTCCGACCACAACATTTGCGTTTGGTGAGTGAGTAGTCATGCATTGAAGTAAATGCCTAAACAAAGGTCATGTCTTTTATAAAGAAATTTAACATAGGGTAGGAAGATGTCCTCTTGCCTAAATAATAGGGACTAAAATACAATATTAATTTTATCATAAAATGAGTGACTGGATTTATTTTATTTTATCAATACATAATAATCATGTTAGATTTATGACCTTATTAGGCATTGTTTGGATACCTAATACTCCTACAACATTTAGTTTTAGTGGGTCTGAAACTAATTTCCCACTGGAAAAGCAACACCCATTTATATGTAGTCATCAATTTGCCGTTATCCATCTTTGAAGAAAAAATTACCCCCCGTTTGACCTTGGTTAATGCCGATGGCTACCGGCTATTCAAGTTTTTACATCAACAAAGAACACTAGTTTTGGCATAGGGACCAAATTGTCAAAAAATCATCTTATGAGGAATAAATGTATTTGTGAAGGATTCGTTCAATACTTATTATACTCCCACCGTCCAAGACTTCGATTGAATATCGACTTTTTTTGGTTCGTGTTTTTTTTGAAATGAGTTGTTTTTATGGTATATGAAACGATAAAGTGATTTTTAAGGCATGGTAGAATAGATGGGGTACCACTATCATACCCTACCTTAAAAATCTATTTATCGTTTCAAATATTAATAAACAACTCGACCGCTAAAACATGAGTCAAATAGTAAATGTTCAAACGAGTTTGGGACAGAAGTAGTAGTATATATATATAATACTTAAATAATTTAGAAAGTAGATATATTTATTTGGAAAAATTAATCTTTTTGTCATGTAACTTTGACCCATTTTTATCTTGATCCTAATAACTTACGGTTTTTTATCTTGGTCTTGTAATTTTTCAAAGTTTGACTTTTTAGTCCTATCACCGGTTATTGCAGGTGACAGGACTAAAAATTAAATTTTGTAAAATTACAGGACTAAAATCAAAATCTGTAAATTATGATCTTGATCCTGTAACTTTATAAAATTCGACTTTTTAGTCTTGTCACCTGCTATTTCAGGTAACTAGCGGGTCGCAGGATGAAAATGTCGAATTTTGTAAAGTTACAGGACCAAGATAAAAAAAAAATCGTAAGTTAGTAAAATCAATGTCAAAGTTAAAGGAAAAAAAGATGTATTTTCCCTTATTTATTTATTGGTAAAATTTCATAAAAACTTTATTTTTTCCCTAATTCCAAAATATTAATATCATAATTACGTGTGAAAATAATGAATAAATTGGAGAACACACATTATATTAAGATTACAAAATGTATGGATAAATTGTTAGGTAAAGACAAACAAATAAAGGGAATCTATCAAAATATCAAGTTAATTGACTTCTTAGTTTGATTATAGATAAGAGTTCTCATTTTGATATCTAAATCATTATATATGCATATGAATTGTCACACATAAATAAAAGTAAATCACTAGGATCATCTCACCATGTGATTGTTATTATTCTCAGTAAAAATGTCATCACTTTTAAAATAAATGTCACTTAAAAAAACATGTAAAATGTAGGAGTATCATTTTTCAAGAAACACTTTGAAAAGTGATATTTTACCTCAACCTATAGTTTAATTACACATCATAATTTAAAATATCAGTCATTTTAACCAAATTATATATTATCAATGGTATTACTTACATCCCTGAGAATGACGCATGATCTAGACTTTAACGACATTGCATTTTAACAAAACAAAATAAAATAGCTAATCATAATATTGTGGCCTTGTGGGAATCGAGGATTTTGTTAATTTAAATAGTAGTCAATAAGTTGGTGGCGTGGCTAATGACTATTATTGACATGTCAACTACTTTACAATTAATTAGATTCTTCCAATTTAGTTTACCTACACCAACTTACCTGCTTGTTAAAATAATCAAATATAAAAACCCACTTTTAAAAAATCCCAACTAATAAATGGAAAATGAAAAATATTGTGGAGGAGATCAAAGGTCGACTTTGAAGTTGGAGCTCGATAAGATACAACAACTTTGGTAATCTTTCTTATAGGGAATGACTCACAAATCCTAGAACTTTTTTAGATTTATAGAAAAACTTGAATAATCACTTTGTACATCTTGCACCGGGTATTTCTTGTACCCACCAATTCATTTTAATGAATTCCTTTTATCGATAAAAAAAATGGAAAAAGAAAGAAAAAGAATTGCAATCTTTGCGTAGTAAATGCCACATACTGAAGTAGAGTAAAATACTACTCCCTCCGTCTTGATTTTGATTATCCATTTTTCATAAATAGTCATCCTAATTTTGTTTATCTATTTCCAAATAAGGCAATAAATCAACATTCAATACTATTTAATACTAGTATTATTTTTCTCCACCAAATTCACTTTACACCATTTAATACTATTATTTCCCTCCACCAAACTCACTTTACTCACTTTACATCATTTAATACTATTATCTCATATTTTTTCTTAATCACCGTGTCTACAGTAAATGGATAATAAAAAATAGGACATAGGGAGTATTATTTATGTAATTTACATCTCTATAAAAAATAAAATAAAATTATTTTCATATTAATTTATAGGTGTTGGGTTGAAAAGAAGATTATGTTCACAAACACACGCTTTTACCCATATCACAAACGATCCACAAATATACGTGAACGATTTTAATACATAATCATAATTGAATTTTAACTAATCTGGACATGCTTCATGGAATATGCATTCTTTTACGTTTTGAAAAAAAGAAAAATATATTTGGGCTGAAAATTAATTCCAGCTGTTAGAAGAGTAAAAGATGCATGGTTTTGTACACGATCAAGTCAATGAAAATGGACCAAGTCACAGCAACCAAAAATTGCATGTTTACATTTACAATCAATCGACCTAACAAGCACTGCAAAAATCGACATTTAATAACAATAATTTTGTTAATCTATTTGGTTGGTATAGGTATCTTTATTAGGAAGACTTGGTAAACTTCTCAACAATGAACCGTTTATTTCTAGGTCAGATTTCTTGATTTAATTAAACTATTTTCTCACTGCTTTCTACTAATATTATATTCCCTTTGAGGGAGACTGGAGCTATGCTGACTTTGACCATGCTCAAGGCAATGATGTGAATGAACTGATTAGATTGATACAAAATTGATCCATCATTGTTACAAATGTCGATGCTTTTTATCTACGTTAGTTTATGCTTTTTATTTACGTTAGTTTATTACAATGAGGGAGTAAGTTCATGTTTATTTTTGGATTGAGGTGGATCGGGCAAATTCAGGTGAGAAAATAAGTGGATGAGATAAATTTATTGAATAATAATCATTTATTTATTTTGTGTTAGATGTGATAGGGAAAGATGTAATTTTATGTCAAATCAATATATTTTTTAATGATAATGATGCATTGTTTTAAAAAATCATATGAAATAATATGAGATGGGGTTCAATTTAGCATGAATTAACATTCATCTCTTCTAAAGTGTTAAAGAGTTATGTCCATTTTAAGCCCCGTCTCACCGTGAGACCGTCTCGCGCAAGTGTGTCTCTTTTATTATTGTTAGTTAATAATTATATGAAAGAAAAGTGCAAGAAAAGTATGAGAGATAATGAATTGTTGTAAGAAAAGTATGAAAGAGAATAAATTAATAGGTGTATAATATAATTGAATGTATATTTAAATTGAGAATTAAATGTGCAAATTCGAAAAATGATCGAAATGGGGAGAAACCCATCCCCATCTTAAAACAAACATGACCAAAGAGAATTTTTTTTACAAATGAGAGAAAGTGGGCGAGAATTACCCTTTTGCATAAAAAGTTATCACAATTTGAAAGTTGTTGATTTAACTTTTTTTAAAAAATAAAGATGAAATATATAATCACGAGCACAAGGGTACTCGAAATTCCATAACGTACAAGCCCTAGTGGAACAAATCACAATCAATTACAGTTTAGAAGGACTGCATTCTAAAAGTTGACACTCCCAAACATTGAAAGGAACCACAAAAGATAATGGATAGTAAGCATGAATCTATTTCCACGAGCAAAATTGTATATCATCGATAAGTTCATCCAGAGCATACCAACTATCCTTGAAAATAAGCCCATTACGGGACCTTCCAAATCCATTCCATCTGTATAATATAAACCTTCCTCTTGACATTGTCATTTTTAAATGTCAACAAAATGTTCAATGAAAATGAAGAGTAGAGCATCAATTTGTCAAGCCAAAAGGAAATAGCTTGCCAAACAAGAGAAGAGCACAAGAGAACAACACATGGTTGAAAGTTTTCCCCAAACTTAAAAACACACACCGCAAAAATGAATGCCACGCAAACAAATTGTCCTTCTTAGCTAATTTTTTCCACAAAATGTTGGGAAATGAGTTACACGAGATCTATTCTTATTTAAATAAAATTTAATTCATTAATTATTACTACTAGCATGAATTAATTGTTGATTCAAATAATAATTGCAACAACATATTTATAAAAAGATAAAACCTAAGCATGGAATCTCGGGTTTACGTATAATCACTAACCAAAAGGACTTCCCAAGTATTCCCTTAGCCCTTGCTCGACAAATCCGAAGGATACTCGCGAACAATTAACAAAAAGGAAAAAAATAAACTTTGTTGCACCACTTTCGTGGTTTGCTAATATTTCCGACATGAAATTGTCTTGGGAATGAACTAATCATCCCCTATTTATAGGAGGGAGGGTGAACGAAATTTGTGTGATTTTTTCAATGTGGGAAAAAGACTTTTCTTGGTCACCAAGAAATCTTGAATATATCTCCTATATTCTTTTTCCATAATTAAAATATTCCACAAAAATCCCACCTCTCTTCTTAAAAGTAATTTTTCGAAAAATATAGTGTGCAAGAATCCAAGATTTGGATCTTCTTGAATTTATGAGATATTCTTGTATTCAAAAATACATATCTTCCATAATATCTTTTCAAGAAAATCAAGAAAATCTTTCTTACCCTCTATTTTCAAAAATTTCAAATCTCTCTCATGAATAACCAAGTGGGAGATTTCTTGAATTTAATGAGATAATCTTGTATTCCAAGAATACATATCTTCATTCCATAACAAAATTCAAAATCTTTCTCCCTCTTTTATCCATAAATTTGAAAAATTAGAGGAAATATAAGCAACAATATTTATTTTATTTTAATCACCTTTTTCGTTTATTGGACTATATGTTTGGGCTACTCGAGAGGCCTTTAGGAGAATTAAGATTGGACCTTCTAAATGGATCTTGAATATCTAATATTGAGCTACAATATAATTCAAGCCCATAAATATTAATTAATCCCACTACATAATTAATATTGCCTTCCATCTTAACCCACATTGGCTCCCCGGTCAATATTTCACGTGTTTAAGATTATCTCCCATTAATTAATTCAAGCCACTTTCCGTTAATTAATATCTTTTGTCCTTGGTCGGACAAATTATTATCCATACACGAAACTAATTCCACTTGCAAGATTTGGTATGATAAAACTTATGAACCTCCCAAGGGGCAAATCAAGCAAGATACTTGCATCTTCTTATTAAATTTGTCACATGTGACCAATAATATTGCCCAAGATAAAAAGTATTGAATCTCTCTCCGATTCGCTACCCATGATAAGTCAAAGCAATAGTTACCAATCCCACAAAAGGGGATGAAGGTTAACAACAACAACCACCGGTTGGAAATTTTCCTTGTTGGATTCAAGAACTTATCCTCCTCAGATGTCCTATTCAACAAAAATGTCTAGTGTAATCTCTTGGTCCCCCAATTTAAACCTCAACCTTTTCGCGATGGTTGTTCATTTCCATCTAGGTCGTGAATGGCGTCTTTTTTTTAGTTTACAAATTGTTTAATCTTACGTGATCTGGTATCACTAAATTAACTCTCTAACACGTCATTTAATTATTGAACATCTTATCCAATAAATATATATAACATTCAATCATTTTTAAAACATCGGTGATAAACAATTTATTTCACCAAATAAATTCGAGAATTCCACCACAAAATAAAAGATCTTTTCACATCTAATCCCAACGAAAAAAAACTAAGATTTTAGACGGAATCGTTTTCCACCACGTTTCCACCTCACATCCTCCTCGATACCTTCATAATGACATTGTACATCTCTCTAGTCGAGAATGTATACTTTGTCGAACCCTGCCAACACCTTGTGTTCGTCACATGCAACTTGACTTTGTGCCTGAGAACACTTTGATTTAACTTATGTTTGCAAGTGCATCCTAACATCACAATTTATTTATTATCCTTTTTTTGCGCCTGAGAACACTTTGATTTAACTTATGTTTGCAAGTGCACCCTAACATCACAATTTATTTATTATCCTTTTTTCGCATTGATTGAATATTCTATATGTTGATGGCACTTTGAGATTAGGCAATTAGCAATATAAATAAATGAATCAAACCTGCTTGAATTATTATTAAATTTAAACCATACTTGTATTTAATCACGTCTATTGGGTCTGCCTAAAAGAAAACAAATGAGCTGCTGTTTTGGCCATCTATCTAGTATCTAGATGAATTACCCTAAGGCCTTTAAAAAAAAAAGATGAATTACCCTAACCCCCCACGATAGATGGCCAAAATACCAATAATGCCACCGACCAAATTTTTGGTTTTTCCATTGTCATTCCACCAAGAAAACAATTCACCCTTCAATTCTAGAAACAAAGACATTTTGGCTACTACGTTCAAGAATTCTTTCTATTTTGACTTCTAACAAAATATTAATTTGTTTTTGTATTTTATATAAAAAGTTAACCATATGTTTTATTTCTCAATAATGGAAAGTCATTAATATAAAATGGAATAATATTTTAAATAAAAAATATTTAATCTCTACAGGTCAATTATCACACACATTATTATTACCAACAGAAGTATGTTATGCTCCTTTATCTTGATTCAAATTTGCTCATTTATATTTTTATTCTTTTATTTATAATCATTTTATTATCTATAAAAAGTCCTTTTCCACTGGAAATTATAAATAGTAATCGGCATTAACATGTACATGTCAAGTGAGTTGACCCTGCTCCGTCGATAGTTCCCTCTTGGCATTTCATGAATTCATTAAAGTTGGTATTTCTTGAGCTTAAGTTATTATGATGGTTATTAAATTATTCAGAATTTATTTTGATGAAGTGTATTTATATTATACTTTGGCTCTTAAAAAATAAATTATGTAGCACTAAAATTAATACTCATAAATTTTACTTCCAAAAGTGGCAAATAATGAAATAATAAAACCATATAACACTATTACAATAGTAGTATATATTTCCACTTTTTGGTCCAAGTATTTATTTAAATAATAAGAAAAGGAATGTGTCTTTTTATTTTTTTCAAATAGCAAAAGTTTCTTCAACAGTCCAACTGAACCCGCGTTTTCTCTCTCTCCTCTTTACCTGCTCTAACTGCGCTCTCCTCCACCACCACCACCACCACCAACGACCACCGTCAACGGCGGCGCAGCTAGAAAATCCTCCAATTAAGCTCTCCATCTTTCCGGCATGGGGAATTGCAACGCCTGTATAAAACCTCCAGAAAACAAACCCCCAAATTCGAAACCCCCAACCCCAAAACCCCGCAAAAAACACTCCACCAACCACTACGCCAAATCGCCCTCTCCGATCCGAGTTCTGAAAGATTTCTCCCCCCGGACCACAATCTCCGACAAGTACATACTCGGCCGTGAGCTCGGCAGGGGCGAATTCGGAATTACATACCTCTGCACCGACCGCGAGACGCGCGAGGCGCTCGCGTGCAAGTCAATCTCGAAGAAGAAGCTCCGTACGGCGGTGGATATCGAGGACGTCTGCCGCGAGGTCGCGATCATGTCGAACCTGCCGGAGCACCCCAACATCGTGAAGCTACGCGCCACCTACGAGGACAACGAGGCGGTGCATTTGGTGATGGAGTTGTGTGAGGGTGGGGAGCTTTTTGATAGAATTGTGGCGCGTGGGCATTACAGCGAGAGGGCGGCGGCCGGTGTGGCAAGGACGGTGGCGGAAGTGGTGAGGATGTGTCATCAGAATGGTGTGGTGCACAGGGATTTGAAGCCGGAGAATTTCCTTTTTGCTAATAAGAAGGAGAATTCGGCTCTCAAAGTCATTGATTTTGGGTTATCGGTGTTTTTCAAGCCTGGTAAGTTTGATTGAATTTCAGTGATTTGCGAATTGGGATTCAATATTTTTTTTGTTCCTTTTCTATCCTTTTATTATGCTTTTTAAGGGGAGTTTGGGATTTATGCGTTCTTTCAATTCTGGTGCTTTTTCGATAATTTCTATATATTTTCTCTCTTCTCATTTTGAAATTGGATTGTGGCCTCAAAAGCTAAAATGTAGATTTCTTGAATTTTGGGTTTGAACTCAGCTTCATTTGTGGATCATTTGGATTGTTTATTTAGATTTTGTTTTGGGTATGATTGGTCTTCTGATTGGTTAATTAGAGATTGTTTTTCAAATCAGGTGAAAGGTTTTCTGAGATTGTCGGAAGTCCATACTACATGGCACCAGAGGTTTTGAAGCGAAATTATGGACCTGAGGTTGATATTTGGAGTGCTGGGGTGATTCTTTACATTTTACTGTGTGGTGTTCCTCCATTTTGGGCTGGTAATCCTTTTCGTTGCATTGTAGCTTCCCATTTCAAAATTTATTTATTACATAGATCACAGAATTGGGAGCTTATTCCATTCCTTGTTCGATGCAGAAACTGAACAAGGTGTTGCTCTTGCAATTTTGAGAGGAGTGATTGATTTTAGGAGGGAGCCATGGCCACAAATATCCGAAAGTGCAAAAAGTCTTGTGAGGCAAATGCTGGAGCAGGACCCCAAAAAGCGTTTGACAGCCCAGCAAGTGCTTGGTGAGTTGGTTTAATAATTTTTCTCTAAAAAGATTTTTTAAAAGGTGTGGATAAAGTGAGTGGTTATGTCTATTATGTTGCCCATGCTGCATGTGAATACTTCCAATTGAGTAAAAAAAAAAAAGAGAGAGAGGCATCATGTTTCACTCAAAGATCTGCACTTTTTATGAGGATACGAACTGATTTTTTCTTTTGGTTAGAAAACTGTTGGCATTTAGTATTTTTACCACAAAGTTGAATATGTACTTTGGTTTTGGTTGTTAAGTAGTTACAAGATGTAGGGTCATGAAAGAATTAGCCAATTGGGCATTTGGATGACCTGAGTTACTTTAGGATATGTGTAGAATGGGATTTTGAAATTTAAAATCCGGTTATACTTTGGATTTTAGAATCTGGTTTATACATCAGTTCATAATTCTTCTGTTGTTTGGCTAGATCATCCTTGGATACAAAATGCGAAAAAGGCTTCAAATGTTCCACTTGGAGACATTGTGAGGGCAAGACTCAAGCAGTTTTCAGTCATGAACAGATTCAAGAAGAAAGCATTGCGGGTAAGCACATAGCTTGTATCTTTGTGCTTGATATTATGAACACAAAATCTCTGCCTACTGTTGTGGCCTTCTGTCAGTGTTTTTAGTAGCTTATTGAATTAAACTATATCGTAATAATCATTTATCCTCGAACAATTTTGTAGGTAATTGCAGAGCATTTATCTGTTGAAGAGGTTGAAGTAATTAAAGATATGTTTGCTTTAATGGATACCGACAATGATGGGAAGGTAACTTATGAGGAACTAAAAGCTGGTCTGAGGAAAGTGGGTTCCCAGCTTGCGGAGCCTGAGATAAAGCTGCTGATGGATGTGGTAAGTTTTCAAATTTCTATTATTGAAACTTCAATACTGTTTACTGATTTATGATCCTAACAAACCACCTAAATTTGCCAATATTGATATCATTTCTTTTTAACTTGAAGAAATGAAAACTAAAAAATATTTGTGATTTCAAGATTCATATGATTCATAATTAACAATGTACTGTGAAGAATCAATTGCTCCTTGCAGGTACTTTTCAAAATCAATCTGTTATTGTTTCCTTTTGAAGTAGAGCAAAAAACTGAAAATAAATGAACTTTTACTTGGTTGTGAAAACAAGATTCATATGATTGTATAATATATACCGAGATGTACAGAGATGAATCAATTGCACCTTCTTGTTGGTATCATCAATTATGGCTTCATAGTCAATGTCAAATTTATCATAATTAAATTTGACTTATGCCACATGCTAATTTTTTGGGGTCCCCCACCTATGGAGTTAGTGTCTCCTTGATCCACCACAATCCACACAAAGACACACATGTGTGTGGGGGATGGACGGTGAATTTTGGTCCAGTGAATGCTTGATACTCTATTAAGTAGATCATGCATTGCAACATGGAGTCAAATATTAATGGATTTACAAACCACCTTTGAACTCATTTATTTTCCATGTTCATTTAAATTGTTGGCTTTGCATTTCTTTGAAGGCCATACATCAGAACACTTCCATACCCATTTGCATTATGCAGTGGTGTAAACTATTGTAGATTTGGATCCGTCGCTTTTCAATGTAGACTTGATATGCATACGGGTAAAAGCAATGGTTTCAGTAGACCTGTATGTATGAATATTGAATTATTAATCTAATCTAATACATGAATTTGTCTTAAATCTCAAGGCTGATGTGGATGGAAATGGCGTGTTGGAGTACGGGGAGTTTGTTGCAGTGACTATCCACTTACAAAGGATGGAGAACGATGAGCATTGCCGCAAAGCGTTCATGTTCTTCGACAAAGATGGAAGTGGATATATCGAACTTGAAGAACTACGTGATGCTTTAGCAGATGAATCGGGTGAAGCTGATCTCGATGTACTCAACAACATTATGCGCGAAGTTGATACTGACAAGGTTCCATTTAAATCTTGCCATCTTTTTCATATTGAGTGTCGACTTTTTCAAATTTCCATTCTATTTCACATAAGTTAAGTTCTTAGCCTAGATGTAAGATCTTCTACAATTACCCATCTTTCCCAATTTGTAAAAGGGTTCAAGCTGCTTAAAAAAAAAGTCTGCAGATCCTTCTTCATCGTATTCTTAGGGAAATAACTTGGTATTCATCATTACAACTGATCTTTGTTTCAGGATGGGCGAATAAGCTACGATGAGTTTGTAGCGATGATGAAGACTGGAACGGACTGGAGGAAAGCATCGAGACAGTATTCAAGAGAGAGGTTCAAGAGCTTGAGCGTAAACCTAATGAAAGATGGTTCTCTGCAGCTTCAGGATGGACTTACTGGTCAAACTGCTGTAGTTTAAGATGTTCGGATCATCTTAAATACTCGAGGTCTGCTTATTATCCCAACTGGAAATGACCGAAAACTTCCTAATACTGAGACGATTGAAGACTAGAGGAGCTTCAAACAAGAGTTATACTTATACATCGTGCAATGTTCTTGATTCACACTCTCTTTTTTTTCGATAAATAAATTTATTAATTTGCGCTTTTTTACATAGGTGAAAATTGGTTGTCCTCTGCCGAATGAGGGGAGGGATTCCAGGAGATGTTAATGTTAGAGTTTGTGGCTTTTTTTGTTCATAGAATGTATGTAATAGGTAGAGAGGTGTCCATGTTTGTGGTGTATGTATATGTTTGTTTTTTACCTGTAAGTGCCTCATTAGGCACAACAGAAATTGTGAATGGAGATGTGAATGCGTTCACTTTATTCAAAATTTAATGGTTTAAGTTTAATTTAATACGAAATCCACATTATTCACAAATATACATATTTAGCTCAAGAGTTTCTAAAAAAAATCAAATCATTTCTCTTTTGATTTGAATCTAGATTATTGCACCTCCTCTTCAACTCACTACTCTTCAGCCTTTTATATACCCACTAGAAATATTGACAAAAGCAATATAACAAGAATGACATGAAAATGAATTATAATGATAATTACTTTTTTTTTTGGCAAACGATGACTCGAATCCATGACTTCACGACATAGATAGTAATACCATAACCATTTGAGTTATTCCACCTAATAGAATTATAATGATAAATTATAAATTATAATTACATTGTTGAAATGATGAATTGGCATCTTTTATTCTCATTTTCATAATCATATTTCCTTTGAAAAATTATGAACCAAACACCCCCCAAATTATAGTACAATATGCAAGAATCTATATATGGAGGATCACAAAAACATCCATGAACACAGACACTCACCAAACCAAAAACGCCCATCACAAAGGATCACAACAAGAACGGAATTGACAACTTTAGAGAAAACACTAAATATGCATCACAATGAATTATGCGAACACCATATATAATTATTTATTCAATGTAATAGGATCTAATTATTATTATTATTTCACAACAGCGTTAACAACCAATGCTCATAAGATACAGGAACAAATCAAGTAGCATTGGAAAAAAATAAAATCGAAATTATACAAGTCTAGTAAGTTGAAACACTACAAAGAACCTGATGCTGATTTCCAGAACTCAACCATCTTTCTATGCTGAGCGATTGGCATCTTCGACCTAACCGAATCAATCTCCGAAAAATCAATATCCGCAACAGCAATTCCAGTCAAAAGCCGATCCCCCAACCGCCCCACAACCGTGCCCCACGGATCAATAATCATAGTATCCCCAAAGCTCTCTCTCCCTTCGCTATGCATCCCAGTTTGGGCCGCCGCTACAACGTAGCACTGCGTTTCAACCGCCCGAGCCCGAAGCAGGATCTCCCAATGGGCCCGGCCCGTCACTTTGGTGAACGCCGCGGGGACCAACAGCACATCCGCGCAGTGGTCGAATCTCAGCCGCTGATAAAGCTCCGGAAATCGCAGATCGTAACAAACCGTAAGCCCTAGCCGCCCGAACGGACTGTCAATCGCGACGATTTCATTTCCGGCTTCGGTGAAGCTGCTCTCCTTGAAGACCGCGCCGCCGGGGACGTCGACGTCGAACATGTGCATTTTCCGGTAGGTGCTGCGGATGTTTCCGGCGTCGTCGATCAGCACGTGTGTGTTGCGCAAGTGCGATTCGTCGGATCCTTTCTCCTGAAATCCGCCGAGCGATAGCCAGATGTTCGATTCCTTCGCTAGGGCGCAGTATTTCTTCATGATTGGGCCGTCTAGTGGCTCGGCGATTGTGAGGCTGTCGCCCGATTTGGCGCCGACGTAGGAGAAATTTTCGGGGAAACAGAGCAATTTTGCGCCGGCGGTGACTGCTTCGTTGACGAGGCGAGAGCAGGTGGCGAAATTGGCGGAGAGATCGTTGATTGAGGTCATCTGAGCGGCGGCGATGCGTATAGTGTTCGCCATGGCTGCTGCGTCGATTTACAGTGGGTGCAAATGGAACGGTGATTGTGGTAAAGAGAGGAGATTAGGAGAGTATTTAGGAATTTAACTGTGAGCCGTTGGATCTAAATTTTTTGAAGCAGATCGAACGGCTTGACCACTATCCAGGTTATGGGTCATGGATATATTTTTATTTTGGGCTTAACACATGCTCATCTCCTGGTTTTGGACGTTTGGGCCTGCTACTGGGCCTATGCAATAAACCCCACGGCAATACAGGCCCATCTAATGTATGGGTTGCCATAAATATGGGCTTTAAGCTATTTAAATATGGACTTCAGGAAAACCTTGGCCCAACTAGTAATATATATATTTTTTTCATTACAGGCACATCCAAAATTTGTGTTTCATAAAGCATGCATTTCATAAATAGATAAATGAGATGTAACCCATATATTTTTCTGTCATTACAGGCCCATAGAAGTGAATATTAAACCTAATTTGTGCCCTATTAGTTATATATTTTTTTATCATTTTTGTGACATTCGAAAATCATACTCCCTCCGTCCCAACATTGCTTGAACACTTGTCTTATTTGGACGTCCCAACATTACTTGAACATTCCTAAAATAGAAACAAACATAATATTAATACACTCGATAACACCCTTATTTTATTCCATTCAAACTCACTGAAACTCACTTTACTTAATTTGCGTGTCATTTTCAATGTTCAAGTCCTCATGTGACGGTATGATATATTATCTCTTGGTGGGTGTTTAGTTGGATTATATAAGTCTGACGATTAAAGATTTATGAGTTCAAACTGTTTTTTGTCTATACTACCTCGAACAAGTTCGTGATTTATTTCAATTTCTAGTGTGATTTTCAAATTACTGCGCTAGAGTCTAATAGTTTATATACCAAGTAAACATCCTCAAACCTCTACTAGAGATTATCTTGTCATTTTAAAAAAGAAAATCATATATAGTATCAAATTCGTTAAAACTAACCCACATAATGTGTACACTCAGAGCATCAGTACAAGAAACATGTCTAACTCTTCTAGGTGTTCCAATGGCTATTAGGCTGGTCCCTACCCCCTGCCTTTTACTTGCCAAAAATTGGAGTAGGAAATGACAATATTGCAAAAGTTTAGTAGCACTATATGCTTGTTTTTAATGATAAGAGAATCAACTGCTACTATTTGAAAATGTAAATTAGGTAAACTTTCTTCTTCTCTAATAATGCGCAAATTAAATATTCTTATCTTCTTTTTAAAAGGATGAAAAGGGGTGAAATTTGTTTTTGAATTCAATTTTGATGTCGAAAAGTTTGAATTTGTAACTTATAACTTATAAGACTGCATTAAAAACTGTAATATATAGATGAAAATTGAATTAAAATAATTGCATTGTTTATTGCACTAAACTAAAATCCTATGATGAACGACTATTTCACTGTTTTAGTATTGGATTGTATTTGTCAGTTCAACTAATTGTTCCAGGAGTGAAACAGTAAATTGGTTGAATTTTGACTCGTTCAATAACTAAAAACCATTTGATCTGTCACAAAAACATTGTTTTTTGGCGTCACATATTCATGGAATATTTAATTCTGAAAAATTATACATATAAAAATAATTTAATATGTCTATGTAATAAAATGTTAAAAATTTATGAAACGCTGTAATAACTAAAGAATATATCAACGTATAATACGAATAATTTAGTGAATTTGTTGGTTAATTGAATCCTAGTTATAAAAAAACAAATAACCGAAAGCATTATTCCCACCTTTGTTGAATAAAATTCAAGATCCAACATGGATAATTGATTGATGGGCTAGGTTGAATAATAAATGCTGATAAGTACAGCTACAAATCCAAACCGCGTTACGGATGGATTGAGCAAATCGAATTAATGTTTTGACATTGATATCATATGCTCAAATAATGGACTAGAAGAAGCAAGAAGAAAAGAAACTTACTTATATCAGTTATATGTATATTTTAGAATTACAATTTATTAATAGGTACAAAATAATTATACATAAATAGTTATATTTACACCTTTTTTGTAACTTTAAATATAAATATAATTTTATTTATATTTATTAATAATTTGTATAAAAAATATGTAACTATTAGTAATTTTTCGTAAAAAGAAAATGGGACTCAGGTTATAATAAAGCTAAGGAAAAGTGTTTGCAAACGCAACATAACTACCGTCTTAGAAATTGTTCTCTACAACTTTAATTTTTTAGAAGTGTTTTAAACTTTGAGTAGAGTTTGTGAAAAAAATTCATTTAAAATTCAATAAATTGTATTCTAATTATCTTAATTTTTTTAAAGAGTTGATTCTCTATCAACATTTATCAGGTATCTGACCCTATCATGGTGGTGATGTTTTAATGTTGAGTTATGGAGTATTGCTTCACGTCTTAATTTTTTTGGCGACCTTATTGTTGCTTAATAATCACAAATGATCATCACACTCGTGAAATCATGTGATGGAGTTTATTTAATTACATAGTTCGTATGCATGCATGTCAGAATTAAAATGGATTTATATGGTATTTTAACATTAATTGAAAATGACATTGCATGTCCTGTGCCTGCTTTTATTTTGCTCATACTTCAAATAGTACTAGTATTTATTTCTTATTTCAGAGTTATCAAAAACAGGCTATATACATAAATATATATATATATGTATCTATACTATGTGAATATACTATTTGAAGTATATATGCACATGATATGAATCAAACATGTCATAGGTAAAAAAAAAATGGAGTGCCATTCGTAATTGAAGAATCCCTTCAATACATTGGTGTGAACAAGTTTCACGCAAAAATTTGTAAAACTGATTAAAAAATATGATTTATATTATTCAAGGATATTAGTTGTGATAATTGAAATGTGTGACTTTTTACTATAAATAATATTACTCATAATATTGAAGAGTGTGACTTATATTACAATATAAGGTGGAATGGAACTTCTTTAAGATTGATTTTGCAAAGGCTTACGCTCGGTGGAATGGAACTTCATTGATCAAATGATGGCTTGCTTCGGATTTAGCCCCAGCCTTTGGCGAAAGTGGATTATGGAATGCATGTCAAGTGCCACGCCCTCCGTTCTCGTGAATGGATGCTCGACGGACGAATTCAAGTTAGAACGGGGCCTTAGACAAGGAGATCCCTTGTCTCCATTTCTCTTTCTACTAGCAGCGGAAGGACTAAGCATTTTGATGACTAGAGCAACGGAGCTTGGATACTTTGATGAAGCAAAAATCGGAAGAAACTCTCCCATTTGCAATTTGCCGATGACACAATCTTTATTGGGGCTGCAAGCATAGGAAACGTGTTGACCATGAAACGTGTTTTGAGGAATCAGGACTTAGAGTCAATTTTGATAAATGTGGGTTGTTCGGTGTCAATGTGGAGGAGGAAAAACTTAACGAAATGGTTGCAATACTTGATTGTGGAGTGGGTAGATTACTGATCCCCTACTTGGGCATCAAGGTTGGAATGAACCACGTAAAGTAGAGGAATGGTCGTGTGTCATCCAAAAAATTAGAAATCGATTGAAACACTGGGAGGGTAAGAACATCTCTCACTAGGAGGTAGAATCACTTTGCTAAACTCGGTGCTATCATCATTACCTACCTATTACTTTTCATTCTATGTTATTCCGAAAAAAGCCTTGAGAAAAATTGTGTGCTTACAGAGAAATTTCTTGGGGGGTGGGGGGTGGGGAGAGTTAAAAAAAATCGCTTGGTTGAGTGGAAAGTCATTTGTAGAAGTAAAGACAAGGGGAGCCTTGGGGTTAGGGACATAGAGTTGTTCAACAAAGCTTTAGTGGGGAAGTGGATGTGGCGCATTATGAATGAGAGGGAGAGTTTGTGGGCGAGGGTGGTGGAGTCTAAATATGGGAGAGAGTGGAGCAATGAGGGGGAGTTAGTGTTGGAGGGAGTTAGGAGGAGATGGTCGAATTGGTAGAAATATATCATGAAAATTACTGCTGGGGGGAGTGGTTTTTGTCGAGGGAGATGGGCAATGGAGCGGACACTTTATTTTAGGAAAATGAGTGGGCGGGGAGGGATCCTTTGAAGCTGAAATTTTTTAGATTTTTTCAGTTTTCTTTAGATAGAGGGGGGAGGTTGAGTGATATGGGGTCTTGGGAAGGAGATTTTTGGGTGTGGAATTGGAGATGGAGAATAAATTTATATGAGCGTGAATTTGATACATTTGATGCTTTTATCTCTTGGATAAACAAGTTTCCTTTGCAAAGAGACCATAGAGACACTTGGACATGGAGCGGAGAATCGAATGGCACATACTCAACGAAGGGGGCTTACACCATCTTATCTAATCAGCAAGGACATTACACTCTCAATGCAGATTTGGAGGAATGCTTCAGGACCATATGAAAAACAAGTTTACACCAATTAAAGTTATTGCTCATGCTTGACGCGTTCTTTGGGATAGGCTACCGACTAGACACAACCTACGAAGATGGAATATTACTCTCTCAAATGGCGATTTAAGCTGTCCATTATGCAATTCGAAGGAAGATACCGGAGACCACATCCTTTTTGAATGCGAACCATCACACCAAATTTGGATGGAATGCTGCAAATGGCTCGGGATCTCGACCGTCCTACACCTGAATTCAACCTGTAATCTGCTTGTTCATTGCCGTCTACTAAGGGGCAAAAGAGGTAAAAAAATAGTTGCTTCTATTTGGCTTTGTGTTTCTTGGGCGATATGGAATGGTAGAAATGAGCTCATTCACAATGAATCCGATTTTTTAGTTCCTAGAATAGTTGATAACATAAAAGCGAGACTTTGGAGCTGGTTCTCGGTGAAGGGGTTAAATTGTTCTAAGTTCTCTTATCATGACTGGTTAGCTAATCCTAGAATGATTCTTGATTGTTAAAGTTGTAAATATTGCTTCTGTTGTACGGTATTCCTTATACCACTAAATAAAATCTTTTTTTTTTGCTGTTAAAAAAAAAATATTACAACATAAAATATTAATAGTGATAATTGAAAGGTGCGACTGATATTAAAAAAATAATATTAATCGTGATAATTAAAGAATAATATCTGTAAAAAATGAACCAGTTTCACGTTGAACAAGTTATATAACATACCTACTCATATATAAATGGTGGAAGTCTTAATTATATGTTACATCGCCTTTCATATTCTAGTAATTTTTTTTTGACAACATATTCTAGTAATTTTAGTACATGTCATCTTTCATACATAGGTCATTCATATGTAATAAAATACTTAATATTGACACTTTCTTGTGAGTCTCGTCTCCATGGAACAATCAAACTTCATCATTTTTTCAAAAAGAAGACAAGAATTCTAGGATAAATAATTTGAATCGGTCTATAACACCAAAATTTGTCAATACCTAAATTGAAAAGATCACACACGTTAATTACTAACCTTGTCTCTCTTTTTTTTTTTGAGAAAGGTACTGACCCTTTAATAAGATTCGTTTGGATGTTGAGTATTACATGTGCAAAAAACTCAACTACAAGTGTGTTTATCATCGCTTTCCATAATACCATTTGTACAAATAATTAATTATACATGTACATATACTTATTTTTGCATGCAATAATTATTTCTAATATACAAATTTATGTTTAAATCATCTCTGAAGAGCCAAAATCAAACAAATCTAAGTTTAAATTGATATAAATAAAATAAAAATAAAAATGAAACAAGACAATAATGTGCAAATATGAGGTGTTGGGGTGGTACGGATGGTACTTGTTAAGAGTTTAGGAGACAAAAATCATGTGCACCAATTTATTTGTGTATGGCCTCTCTCTTATTAATGGTTCACCATACACATACACGCTTGTCTACTATTACCCTAATCCATCACATGATCAATCCGGCCCCACACTCTCTTTATCTCATTTTCCTCCCATCTATATATATATTACTCCAATCATGATTGGAGTAAATTTATTTTAGGTTAAAAATGATTGAATCATGAACCCTATAGAAATCAATCGAGGGTAAATAAATGATAAAGTAATGACATGTTCTGTAAATGAACGGAGACACATTTGCTTTTAATGTGGAAAAATTAATGACATGTAATGTAATATAAATATATTTTGAGGAAATAATTTAAATTGATTGAATTGCTTTATTGCTAGTCAAGAAAATATTCAATTTAATTCGGAGCAGATGTTAGCAAATGCTAAATTGTATTCGAACCGTAAAACATATCTTTCAATTAGTAATTATGTATTCATCATTGTGGGGACAGGGTACTTTGTTCTAGTAAATATAACTAAGCTTGTATAGAGGGTTAAAAGGCAAAAAAACTTGTGTTAAAAACGTATTTAGGGTCTACCAGTTCACAAACTATTGAAACTTAATATTTAATCTTTATAAAATATTGAAACATTATTCGTAAAATTATGTTTTGTTTCATAGTGATAAGACAGTATCACCCAAAATGTACTCTAGATTAAATGAGTTCAATTCAGTTGAATTTTAATTGACTGTCACGTTGTTTTATTTCATTCTATTACCCATTATAAATACTCATGTATATGCATCAAAATTAGATTAGATTTAAAAAAAAAAAAACCAATTAGCTTAGAAATTATAGGCGAGTCAATTAACACAGTAACTTTTTCTTGAAAAATAACTCGATGAATTTAACATATATCGATTAATGATTTTTTATGGTACCAACCTGATTTAATGGGTCAAGCCAAGAATCTAATAAAGTCATACGAAAATAACTTTATGAAAAAATCAACTGCGTCGTGGCTAATCACGAAAGATCTGACAATTGTAGGAAAAAAAATAAAAATAATGGAGACCTATGTCGTGGAGCTTAATATTATTGACCAATTGGTCAAATAATAATTGAAGACCAGTAAAAAAAATAAATAAATAGTAGACAGCAAACCCAAAAGTCAAGAAACAGCTCCAACAATCTGCCCTCTTTTATTCAAAGACCATCAATTGCGATTTAAATAAAAACAAACTTTTATTATGTGATATGTGTGATCTGGACTATTTGGAAAAATAAAAATAAACTGATTTTTTACAAGAAAAGTTTTGATGCGGAGAACACTATTGAAGAGATTAAGACCATTTCCTGCCGTTGGTGTTATTCTAGAGTCAAATTAGCACTACTTTATTATACAGTCAGCATTATATCTCCAGCAGTTTGCATTAAAACAAAATATTTCATAAAAATTCTTTATTAAATGATTTTTTTTATTATTATGCTATAATTATTCATAATTATAATATAATTTTACACTAATTTTAATATAAATAATAAAACAATATTTTTTTATATTTAAAATTTTGACTAAATTTAAAAAATATGTATCCTTCATAAATATTCATGCAAATTAAAATTGAAAATTCATCATAATATTTCAAGGGAAATTAAATTACAATGGAAATTTAAATTACGACGGAAATTTAAATTACAACAAAAATATAAATAACGAAACGATATACACTAATTATTCTGTGTTGGAATATTCTTCCCATATATGATCAATTAGTGCATTCTGGAGTGCGAAATGTGCATCTGCATCTCTAATTTTTCTAAACCGGCCAAGAAAATTTTGAAATTGAGCGGGTTCGTTAACAAATTCAAGGTCCGTAGATAGCACTTCTTGTGCTTCTTCAATTGGAACATCAAGGTCACGTTCATCCCCGATTATCATATTACGCAATATTATGCATGCAATCATTATATCCTGCAAATCACTTTTTCTAAAAAAACGTTTGGATTTGGCTCAATTGCAAATCTACTTTGTAGAACTCCGAATGCTCGTTCCACATCCTTTCTACATGCTTCCTGTTTCATAGCAAAATATTTTTTCTTTGGACCACTTGGAGCACTAATCGTACTTATTATTGTAATGTTTGTATCATTTTGTTATGCAATTTTATGTTATCTTTTAATTAAAATATATTACTTTAATTCATTGCACTTTTTTTTTTAAATTACTTTATAATTTTAAACTACAATACTAATTTATTTTTTACTTAGTGAGAAGAAAAAATATAAGTTGAAATTTATAATGTTAAATAAAACTACAATACTAATTTATTTTCACCATTATATCGCCAGAATCTATACTATTTTTTGCACTAAAATGAAATATTTCATAAAAATTCTTTATTAAATGGTTTTTTATTATTATGCTATAATCATTTATAATTATATCTTATTTTAATATAAATAATAAAGTAATATATTTTTTATTTTTTATTTAAATTTAAAATTTGACCAAATTTAGAAAATATGTAACATTCATAAAATATTCATGCAAATTAAAATTGAAAATTCATTGTAATATTACAAGGGAAATTACAACACTAAATTAAGGAATAAAAAATATAAAAAGTAAACATAACGTCACATATATGGTACTTTATATATAGTGTTGAAAAGTTGTAATATAGTGCAAAACTTTAATATAGTGTCGGGATAAAGTATCTGCTGGAGACTGAATTATAGAGTAAAACTCCAGTTTGAGGACTACTGGAGATGCTCTAAAGGCAGATTTTGGAGTTGGGTGTTAGCAATATTTCCGTCTTGCTGTAGTTTTTCTTATAAGGAATAGCTTGAGAATCCGCGAATATTATTAGATTGCTAGGATCACTGATATTGTGTCCTTCTTAATCTTCATGAAGCTCTGTAATCAAGGACGGATCCGAATTTTTTTTTCAAAGGGGCAAAATTTTTCCATTGGTAAAGAGTGAAATTTTTAAATCACAATATAAAAGGGTATATCTTGTACCCTTTCTTTCATTTTTAAATGATTTTTTCCTTTTTTTTTTATTATGTGAAATTAGGTTGATAACTCTTTTTTCGTGTGACATTATTATTGAAATTGTATATATGCACAATGCACTTCATTATTGTGCATAAGCATTATTACTGCTCTGTATACTATTTTTCTTTTTTTTTTAAATCAAATATTTTTTAAATAATAACACTCCGTGTGAATAATAGTAAAAAAAAAAAAAGTCACGTAACTCAGTATTCACAGAATACCTTCTCGTTACTACTTGTGCTCACATATAACAAAATGACGAATTTTACATGAGATCATCTTACGGATCTTATCCCTTGAGATAGACCTCCATTTAATTTAATGCCCCATTAATTAGTATAAAAATCACTCGTTTGGAGAAAATATTTTAGTTAAAATTGATAGTAACTTTAATAGAAAACATTACTCCTCTTCATTCCATACTCAATTTTTCATTTTTAATTTTGGCCCATCCCATCTTTATTTCTCATTTTCATAAATAGCAACAAAGTAAAAATAATATTTCTAAGTAGATACACATTTGTATGAGACGGTCTCACGGTGAAACGGAACATAATTTGGGCATGATGCTTTAACACTTTGGGAAGGGTGGGTTTTGGTTTGTGCTATAATGTATCCCGTCTCATACGAGTTTTTGTCTTCTAAGTATACTTTCCCAACTTCTCAAAAATTATATGTCATGCTATTAATAATTACACATAAAAGCATCTTTACTATGTCTCATTCTCTTAATTTGATTTAAATACACTTATTCAAAAGCCATTTTATCTATATTAAATCACGTGTAAACATTAAATCAGTAATCGATTATTGGATGGAAGGAGTGTCATTTTTTAATTAAAATTAATATCAATATTTTCTTTTAACATTTTTCAACAAATTCAAGGGGAGAAACTATTAGCTTCATTATGAATCTTCAAATCTCAAGCCAAACTATTTAAAGAAAACAGTGAATTTGTTTTCACTATCTCCAATCTTTCGCCAGATATAGCGTTTTTCTTGGTTCAAATCGTCGATTGGCGACTCAAATATAAAGAAGCCATGTAACACTATAAAAATAAATGACAAGTTGCATCAGTGTTTTTTTTTTTAACAGCAAAAGGGACATTTATTAAAGGGGTACAAGAGATACCCAGAATAGTTACAAAGTATAGAATCTCAGCATTCTAAAATCATCCTAGGATTAGCAAGTCAGTAGGAAAAGATAAAAATTAGAGCATTTCACTCCTTTGACATAGAACCAACCCCACAACCTAATTTTTATGTTTAACAATTCTAACAATTGAAAACTCAATATCACTAAAGATTAACTCATTTCTACCTTTTCCAAATCGCCAATGTCACACAAAGCCAAATAGAAGTAGCAATTTGTTTACCTTTTTTTCCCCTACTCGAGATTGACCAATCAAATTTTGAATAGGTCGATGGTGAAGGACAAACGAGACCCCGAACCATTTGAAGCATTCCATCCAAATCTTGTGAGGTAGTTCACATTTAAAGAAGATGTATTCTCCAGTTTCGTCCTTCAATTTGCATAAGGGGCATCTAGAGTCACCATTTTGAGCGATGTTTGTTCCTCCTCTTCAAGTTGCATTTTGTACAGGGACGAATGTACGGTTAGGCTGCACTGGGCTAAAGCCCAGTGCAAATATTGTCTAACATCTACTGACATATACTACATACTATATAAAAATGACCCACCAGCCCACAATTTTTGAATAAATCTGCCCACCCTTACTTAAAATTCAATGGTCCCCAGCAAAGTCACACACACTAAAGAGGAATTAAAATAACACGGGCTTTTCTAGTTCACGTCATTTGTTCTATTTAAATATTTAACATATGAATTTCAAAATTCAATCGATATCACACCTAAAGTTACTTATTCACTCCCATGATTTAACATGAAATTTTGAGTGTTTCTAAAATTAAACAAAATTGAATTAATCTTATATTACAAACTAAATTATCCAAGATTTTCCACAACTCTATATTAAAAATTTTATATTTTGAAGTCTCACAGAGCCAAACTTAGGTGAACATCATTATTTTTAAGAGTTTGTTTAGCAAAATTTTGTATAAACTAGCTTCGTCGTGCACCTAATTTGCATTTTACGTGTATTTATAATTAATGTGTGTTTCATTCGACGTATTAATTTGTCACTATGTGTTGTTTTATCAAAAGTACTAATTTTTATATGATAAAGTGATAATTGTGAACCAATTGTATAATTATACCTTTTTACATAAGATCAACTTAAAATTTTAATTTACTAAAGTATTATTTTTCAGCCCACCCCACCACTAGATTCTGGATCCGTCCTGATTTTGTAGGAAGTCTATCCCATAACACTCTCCATGCATGTGTAATGAATTCACCGAAGTAAACTTGTTCCATATGCGCTTAAATCCAGCCTCCAAATCAGTGATGTTTGGATTACACTAATATAATACACGAAAACTATTGCAAATTGCATTAGTATAAATAGCTGTTGTTCTTGAAATTAGTTTTAGTACACGAAAACTATTGCAAATTGCATTAGTATAAATAGCTGTTGTTCTTGAAATTAGTTTTAGTACACGAACACTCTTAAGGGTATAAATATATTATTTCACCAACTAATACCTTTTAGTTGGTGAACTAATACTATTCACATAGGTTTTCATTTATGATATTCCTCACATGTATTTAAAGAGGGTATCATTTGTTTTTATTCATTAAGTTGTTTTCATCTTTCTCTCTCTATATTCAGACTCTCTCTCTCTATACTAAATACAAGATTTGTATTTCATTTGATTCAAGATGTATTGAATCATCTTTCTCTACATGTTATCAGTTGATCAGGCTATTTTGATCTAATTTAGATCCGATCTTTTCCACTTTAGTTTGTGTTTTTCGCGTTTATCGCGATTTCTGCGAATTTTTTTTTGCGATTTAGGGTTTCTTTCCCGATTTAGGGTTTCGTGTTGAATCGCACGTTTTTCTCGATTTCTTTGATCGATTCAGTATTTGTGCATCGTTTTCTTAGTGATTATTGAGTATTACTTGATGGCTACCGATCTGATTTCTCTCAACCCCTTGTTGAATCCACTCTCGCCGCTAGCGATACATCCGAATGATAATCCGACGATTTCGATGGTTCTTGAACCGTTGAACGGGGCAAATTATGTTTCCTAGAGTCACGCGGTCCAGCGTGCCTTGAGTCTCAAGGATAAACTTCCTCTAATCGATTGTTCCCTTCTTTCTCCTACAGAGGAGACAGATCCTATCGTTCGTGCCGCTTGGATTAGGGCAAACAATTTGGTATTAACATGGATATTGAATTCGATTCATGTTGACATCAAACAAACCCTAGACTATTTCACATCGGCAAAAGAGGTTTGGGATGAGCTCAATGCCATGTATTCTCAATCTGGTCTCACACGTCTTTATCACCTTGAAAAATCTCGGAGTGTTGTTTCGAAGGGTTCTCAATCTTTGGTTACTTATTATAATCAGTTTAAATCTCTATGAGATGAATATTTGAGTCATAGACCTGCTCTTAAGTGTGATTGTGGTGTTATGAATGCCCGTATTTGTGAACTTCCTTTGAAACTAAGTAAGACTCAAGAGAAGGATGCTTGTGTTAAATTTTTGATTGGTCTTGATGAGTCATATTCTGCTTTGAGGAGTCAATTGTTGTTACAAGTGCCCTTCCCTTCTCTGGCTAAGATTTATAGTATATTGTTACAAGAGGAGTCTCAGAGATCCTTAACCGTGCGTACTGATTCCGTGAGTACTGATTCCATTGCCATGTTGGCCAAGAATGCAAAATTTTTTAAAGACAAGAAGAAGTCATTGCAATGTTCTTATTGCCATGGCCTAGGTCATACTGTTGACTGTTGCTTTCAGATTATTGGTTACCCTCCTGGTTGGAGGGGTCCTAAGAATGTTAAACCTAAGCAAGACACTTCTGTCCATGCTTTGGTTAAATCTCCCACCAAGGAAACTAGTGCTACTAACCCTTTGTTTGATCAAGACATGTTTTCACAGTTCTTGAGCTATGCTAAGATGCAGAAGGACAAGGATGTTGTCCATTCTGCTGCTGGTGCCTGTGCACATATTGGAGCTTCTACTCCAGATGATTCAGGTCCTTTTACTTGTTTAAATGTTATTTCTCATGGCATTTCTACTTGGATAATTGATACTGGTGCTACTGATCATATGGTTTTTGACATTAACTTGTTTACTTCAAAACCCATACCTTCTGATATTAAAATTAAATTACCTAATAATGCTTTTGCAATTGCTACTTTTACTGGAGAAGTGAAGTTGAATGATGACTTGATATTGCACAATGTGTTATATGTTCCTGGTTTCTGTTTTAATTTTCTATCCATTTCTCAACTAACAAAAACCACTAACTGTGTTGTTAGTTTTTTGGACTCACAATGTATTTTTCAGGACAATGTGACCAAGAAAGTGATTGGTTTTGCTGAACAACAAGGTGACTTATACTTTCTAAAGGCATCCAGACCATTGATAGATTCTCATGTTAATTTTGTCTCTGTTCATTCTGTTGTTGATTCTTACACTTGGCATACTAGACTAGGTCATGTTTCAAATAAACAACTTTCTCAAATCCCTTCTTTAAGTGCAAACTGCAAAGATATGCCTCTTGTTTGTGAAATATATCCTCTTGCAAAACAAAAGAAAAATGTTTTTCCTACTAATAATTCTACTAGTCTTGCATGTTTTGATCTCATTCATTGTGATGTATGGGGTCCCTTTTCTGTTGAGTCACATGCTGGTTACAGGTTTTTCTTAACCATTGTTGATGATTATTCTAGATGTACTTGGATATATTTACTTAAACACAAATCTGCTGTCAAACTTTCTTTACAAAATTTAGCAACATGGTCAATACTCAATTTGACAAGAAAATAAAAGTTTTAAGATCTGACAATGGTACTGAGTTCATACTTTCTAATTTTTATCATGACTTAGGCATCATTCATCAGACTTCTTGTGTTGAAACTCCTCAACAAAATGGTTTAGTTGAAAGAAAGCATCAACATTTGTTACAAGTTGCTAGGTTTTTAATGTTTCAAGCATGCTCACCTTTACAATTTTGGAGTTATTGCATTTTAATTGCAGCCCACATTATAAATAGGCTTCCTTCATCTGTCTTAGGGGGTAAATCACCCTTTCATATGCTATATGGTAAGCCTCCTGATTACAGTCATCTTAGAAACTTTGGATGTTTATGTTTTGCTACTACTTTAGTTGCTAACAGACATAAATTTTATCCAAGGGCTGTAAAGTGTATCTTACTTGGTTATCCTATTGGTACTAAAGGATATAGACTCATGGATATCATTTCTGGGAAATTTTTTAACTCTAGAAATGTAATTTTTTTTGAAAATATCTATCCCTTTTCAAACAAGCTTTCTACAAACAAATTTGTGAATGATTTGATTTCAAAACATCAACAAGATCAGCTTTCTGATTCTGATCTTCTTTTCACTGAAAATGTTGTTGGTCACACTCCTTCTAATAGTGTTGACATTCACATTGAGTCAGACACAACTCTTAGTCATGATGAATTACATGATGAGGTTCTTGATGTCACACAACATGTGGATGTCCCTCATCATGAAGAAAACCTTAGAAGATCCAGCAGGTAAAAGATAACTCCTGCATACTAAGATGTTTACAAAACAACTATGCCTGTTTCCCTTATTCATAAGACTGTGTCTGATTCCACTTCTGAAAATTCTTCAAATTTTGTCAAATCTTCCAACCCTCAGTGTGTAAGATATCCTATCACTGATTTTCTATCTACTTCAAAATTGTCCCCATCTTACACACATTTCATTGCCAACATCTCCCAAATTTGTGAGCCTAAAACTTATAAACAAGCTCACAAAGATGAGAATTGGCAGAAAGCAATGTCTTCTGAGCTTCAAGCTTTAGAAAGAACAAATACTTGGTCCATGGTACCTCTGCCCCCTGGAAAACACTGTATTGGTTGTAAATGGGTTTACAAGGTCAAATACAAACCTCATGGTTCAATAGAAAGGTACAAAGCAAGGCTAGTTGCTAAAGGTTATACCCAAGAAGAGGGTATTGACTATTTTGATACTTTCTCCCATGTGGCAAAGATTATCACTGTAAGAATTCTTTTATCTGTTGCAATTTCTAAATCTTGACATATTAATCAATGTGATGTTAACAATGCTTTCCTTCATGGTGATTTAAGTGAGGAAGTGTATATGACACCACCACCTGGTTACTGTGAACCAAATGATTCTAGAGTTTGTAAGCTGAATAAAAGCCTTTATGGTCTAAAACAGGCTTCAAAATAATGATTTACAAAGCTTTCTGAAACCTTACTCTCTTATGGTTTTAAACAGTCTTTAGCTGATACTTCTTTGCTTACTAAGGAACACAATGCCAGCTTTATTGTTCTACTTTGCTATGTTGATGATATCATCATCACTGGAAACAATCTCACTGAAATCCTCAAAATCAAAAGTTTTTTGCATGATAAGTTCACCATTAAGGATTTGGGTGTTTTAAAATACATTTTTGGTATTGAGGTTGCTAAAAATGACAAAGGATTACAACTTTGTCAAAGGAAATATGCATTAGATCTCTTGAATGATTGTGGTTACTTGAGTAGTAGACCTTGTACTACTCCTATGGATTCAAAACAAGCCTTTACTGATGTTGATTCTCCTTTTTTAACTGATGCTTCTGAGTACAGAAGATTAGTTATAAACTTATGTATTTAACTATAACAAGACCAGATCTGTCTTACTCAATTCAGACTCTTACTCAATACATGACTGAAGCCCATCTTGCTGCTGTCCACAGGTTATTGAGGTATCTCAAATCCACTATTGGTTAGGATTAATGTATTCTAACAAAAATTCTTTTCAGTTACATGCTTTTACAGATGCTGATTGGGCTAGGTGTGAAACAACAAGAATGAGCATCACTGGCTATGCTATTTACCTTGGAAGTTCATTGATCTCTTGGAAGTCCAAGAAACAGAGCACTGTAAGCAAGTCTTCTGCAGAAAGTGAGTATAGGGCCATGGGTACTACAGCCTCAGAAATACAATGGATCATGTACATACTCAGAGACTTGAAGATTTCACACACACAACCTGCTCATCTCTACACATACAACAGGGCAGCCTACTGCATTGCCCACAATCCAGTCCTCCATGAGAAAACTAAACACGTCCAGATTGACTATCATTACACAAGAGAGAAAATCAAGGATGTAGTACTCAAGATCATTCAAATACCAACAAAAGAGAACATTGCAGATGTTCTAACAAAACCACAAGGCCCAAGCCTTTACACATAATTCAAGATCAAAATGGGAATGATAAACATTCACTCCCATTTTGAGGGGGGGTCTTAAGGGTATAAATATATTATTTCACCAACTAATACCTTTTAGTTGGTGAACTAATACTATTCGCATAGGTTTTCATTTATGATATTCCTCACATGTATTTAAAGAGGGTATCACTTGTTTTTATTCATTAAGTTGTTTTCATCTTTCTCTCTCTATATTCTGACTCTCTCTCTATACTAAAAACAAGATTTGTATTTCATTTGATTCAAGATGTATTGAATCATCTTTCTCTACAAAAACTATTGCAAATTGCATTTGTATAAATAGCTGTTGTTCTTGAAATTAGTTTTAGTATAATTTGGTCCAATGGCAGGAAATCAGTGGCAACACCCTTTGGAAGCAGAAAATTGATTTTTTGTATAATAAAAGTAAGAGACTGTTTTATATAATAAAAGTATGCGTAAATAATTGATATTGATGTTGGACTTCATATTAAAAAAATAAAATCATATTATATGATAAATTATTTTGTTAGACGGCATTGTGTGAAACATGTTGTGAAATGAAATAAATTTTAGGGGTCCTCATTCTAAGGTATAAAATTTTTGAAAAAAATTTCTTTACAATATGTCTGATGTCTGCAAAATTTTTCTTGACTTTAGTATTTTAGTTTGAACTAAAAGTCTGAAAAAAATTTTTTTGCATTATCTTTCAGTAAATCTTTAAAAATTTTGAACCTCAGAGTAATTTTTTCCTAAATTTTATGTCTTCTCACACACTATATTCCAATTTACTCGTGAATTCTTACTTTTCTTTGTGTATTTAATGAATATTCATGGTTTTATTTTGAGTCATATATTTATATATTCAGATGGAGAAGAAATTAGAAATGGGCAGCATGTACATCTGGTAAAGCAAATTAAGTAGGAGGCACCCCCATGTGCCATTTATGGTGTGCCCAATCTCTATTTTGTTACCCCTATCTTTCTAATACCAACACATCAAATTCTTGTCAAATAAAAATCTATTGTTTTTTTCCTATAAAGTAACCAAATACTACTATAAGACAATGAAAAAGACAATTCAATAACTACCTTTTTTTGGGTCTAAATAATTTATTTATCAACTGTGGAGGGTGAATGCATGGTAACTAATGCTAAAAGACATGACTACAGTGAAAGTTATGTGATTAAAGGCTTTTCTAACTTCTTTGTAACATCAATATCATCCAAAACCATTCATTTCCTTTGGATTTTTCAAGGGACAAAATTAAAATGAATACATATGATGGCCTAAATATTTAACATTTAATAATAACATGAGGCATTTTTGGTGTATGTTTTAGGGTTAACTATAAATTGCATTTGTCTTATTGTCATATTTTCTAATTAAATTCCGTATTATTTTTTTTGAATAAAATCTGGCGTGTTTTAGTAAAATTAATGAAATTCCAATTCCAATCCTCTTTTTTGTGAAACTTTTAGACTATAGATATATCCTACAAATGATATATACATAATATAATGCCAAAAAATATTTTAGCATCATCAAATTGAAGAAGTTCGATAAAAGAAACTAAAAGTGAGTCGGGGTTGAAATTTGTTAATTTTCACTAGTATAACTGTATAAGTTGCTTTGTTTCAAAAAATAGTACAAATTGTAATTTGTAAAAAATGCGATGGTACATGTTACAATTTGTTATTAACCCTATGTTTTATTGGGTAAATTCTTAAAGTATCTTTTATTTTAAATAAAATTTAAGTATAATTTAATCAAAACTAGCTATTGAATAGGTAAATTGGTATGCTAATATTTATTGTTGAAGCCTAACAATTTTACAGTGTGCTCAAATAATTAATCTTCTCCATTGTTTAGTGTAACTCACAAAAATCACTTCATATCATTTACCAATTACCATACTTATTGTAATGAAAATATTTAGGTCCTGATTATCAACATTTAGAAAGTGTTGATACAGACTATTGAAATTCATAGTGTTAATAACACCACCGAACAATTGCATTTAAAATAAATACTCAAATCAAATTACTCAACAATTCATTCAAAACGTTATGTAAAAAACTGGTTTAAGCTCAATTTGGTAAAAGTATCTAACAAGTGAACATATTTTTATGTTTATTAAAATCAAAAGCTTGGATTAAAGTCAAGTTCAATATGTAAAAATGGTTACACGATTACGAAATTAATTACCATACTCGACTCCTCGATTAATAACCAAACAAGTTCAAACATAAAAATTAAATTTCAATAAACATTCAAACAAATTTGAACAGAGATATATTTAATTTGTCAGGATTCATTTAAAACCCCATCTGTTCCAACAAAAAGTACCAGGCTGCAATATCTAATTACCTAAAACAGCTGAAATACTAAAATTGCGAATGTGATGACTTAAAATGCTCAAACATCCAATATTTATGTATAATATATACATTGAACAAAAAAAGGTATGAAACAACCTTATCCATGAGATATATTTGATCTACTATAAGACAAATTGCAAATAACATGACTTATTTTGCTATTAATTAATCAAAAAATATATTGAATTTTCAAACTGTTGTTAAAAAAAAAATCTCAATGCATGCAAATTGATAAAAATACCCCTTTATTACGACTACAAAATTGGTTCGAGATTTTTTTTTTCACAACGATAAGAAAGTTTAGTATTGGCCCTTTAAATGTAGAAATTCAATTTGAGTGCAATTAGTGACAAAGATATATCTTTTTTTTATAATTTATCATTTATTATATTATATAGATTTATTGAATTTATGGTTGCCCTCAAAATAAGAAAAAAATAAAAAATAACGGTAATGCAGCAGACCGGATTCTTTATTCAAAAAACAATATACATGTTTGAAGTCCGTAGTGAAATGCACTGCTGTTAACTGTTACCGTTTCTCTCCCCTATCATTCATTCTTTGCATTGTAGATTAGGCATCATTTTTCTGTTGGCCTTCAAATCAGTTTCTCATACTGCTAAAAACCCATTATTTGTCTTCATTTGGGTTGCGATTCATTTTCTCAGAGCCGCCGAACATTTCTGCAGCTTCAAGGGGCCTTTGCTCATGGTGGTTCTTGAATACTAGTCTTTAATTGAACAAGTGAGTTTAGATTTTTAAGATGGAGGAGAAGTCTGAAGTTCTAGATGCTGTGTTGAAGGAGACGGTGGATTTGGTAATGGATCTGATAACTGAGCTTAATGATTTCTTGATAGTGGGGTGTGTAATTGTCTTGCATATGAGGTGTTTGTTAAAATGCCTTTTTTATTTTCTGCTGTGTTTGGTTGCAGGAAAACATCCCCATTGATGAAGTGTTTGAGAATCTGAGATGCACGCGAGAGGGTCTCACTACTGCGGCTGCTGAAGAGAGATTAGCCATTTTTGGACATAACAAGCTTGAGGAGAAGAAGGTGCTGATTTTTGAAGCTTTGTTCTTCGTTTTAAGCTGTTATGAGTTGCGGAATTGTGATTGTGTTTATAGGTTCAGTAATGCAGTTTATGGTGCAGGCTATCTCTGTTGCATCTGACTTCTACTGTTCTGTTTGTTTTACCCTGTATTAGTTTATCTTTGTACAAGGTTATCAATTGTTATTCTGTACTGGTGACTCTGTTTAATCTGAATTGGAGTTTCAGTGACGAATCCTGTTTTGTATATTTATCGGTTTATTTGGGTTTCAGGAGAGCAAATTTTTGAAGTTTTTGGGGTTCATGTGGAATCCTCTTTCCTGGGTCATGGAAGCTGCAGCTATCATGGCAATTGCCCTTGCTAATGGAGGAGTAAGGAGATTGTTTCTACACTCAAATTTGTTTAAAAAGCTACTTTTTTTTTTTGTTCTTTTTATGGGTGATCTGATTCTTGGTTTCATTTTTGCAGGGAAAGCCTCCAGATTGGCAGGATTTTGTGGGTATCATCACCTTGCTGATCATCAACTCAACAATTAGTTTCATCGAGGAGAATAATGCTGGCAACGCAGCAGGCTGCTCTCATGGCCAGTCTTGCTCCAAAAGCAAAAGTTCGTTATCATCCTATCTTGTATCTTGGGGTTTACATTTGTTCTTTGTGGTTCTCATCTGATTAATAGCTGTTGTGTGAAGATTCTTAGAGATGGAAGGTGGAAGGAGGAAGAGGCTGCCATTTTGGTCCCTGGAGACATAATCAGCATTAAGCTTGGAGATATTATTCCTGCTGATTCTCGCTTGCTGGAAGGCGATCCACTTAAAATTGATCAGGTATGTATCTTTTGATTAGCTGTATAATGAGTTTAAGGCTTTAAGTTGTGTTTAATTAGTGGTTTTGTGATTTCATTTGCAGTCTGCTTTGACGGGTGAGTCCCTTCCAGTGACAAAGGGTCCAGGAGATGGTGTTTACTCTGGTTCGACCTGCAAACAGGGTGAAATCGAGGCTATTGTTATTGCTACTGGGGTCCACACCTTCTTCGGGAAAGCTGCTCATCTTGTTGATACTACCAATAATGTTGGGCACTTCCAAAAGGCAAGTTGTACACATAATTGATATTTGACATTGACACAGTCACACAATTTTGCTCATCTTGTTTTATTATTATACTGCTCAGGTTTTGACTGCAATTGGAAACTTTTGCATTTGCTCTATTGCGGTTGGGATGGTTATAGAGATAGTTGTGATGTACCCTATTCAACACCGGAAATACAGGCCCGGGATTGACAATCTCCTCGTTCTCCTCATCGGGGGAATTCCAATTGCCATGCCAACTGTCCTCTCAGTTACCATGGCCATTGGTTCTCACCGTTTAGCTCAACAGGTTTTCTTGATTCCTAGGATTTTGTTGGCTTGGGGTCTCTTGTAAGGTTCCAGTATGTAATGAGATATTTAACTGTTGATACTAGGGAGCTATAACAAAGAGAATGACTGCAATAGAAGAAATGGCGGGTATGGACGTGCTTTGCAGTGATAAGACAGGGACTTTGACACTGAACAAACTTACTGTTGATAAAAACCTCATTGAGGTCCAAGCTTTACTTTCTCCAGATAATTATTGGTCTCTCTTTATATACTAAATTGATCATGAACTTTACTCTTCGATCAACTCTTGTCCACAGGTTTTTTCAAAAGGTGTCGATGCAGATACAGTTGTTTTGATGGCAGCTAGAGCCTCTCGAACTGAAAACCAAGATGCGATAGATGCTGCTATTGTTGGAATGCTTGCTGATCCAAAGGAGGTAGGTTACTAGTTTTTTGACATTTCTTTATGAACTTGGTTCACGCAAACTCCATCCCATTTTTTAACCATTTAAATGGGTCCAACAAAACCATGTACAGCACCCACACCCACTTAGGGTTTGTTGGGTAGGATCAATGGAGTTCTCAGATCTGTGAACCAGGTCCATACGAGTTTTTGTCTAATCAAGAATGTAGTTTCTTTTCTCCCCTTCTTTTGACTCCAATAATTCCATAAACAGGCACGTGCGGGCATTCGTGAAATACACTTCCTTCCTTTCAACCCTACCGACAAGCGAACGGCATTGACTTACATAGACAGTGATGGAAAATGGCACAGGGTCAGCAAAGGTGCACCAGAGCAGGTACCATCTATTCATTCTTGTCCATCTGTTCTTTTTTCCTTATTCTTGAATAGTAAATTCTCAAATATGCCCCTGACTTGCATTTTAGATTCTACACCTTGCCCACAATATGGCGGATATAGAGCGAAGGGTTCATGCTGTGATTGATAAGTTTGCTGAACGAGGTTTAAGATCACTTGCTGTGGCTTACCAGGTATTCATCTTGCTATAATGTGCAACAATTTGATACGTTGAATTATCATATTGCAGCAATTTCTGAGTGTCAAATACCTTGCATTTCCTTGCAGGAAGTTCCAGAAGGAACGAAAGAGAGTCCTGGAGGTCCGTGGCAGTTCATTGGTCTCATGCCTCTCTTTGACCCACCTCGACACGACAGTGCAGAAACTATAAGAAGGGCACTAAATCTTGGAGTAAACGTCAAAATGATAACTGGTAAGCGTTACATGGTAGAACTTAAGCAATGACAATATAGTACATTAGAAGTTTGTTTTTATTATTTTTCTGTGTTGAAGCGACATATCTTCAGTAATCATAGCTCTTAGGTGGAGATTGAATTATTCTATCTTAGTATGTTGGATATCTAGTTTATTATTAACAAATCATCAATCGAATAAGAAGCAACCAACTCCACATTTTGTAGGATAGAATTAGTGAATTCTTGGGCATTTACATCAATGATTTCATGGACTATTTTTTTATGTTTTTCAAAACTGGAATCATAGCACACTCTTATAAATATTTTTCTACAAACTCTTGATAATAGATCGAGTAAAAGCCAATGCTTTCACATATTCATTCTTCCATTTTTCAAGAGGCCAACAAAGTGACTAACATCATGTCTTGCACGAAATTCATTTTTACTGAAATACAAATGCTAATCTGTTCTTTTTTAACAGGGGACCAGCTTGCGATTGGAAAGGAAACAGGACGAAGGTTAGGAATGGGAACCAACATGTATCCATCCTCAGCTTTACTGGGACAGAATAAGGATGAATCAATTGCTGCCTTACCAATTGATGAGCTTATAGAGAAAGCTGATGGTTTTGCTGGTGTATTCCCTGGTACTTAATCTTCTCTAATCTTCCCATAAATTCGAACCTTAAGCACCCATTTTTTTTAATATGGTTATCTTGGGTATTTTCAGAGCATAAATATGAGATAGTAAAGCGCCTACAAGCTAGAAAACACATATGTGGAATGACTGGTGATGGTGTAAACGATGCCCCTGCTCTGAAGAAGGCTGATATTGGAATTGCTGTTGCTGATGCAACTGATGCAGCCCGTAGTGCTTCTGACATTGTCCTCACTGAACCTGGACTCAGTGTTATCATTAGTGCTGTTTTAACCAGTCGAGCAATCTTTCAGAGGATGAAAAATTACACGGTACAACTCTTTTGTTTTTTATGTTCTCGTGTAATTTATGTCATAGTAAAGTAACAGAATGAAGTTATGGGTACTACTCATTGACTTGCAAAGAAGATGTATCATGAACTGACTAGTTTCCCTTAATTTTGACAGATTTATGCTGTTTCTATTACAATTCGTATAGTGGTAAGTTAACCTTGTCTAGCTTTTTCAGAAATTTTCGATTGCTAGTTCTTATTGTTACTAATGCAGTATTTTGATGCCTTTTCTTTTCCTTTTTATGTATCAGCTTGGTTTCATGTTGTTAGCTCTGATATGGGAATTTGACTTTCCGCCTTTTATGGTGCTTATAATTGCAATACTCAATGATGGTTAGCTCTTTAACCCTGTCTCTCTTCCTCCCTCCCCCCCCCTCCCTCTTATTTTTTTTTCATGCCATTTACGTGCAATTTTCGTGATTAAGGTACCATCATGACCATATCAAAAGACAGAGTGAAACCATCACCTCTGCCAGACAGCTGGAAGCTTAGTGAAATTTTCGCAACGGGAGTGGTTCTTGGTGGTTACTTGGCAATGATGACAGTCATATTCTTTTGGGCAGCATATAAAACAGATTTCTTTCCGGTAGTTAATTTTCTCAATTTTTTCTTTTTAAAACAACTTTGAAAATATACCTGGTTTCTTTGGACTCTTCTAAATTCCATTATACATTTTCACCTGAATATAGATGTCTACACTATCCACACACATGCTTCCAAAACTGTTATTGTTGTCTTAAATTATGTAATATATTCCTTTTCTTGTATAATCTGCCAGCGAATATTTGGGGTGGCCACCCTTGAGAAGACTGCCCATGATGACTTTAGAAAACTTGCTTCCGCGATATATCTGCAAGTGAGCACTATAAGTCAAGCTCTCATATTCGTTACAAGATCTCGAAGTTGGTCATATGTTGAACGCCCTGGATTGTTGCTTGTGGCAGCTTTTGCTGTTGCCCAACTGGTTAGTAATTTGCACCAACCCCAAACTTAATTTATGTGTGTGTATTTCGACTAAATCTTGAATGTTGGGTAATCCGTTGATTTCAGGTTGCTACATTGATTGCTGTGTACGCAAGTTGGAGCTTTGCTGCAATTGAAGGAATTGGATGGGGTTGGGCAGGGGTGATTTGGCTTTACAACATAATTTTCTATATTCCACTTGATATTATCAAGTTCTTCATCAGTTATGCTCATAGTGGAAGAGCTTGGGACCTTGTTCTTGAACGAAGGGTATGTTCCCATACCGAATCTATATACTATTTTTCTCTTCACTCACGTTTAGTTTCTTCAGTAATGATGGTTTCGTCTGTTGCAGATTGCTTTCACCAGGCAAAAAGATTTCGGGAAAGAGCAACGTGAACTCAAATGGGCACATGCACAAAGAACCCTTCACGGGCTGCAAGTACCCGATACCAAACTATTTAATGAAAATAACAATTTTTCTGAACTCAATCAGTTGGCTGAGGAAGCAAAACGAAGAGCTGAAATCGCTAGGTAAAGATGACTTTTGCTGAATGACCTTGACTTAAAAAATTCAACCAAGCTAACTTTTTATATTTTTTTTTTCGCGAATCATAGAAAAAAACGATTGAAAAGTATCAGTTCATGTGATGAAAAGTTTCAGTGCATATGCTGAAAAGTATTAGTTGACTATCAAAAAAGTGCTATTACTGTTCAGCCTACAAACTAAGGCCTTTTTTATATGCACTAATACTTTTCTTTATATAAACTTATACTTCTCATTATATTTTTCAATCTTTTTTGTAAATGAGTCAACTTTAGTAAAAAAATTGAGTCAAAATTGCACCATTTGCACGATGCAAGTTGTGGATAGGAGTTTTTTTGCCTACACACCTCTGTCTATGTGGGCGTGCGTGTGAATTTGTGGTGAATTCTATACATAATTTTCCTGAAATCATGGTTGCTTACATGTCTGGTGCCACCTTTTGTACACAGGTTACGGGAGCTTCACACATTGAAAGGTCACGTTGAATCAGTCGTACGGCTGAAGGGTCTTGATATAGATACGATCCAACAGTCATACACTGTTTGATTCGATAAACCAACACGCAACAGGATCTACCGGTTCAAAAAATTGACTCACACTGATGAGTTAATGCGACGAGTTTGGTATCCGTTATCATTATATTTGCAGGATCGTATGTTTAGAGTTATTTTTCAAGTTGTTTGCCTTTAAACTTTGCAGTCCATATTGAGAGACATTTGATTATGTTACCTAGAATTTAATGTTTATAATAGATATAATATCCTTTTCTGACTCGTTACTCTTTCCTTGTTCTGTTTTTCTGTACCTGTTTTAAGGCAGTTTTGAACAGCGATTTCTGTCTTCTGGTGTACATGGAGATCATTGGAGTACAAAACTAGTGATATTTTAAATTCAATTAATTTGAAATCCCCATTTGCTACAAATACAACGTTAGAGAAGAAAAAATAGATTTGATTATTATCATCAAGAAAAAAAGAATATAACTACTTATTGCATTGTATTCCAGAATCAATAATGAAGAATATATTTTCTATTATTCCCTTTACAGAAAGCAAACGTCCAAATATAGCCCCACTTGTAAAAAAAAGTCATCATTACTATCTGAAACGTATATATTACATCACTTTCAAAAAATAGTATAAATTACATTTCATTTCACTAACTGAAATTGACACACGAATAGTAACATCAAATAGATTTATTTTTTTACCACATAACAAAAAGAAGAAGAAAAAACCGCCGAATTCTATATCAAGCAGTATGTTGAAGTGATTCCTTTGCTTCCATTTCCAGTCCAATATTTTTCTCTCCACTCCCCTTATACCTATACCACTTTGCACATACAAGAAAATAGCCAAAATTCACTGCACAAAGAACTGCAATCAAGTAGTAAAAATAATCCAATCTCCCCTTGTTGAGATCTTCCGCAGCAGCCTCGCTTTCGAACTCCTCGGTCGTGTTATGCACCACGAGATCAAGAAACTATACACGTAATTAATTCGGCGCTTCCACAAAAGTAAAACGCCCCTGCAACACTCCTCATATTCTCGGGGAACTGCTTGTAGTAAAACTCTTCGGTCGGTCTGGCGATGGCATTGAGCAAACCGCCAGTAGGACCACCCAATCTTTGAATTTTCTATGGGACTAACTAACATTCTTGACATAGGAGAGACGGAGCCCGTCCCTGCTGATATGGCCTGCCTCCGTCTCTGGTCCTCCACAAAGGCGCCAACGAGGGACTCTAGTATAGTTATGAATATTCCTATCCCTAGTCTTTCGAGGATAGTGATGCCACCCTCGTTTCTCCTAACTCTCCGCATAAATGGGATGATGACTCGGTCATAGAGCGGGACCCACAGCGTGACACCTAGCATGGCGAATACGATGTAAGATGCGGCCGGGATTTGGAACGAGGAGTTTCCGACGTGGCGGTCGGATTGAAGGGCTTGGAAAACTATGTATTGTTGTTGTACTCCAATGTGATAGAAAATGGCTGTTAGTGAAATTGGGATTACTCTAAGAACACACTTTGTTTCTTCAACTTGTTGCATTGTGCAAAGGTTCCATGGATTTGCTGCTGATCCATCTGCTTCAATCTTGTCTTCAGATGTTATAATTGCTGCTTTATCCAAGAAACTGAAGAGAGAACCAATTTCAACAATTCAATCAATAATATTTCATATCATATTCTTAATCCTATGACTTTATCCATGAATTTTCTCACACGGAAAGTCTAGTTTGAAGTACTTGTCACATCTGAAAATGAATTATATTAATTAGTTTCAAGATATAATCCATAATAGTTAGTGAATAAATTACAAATCCAACTACTTCAAGTAGACATTTCCAACTTAATCATTAATTGTATCAAATAGTTGACCTCATCACGTATACATCAAAAACTCGGATGCATTTAATTATTTCTTTCCCCCATCTTAATCCAAATACTACCATTTGTCACAATCACTTAGATGACTTATTCAAAATCACACATTTTGCAAACCAACCCCTCGTAAAGTTGACCAACTTTCCTTTTCAACCACCACCACTCACGATATCGTAAATTTTAACCATAGATATTATACGTAATATACAGAAAAAACCAATACAGGGCAAAATTTCTAGTTCAATTCAAAGTTAACTACTTAAGTACTTATGCTAGTTCCATCATTTACTCCAAAAGTGACCATAAATGACTTATTGATAACTTGTAAAAGGGTATATTAGTCATTTCATACAAATAGTTATACGTTTTAAACTACTTTTTAATCTATATGAAAAAAATGTCAGTTAAATTGGAGTTAGCTAGTAATACTTTTTCTCTAAATTGCAAACAAAAAAAGTAAATATGAGCAACTTAAACTAAACAACCACAAGTTGCAACACTTACCAAAACTGATCAGTGTAAGCTAGCTTGGAATTGATAGACTTGGCGGGCGTATGATTAAACAGGCTGAGCCAAGGCTGCTCCGGCAGCCTTAGCCGCCTCTTCTTGACGGCAACAACCACCACCTGAACCAGACTAGTCATGGGGCTCCCCTCCGGCCTCACTTTCACGTACAATTTCGATGCAACGAAGTAGAGCAAACACGACACGAACATGAATATGACCGGGACGGATAGCCCTATCGACCAGCTAACGTTCGACTGAATGTAAACCACCAACGTTAGGGACACGATTTGAGCGAACGTGATTGTGAAATAATACCAATTGAAGAAGCTGTCGATGCCCCTCTTCCCGGATTCTGAATTGGGATTGAACTGATCGACTCCGAAGGCCAAGTTACACGGCCTGATCCCCCCTGCTCCAATGATCATAAGCCCGAACCCGAGCAGGAGGAATGACATCTGGCCAGCGTCGGGCTGGACACAGTTTTGGCCCGAATCACAATGGGGTGGATGCAAATTCTTGAATACTGCTGTTAGTGCAACCACCAACAACCCCTTCAGTAAAAAAGAAAGAGTAAGTCTCTTGTCACAACTAATACTTTTCAGTTAAACAACTAATACTATTTATTGAAAACAACTAATACTGCTCAGTTAAATAACTAATACGGTTCTGCGAAAACAACTAATACTTTTCAGTTGAACAACTAATACTATTTAGTGAAAACAACTAATACGGTTCAGTGAAAACAACTAAGTTATAGTACTATATTGTTAGTGTATCTATCTATCATACGTACGAATAATGAGGCGATGGAAGCGAATCCGAGCGTTTTGTATCGACCGAAATACGTGTCACTGAGATAAGCTCCAATTAGAGTTGCTATATTGGTGGTACCATTGAAGACATTAAGAAGCGTTGTTGCAGAAATGCGTTTCATGTTGAAAATCTGTGTTAGATAAATCTGCAGATTCGATAAAGTGCCAATTGCTCCAAGCTTCTCAAATGTCTCATTTCCTAAAAACACAAGAAAATTATTAGAATTTAATTAAGCAAAGAACTCAATATATCTTTTCAAATTTGGATTTTAATTACCTATAATGAATGGCATGACCTTAATTCCTCTGTACTTGATCTCAGGTTCTTCATCATTTGCATCTGCAACTGCAATTTCTTGTGATGTTTTCATGATTTCTTTCCCATTTTTCTCCATTTTTTCACACACTACACAAATCGCAAACACTTATCAGATATGGGATTATTGCAGTTTTCAAAAAAAAGAATAAAAAAGAATAAAAAAAGAGAGATTACATACAGGTCCCCTGTTCCCACCTTGAATTGAAAACAAAGAAAACTTTTTGGCAAAAGAGAAGAAAGAAATTGGAATTAAGTAGTTCCAATTTTCACCTACTACTCCACTGGTCAATGATTAAGATCATGCTCTTACACGTCTGCATTGTAACGAATTTGAATTCAATCTTTGATTTATGTACATAAAACAACAATTAAAAACTTAACACTTGAATTGTGAGAGAGATCTTTAAATATTAATTGCAGTATTGTCAAAATCCGAGTACCATTATAGTATTTTAATTTCTATTGGACGTAAAATATTGAGTAATAGAGGACCAAGTGGAGGCATACTAGGAATATGATATCATCTTTAAAGTAGTCTCCTGGCATGCATACACAACTAACGATTTTAATTCGAGAATTTTTTAAGTGGACATAATCATTTAGAGTTATGTGAAAAAAATAATTTTAAGCGTTTTACATTGAATGATTCTATTTAAATTAATTGTCTAGAATACATAATTAAAAAGTTGTGAGTGATATGCTTTTAATATTCTTTTCGATTAGTTAAATGAGAAATTCCAACTTAATGTTTAACTGAAAAAATGGCATTGTAAATATGATTTACATTTTAGAGCCTACGATATGCGAGTATACATACTTCCTCTTTATCATTTTATTTATAGCAAATTTTCTTGTAGATCAATTATAGCGTGCAACTAAACACATATATGAGACGTGACATCAGTTTTGATCAAATCGTGACATTAATTTTAACTTAAAATGTGTAATAAATATGGCTGAAAATATAAAATGAAATATAATACTAACTTTGATTGACACGTGACACTAATTTTAACTGAAACGTGATCGGTGCACTAGGTATACATGAGACTTGTTGTTTTATTTTTCTTCCTAGAGAAGAACTTTTGCTTCAAAATTAAATACTTGTAATTTTGCTCTAATTGAGAGAATTAAATATCATATTTCAGTTGTCTTTTTTTTTAATAACATGCATTAAGTGAATTCATGTAAACAAATAAAGGGGTAAAAACCAAATCATCTTTTTCATAAATACGAACCGGTGATCAAACCCGGTCTAGGGATTTCGATTCTTAGCGGTCCAACCCAATTTTAACGTTTTTACATTGAATGATTCAACCGATTAAATTGTTTAGAATACATAATTTTTTTTATTTTGTATGTTACATTAAAAAATAAATATTTATTTATAAAATATTAAAATTATACTAATTTATAACTTATAAATCTTATATTAAAATAAATACAATAGAGTTTGTAGATCCCATAGATGATGGCGTTGTGGATTAATTCCACAACAATAAAAAAAAAAAAAAACGTTACAATGGAGATAAAGAAAAAAGAATGAAATTAATTACAGAACTCGGTTAGAATTTTTATTTTTTATTTATTTAATTATAAAATGATATCAATGTATATTGATAAAAAACAATAACTTTCCGATTATATAGAGGTTTAGAAAAAAATAATAATAAAAAAAAGGCATTTAAATAATAATAAAATAATAAAATCTAATTAACCGAGTTTACATAATTCCTCTTTACCATTTTATTTATAGCAAATTTTCAACCGAGATCAATTGCAGCGTTTTTGAAAAACACATATATAAAAACTACATCATTATAAATATTTTATTATTATTTAATATTTTTTAAAAAATTTTGAAATATTTTTAAACTACAAATAAGTATGGGGAGTAATATTTCTGAAAAATTCGCCGCCCCATTTAACACGGCAATTGACCTTGACAACAATATTTCTTGTCGTGAATAATTTCACTCATTTTTTTCGACGGTGGGACTATATAAATCCCAAATTATTAAGTAGAATATACCCCATTATTTAATTAATATTAATTATTTTCGTTAAAGAAACGTAAAATTTTCCTTTAGAATGTTATTATTATCTAAACAAATTCTTGTCACTAAAAAAAAAAAAATAGAGGGTTGCCTACAAAATATTCCAAAAAATAGAGGATTGCCTAGGAAATATTTAAATTTGTCTAGACATTTTTATTCATAAGTAAATTTGCTTACGGAATATAATTCGTAAGTAAATTTATTTATAAATTATTTCTAAACAATAAATATAATTGCCTAGAAAAATGTGAGTTGCCTAGGGAATTATATTTTGTAGTTAATTAGTTTGCCTACGGAATTAGGAATGTGTAGGTAGTTTCACGGTAGGTAATTTGTTTGCCTAGTAAATTATTTTGTGTTGGTAATTTCATAATTTTTTCTAAAAATTTGTAGGCAAATCATAAGCAATAGTCACTTTTAAGGACCAAATTATTTTTGTAGGAAAATTTTATAGGCATTTGAAAATTTTGGTAGACAATTCTTCATTTTCTTGTAATGTATATTCTAATGTCATAATTTTGAATTTTCATTTTTAATTCATTTTCATCTAATTATTTTATTTTGAAATGAAGTAAATAAAATTAGTTTATAGAAATTTGAGCATAAATTTGGAAAAATAACATTTAGAAAGGATAAAAAACTTCTTTTTAGGATATAAATGTCATTAATTGAATATAATGTTGATTTGACTAACAGGTGAACGCATTTAGTATGTGATGCAAATAGTATTACCCTATTTTAAGCACAATATGCTATGTTTATATTTTATTATCGGTCTCCTTTCATCTATTTACATAAATTAATTTTCTCATTTAATTTATATATAGATCACAATTAATACGCATTCTATTTACGGGAAGATGATTATTATTTATTATGGGTATTATTGAAAGAAAAAGAAAAAAATTTACATTGGTATTAGTAAATTAAAAGATATATAAAATCACTTTAGATATAATGAGACAATTAAGAAGAAAGGAAGGTAGTGTAAGATCATAAACTAACCAGAATCTAACAACACAAACCGACAGAAATTCACGTGCTTACACTTAATTTAGACACCTTGTATGATCCAAAACATAACAACAATTGCTATTAAGACACGACATGCATGTATTTACTTCTTCAAATAATTTTACATCCAAAAAATCGTCTTAAATAGTAATAAAATAGGGGACAAGGAGATCAATTAATATCATGAAATTGATTTGACAATCTCAATTGATCTCTTAAAAGTTCCTCTACAAAATTTCTTTGTTGCGACAGAGGAAATGAATTCTTTTTTCCTTTTATAATTTTATCAAAGTACACATGCAACAGACCACCGAGACCAGCATTTTCTGGAGATTTTCGAGACTGCAATGAGGAATTGTAAAAAAAAAAAAAACTAACTTTTTCACTTTTTAATTAGAAAAACAATATTCCAATTTTTTTATGAAATATTTGATTACCGAATAAGGGTAAATTAACTATTGCACCTAACGCACGCATATTAGTTCGCCTATGATTAACTGGGCTAACAACTAATTATTTTTTCATAAAAAATAATGATTGAGGGTTGAAAATAGTTCGCCCTTTCTAACTACAATTGAAAAAGGAAGAAGAGTGGAATACACTTCATAGGGTAAACAGTATTATATATTATAAGCGCCAAACAATGCCAAGTTGTAGTAAATAATATATTAGTAATATTTAAAGTGTAAACTCTCCAACTCTGATCTGGAATCAACATATTAGGTTGAGTTGAATTACCTTGGGATTAATCAATAATTAGATTTATAACTAACTACAATAATTTATAATTAGGTGTTTTTTTTCTTATTTTATGGTGATTAAGTCGACTAATTGTTATTCTCAATAATTTCTAAGATGATATAAGTTTAAATTGGATAAATAAATATTTATAGTTTTTTTACTATACACATCTATATCATAATATATTTGGCATTTTTCTTTAGTGTTAATGGATCTCACCTGCCCAATATTTTTTAATTAATTTCTTTACTATAAAAAATCGATTATTGGATTTCAAAGTATATCTTTCTCTAGTTTATAAGTTTTTTTTGATCTTGGTTGGTGACGTGATGTAGGTCGAGTATAAATTATTTGATTTTTATTTATTTTTGCTATAAAAACTTATAGTGCATTTTATTTTCTGATCATTTCTTGGAGTCTTGTGTTCTGACGCAACTACTAACCATGTAAACTAGCCAATGGACAAATTATAAGGGGATAAATTAATTGAGTTTGCCCCACGTTTCTACCTAATTATTGAAATATTTTCATTTAATAAGTGCTACTAATAATGATGACGGATAGAGAAATAAAATATAAAATGAATAAGAAAATTAAAGAAAACAAGAGATTACGTGCATGATCTGGTCAACTGGATTTATGTCACGACAAAATGCGAAAGGATTTATTATAATATTTGGTAAACTAACTTTGGATTAATAAATAACTAAATAATAAAAAGTGTAAATTGAGTCGGATCGGGTCTATGACCCATTGTACACAGATCCTAAGCCTGCCAATATAATTTCACTATCATATACACGGATGGACTTTTACACGGGCCAGGCCCAAAAGTAGTCGATTTTTAGCCGGCAATGGGGAGTTGGACTATATCTAATATCCAACCTCTGTTTTTAATTTTTTAAAAAGAAAATCCTAAATATTTTAAAAAAAATTATTTTCAATATAAATAATATAACCCCATGCAAAATTTTCTAATGAGAAGGTATTTGTGTGAGACCGTCTCATGAATCAATCACAATCCGTGAGATGTAACTCCACTTAATAATGTTAGCCCATTTCCCGTCTGAATTTTAACCCATTAGACATGCGGCCCGGCCCATTTTAACTTCCCAATCTTAAGAAATGCGGCCGGCCCACCCAATGACAAAAAAAAAATGCGTTTAATCTTCTTTCAAGACAATTCACTCTTCAATTTTAGTGAAAGAACTGACCCATGCAAATTTTGCTAAATACTGTCCATTTAAAGAGAGTGCCGCTTTTAAGTTTAGTGATAATATTTTAACTAAAACGTGAATACTTTAGGTTAAAAGTAATACATCACTTTTACGTCTTAATTGATAATATTGTCACTATAATTAAACTATTATAACTTTTTGAAAAATGATACTTTTTCATGTGAAAAGTGATACATTTTTAAGTGATTATTATATGATTATTATATCGAACATGTTATGTACTCAGAATTTAAACGACGTTTACACTATACATTTTCATATGATTATTATACCGAACATGTTATGCACGTTGATTTTTCAAACAAGTTTTAGTAACAATTATATTTCTCAAGTTCATGGATAAATTTTAATACTTTTTGCATTCAATGGCTTCAGAAAGCACAGAAGCCAGTCTGTTTATACAAACAAATTAATAAACACTGTCACCTGAACATGATGAATTAAGGCTGGGTGGGGAAATTCTCATTTCTTAATTATTTCTTAACATTTATAATTGACCTTTCTTACGATAGTATAAAATGGCTTCTCATCTCCCAGAAGAACAGATTGTTGTAAAATATGTAGGTGTAAACAAATGAAAATTAAAGTTTTCCTAAATGTAAATGATTTCCATGATTTCATTTTTTTTTTCGCGTTCCACCCAAAAAATGTCTTCTTATTATCTTATTTAAACCCGAATATGAATGTTGAATATGGTCTGCCACTCCACATTTTAAAATAGGAAAATGTTAGTCGTTTGACTTCTATCCCTGATGTCACCAAACAATAAATAATGGATGAAATTTGAAAATCAGACACGATTTTATGAAAGTTCGAGATCTGGATTCTCTGGCCCATTTATGAATTTTATAAGTCCAGAAACTAGGATGGGTTGTATTGTGCATATGAATTTAAGGTTCTAATTTTCTTTTTATAAAAATTAAGGAATATTACATAAAATGAGATAATGAATAATTGAGATGTGATAAGAGAAAAAATGTAAAGAGAGAGGGGGAGATAAAAGGTAGAAATGGAGAAAATGTGGGGTCTGTTACCTTTCCATTTAAGGAAACAAGAAACATAATTCAGGATGTTCATTTTAGCAAAATGAAAAACTTACCAAGGGACAAGAGTCAAGAGAGTGTGTGATTAGAAATATGTTATAAATATCAATTTAAGTTTGAAAATTATATGGACATAGACATAGCCGATTCTTCTATAAGACTAACAAACCATTAATTATCAAAAAAGAAATTAAGAATAAACTAATTAATTCAAAATCAAGTTAGAAATATCAACAAATATATTTTTTTCAATAAAAAAAAGTAAACGTAGCGAATTTAATACAAATGAAAATATAACTAATAAAAAACAGGAAAATAAATTGGAAAGGAAGAGGACATATTTTAAAGGGCTTCATTTTTAAATTTTGATTCAAGCCCAAATATTAATGACTGCATTGGGATAGCTGCTGCAAAAAAGTAGGGCGAAATATGTTGATTTGGATTTGCAATACAGTGAGATGCTATAAAAAGAATTATTTAAAAACATATTTTAATAAATAGTTCTCCCTCTGTTCTGCCCTCGTTTGGTCGTTTACGGTAGAATCAATATTTAATATATAAATTGTTTAATAATATTTTAGAGATAAAAATTAATATGAGTGCATGAGATAGAGTATAATTTAGCACAAATTACATTTATCCCTCTCAAAATGTTAAAACGTCAATGCCTAAATTTATGTCCCGTCTCACCGTGAAACGGTTTGATGCAAATGTGCCTATATTTAAAATGATAAAATAATAAAGTTTTGAGGGTATAAAACTCTACTTTATTGAAAAATAGAAATGCCTTTATTAGAGGGTTAATTAAACCCTCAAAAACTTACTAATTAAGAGTTGGTATGCTGTGAAACTTGTTCACCGTGAAACTGATTTTTTTTTTTTTTTACAGACATACACTTTAGTAATATAAGTCACATCCTTTAGTAATATAAGTCACACATTTCAGTTATCACTACGACACCCCTTGCTATAATATAAGTCACACCCTTCACTTTTATGAGTAATACTCTTTATAACAAAACGTCACACCCTTTACAATAAAAAAATCACACTATTTAGTAATATAAGTCACACTTCTTAACCAGTTTCACCGTAAAACTTGTTCACATTATACTTTGCCACTAATTAAAAGTGAAAACTATACACAAAATATGACATATTAAAAAAATGGTAAAATAGCTATAATTATTGTTCATAATCATATACAGAAACACAGTCAAGAAAATTATGTCAACTGTTGCATAGTACTGTTTCCCTTCTAAACTAGTAAACATATCAAATTTCCCTATTATTATAACAAATTACATAGATTTTCCTCCTATTACAGCCCAATTATACAAGTTTCTATCCTATTACAGAAAAATTTAAAAGTTACAACCACAATTAATTCCCACCAAAACACCATCCCTTTTCCCACATAAAACATGACTTTCATATTTCAAATACTTCACCTAAAATTTTGCAACAAGAAGTAATTAAATGTAGTTAATTTAAAATGTCTTCAAAAAAATAACCATTTAAGTTTTGAAGACAAGAAAAACTTGTACAATTACTACTACAAGAGTGTGTTGATGGTATATCTAATTCTGGAAAATTTAAGAAAGTTGCTCAACTATTTGAGGTCCATTAAAAGACAACGCAGTACCTCTAGATTGCTGCAAAGAGACAAATTGACTAAATCAGTTCTACTATTATCAAAGAGACATGAAGTGGAGATTAAGAAGAAAAAAAAAAGAGTTTGAATGAAGGAAAAGTGAAGAGCATTAATTGGAAAGAAATGTTTACTATAGAAATGATCTCTATTTTATTCTACAATCAATCAACCTAAAAATAAAATAATCAATCAACCTAAATAAAATGACCCATCTATCTATCTAAAGTTTAAAGCAAAATGGACACCAAATATATTTTAATTTGTGAACACCACGGTTTTATTTATATTCTTTTTGTGTTCATTTGTTCTTCACAAAGCAAGAGCAAGGATATTGCTACTATTGACGCAACATAAAAATATTCTCAACCGAGCCGAAAAAAGGAAGACACAATCTCTTCTACGAAATTTGTTCATCGAATGAAACTTATATCAATATGCCTATAAATTAATATCAGTACTGCTCATATAAACTAATAACAATACTACGATCATAATTTATTATAAGTGTAATAATATCAATTGATATGTATAGTAATATTAATTTGCAAGTGTACTAGTATAAATTTCATTCTACGAACAAGTTTCACATGAGACTTGGTCAAAGGAAAAATGAACATTATTAATATTCTATGAAATCTCACTTTAAAAAAAAGTTGGATTTTTTTTTTTACCACGCAACATGGATAAAACTTGTACTTTGTGACACTACATCTGTCTACCCCAAAACCTGCTTGTTACTTTGATTTTGCCTTATATATATATATATAAACACAAATTTCATGTTCCAAACAGTATTTAATTCTTTATTCTTGAACTATCATCACACATTATGTTTATCACCATACACGGGACAAACATTGAAAATTTCGAAATAATACAAGGTAAAAAAAAAAAAAAACCATCAGCAGGTCAAAAAATTCGACAGCCTTTAACTATAAAAGCAAATTTTCTTTGAGAATCAATTATTCAAAAAACTTCTAAGCCAAGTTTTCGAGAATCAACATCAACATCAAGGGGCTACCATCTTCACTTGTTTTGTACTTGTACCATTTTGCAATAACCAAAAAGTATCCCAAATTCAGCAATTGCATAACAGCAACTAAGTAATAATAGTAGTCCAATTTTCCCTTATTCAAATCTTCAGCCAACCAATTGTAATCCGCCCCTTTTTGAGTAACCTTATGAACAACCGATATCAAGAAACTACTCAAATAACTCGCCATCGCAACGCCCAAAAACAAGAAAGACCCCCCGAAACTCCTCATATTCTCGGGAAACTGCTTGTAGAAAAACTCGACCTGACCTATCACGATGAAGGCCTCCGAAATCCCCGCCATGGCCAACGGAGGGATCAGCATGTTACCCGACATGGACGAAATGACGCCCTTGTGTGGGGCCACACCTAACGTGGGACGCGTGAACGCTAAATTCCTGCGATGATTCTCCACGGCCCCCGATAGCAACATGGACAACATTCCAAGAAATATGCCAATGCCTATTCTTTGAAGCATTGTGATCCCCCCTTCTTTTCCAGTCACTCTTCTTAGGACCGGGACGAGTATCCTGTCATAAATCGGGATCCATATCGTGAGACTTAACATCGCGAACACATTGTAAGTCGCGGCGGGGACCTTTAAATTGCTGGAGCCTAAACCTAAACGCCTATCCGATTGAATGGCCTGGAAAACTGGATAAGTTTGTGACTGGGTTAAAGCAATGAAGTATAAGACCCCAGAAAACCAAACTGGAATCACTTTGATCACACATTTGATCTCTTCAATTTGCTGCACACTTCGAAGATTCCATGGATTTGCAGCTGATCCATCTGGCATTACCTTGTCCCCTGGTGTTATAATTGCTCCTTTATTCAAACACCTGAATGTATAAAGTCACCAACTCTGTCAAAATTTGCTATAAACATACTCCCATAATTTCATTTTCAATATAACTAGTCATATTCATAGAAACATAACAGAACAATCTTTTATGTGAAACTTGTTCACAATATGACACTGAATTTATACTAATACCATAACATTCGGTCACTGATATCACTACTCTTATAAATTAATATCATAACATATACACACATAACCGATATGGAACTATTTGATAAGTGTAATGGTATCAGTTGATAAGTGTTACGGTATTAGTTTCATACCGTGAACAAGATTCACCAGAGACTAACTCAACATGATATTGGGGGTGTTTGCAAAAACTTGTGATTTTAAAGAAGTGATTAAATTAGTAATTATGAGAAAATTGATTAATAGTAGAAGTTGATTGATAGTGTTTGTAAAAAAATTTAAAGAAAAGTTGATAGTGTTTGCAAGAAAAGTTAAAAGTTTTTAAAAAAGACTAATAAGTTACTAAAAGCACCATCTTTGAAGCTTTTAGCTTATAGCTTTTGAGAGCTTATTTAAACTACTAAAAGATAAATAAAACACTTCAAATTACTTCTGCACATAATTTTAGGTGACTATAATCACTTATAAGTTTTTGCAAGAGAAAATAGGCAAAAATGCCAATTTTGAACTTGCAATACTTTTTTTTGCCCTAAAACTTTTTCAACTCACAATTGTGCAATTTTTTTACCATTCTACCCTTCCCCCTTAATCACATCCCATCCCTTAATCCCATCTCAATCCCACCACAATTTTCAACATTCAAACAAGACATGGACCCAACCTGGCCCGGCCCAGTCTGAAGCCGGTCCGGCCCGAACCTGGCCCAGATCCAGCCAGAACTCGATCGGACTGAACTCGAACCCAACCTGGCCCGAACTCGAACCTAGCCCGAACCCGTTTTGACCCAAATCCGACGCCGGCCCTAACCTGACCCGACCCCATCTCAGCCCGAAATAATTCATGATTCAATGTTCGGGTTCATGATTCAGGGTTTAGGGTTCAAGATTGTGTTTGGATGAAATAGAATTAAATAATGGAATGAGATAAGAATGAGGTAGAGATGAGATTAAAGAGGGGGTAGAATGGTAAAAAATAACATATTTGTGAGTGGAAAAAATTTTAGAGGGCAAAAAAGAGTTTGTCCCACTTTACAAACACCCCAATATCATTTTATATCTATATCTACTACCATTATATAAATTCATGAATAGTGTGAAACAATCTCAAATAGCAATCAAATGAAACAAGGGGAGTATTACAACCTTAGTTGATCAGTATAAGCAAGCTTGGAGTTAATTGAAGCAGGTGGGAAGTGATTAAACAGAGAGCCCCAAGGCTCCTCTGGCAACTTAAGATTCCTTTTCTTGAAAGCAACAACAAATGTTTGAACCATACTAGTAAGAGGGCTCCCCTGGGGCGAAACGACGACGTAAATTTTCGTCCCGATGAAGAAACGCACACGACAGGAACATCCCGAACGTCGGAATGCCTAACCCGATGGCCCAACTCACGTCAGTTTGCACGTAAACGATGACCGTCAGAGATACCATCATGGCGAATGTGAAGGTGAAAAAGTACCAATTGAAGAAACTGTTGATACCCCTTTTGCCCGATTCTGTATTCGGGTTGAACTGGTCCGCCCCGAATGCTAAATTGCACGGTCTAATCCCACTTGACCCGATTACCAATAAGGTGAATGCTAGGAACAAGAAAGCTAACTGCCCTGCCGATGGGTCGGTGCATTTTGCTGCCGTTCCGCAATCGACAGGGTGTAAGTTCCGAATTGCTGCTGTTAGTGTTAGTACCAGCATCCCCTGGAAAGATGTGAAATTAGTGCAACAAATACTGTTGTGTATTACAACTAATACTGATACTCTAAAGCTGGTAAAAGATGTGAAATTAGTACCAAGAAAGATGATATAGAGGCGGTCCCCAAAGTCTTGTACCGACCGAAATATGTGTCGGAGAGAAAAGCACCAAGCAATGTTCCAAAGTTGCATGTTCCATTGAAGATGTTTAGCACATTTGTAGCTGTAATTGATTTCATATTGAAAACTGTTGTTAAGTACACTAGCAGATTTGATGATGTCCCAATTGTCCCAAGCTTCTCAAATGTTTCATTACCTGCCCAAAAAAAAAAAAAAACAAATTATGCTTCAAGAATATGTGGAAGCATAAAGATAAACATGGGTTCAAAACGGTGTCGTTTTGAGAAGCGGACATACCGATAACAAAGGGCATAGCTCTGACTCCTCTGTAATTTGGCTCTTTCTTAGTTGGCGGAATTTCATCATTTTTCTCCATTTTTTTGCAGCTCGGATCTGCACTTTATGCCTAGTGCTGTAATACTTCTTCTCTTCGTCTGCGACTCGGTGTGGCTATTTATAGTAGGTTGATGTAGGGATGGCAACGGGGCGGGTTTAGCCAAACCCGTAACCCGCCCCGTCAAATTTTTTGTCAACCCGTAACCCGTCCCGTCCCGCCGGGTTTTTGAACCCGCTTTACCCCGTCCCGCCCTTGAACCAGGGTGGTTTAACCCGCCCCGCGTTCAATTACATTTTTTCCTATATTTTTTAATTCATACTCCTAACTTCATACATATCATTCCTAAAAAATAACACATTAACTAGAATCATTCAAATTATAACAAATAAAATACCTAATTTCATAATCAATCTCACATCATAGAGCACAAAATTCAAAAGTTTTAATCAATCCCACATCAAAGAAGATTATTTAATGGGACAGTCACTGAATTAGCTCTAGTTCCTTCTTCAAACTCCATCTATTTTAAAAAGGATAGATATGTTAGTATTTTAGAAAAATAAATAAAGATGAAAATAAATAAATAAATAAATAAATAAGCAAAAAAATAATTTATCTCTACCTCCAATTCATATAATTATTTTGCAGTCCTCCAATTCATACAATTAATACTTGAATTTGTATTATTTGGATGAATTAATTGAAATTTGTTTTGAATTATGTACATTAGATATCTATTTATTCTAATTTCTTCTCAATCTAAACTAAAACACTTATTCAATAGAAGAAACTGATAAAGCAAAGAAAGAAACAATTCAAAGAATTCACCGTGAAAGAAATAAACCCTATATAAAATACATTTAATTTAATAAAAAATTATAGAATTAATATATATTTATATATGCTGGGTGGGTCGGGGCGGGTTTACCTAATACCGTAAACCGCCCCGCCCCGGCAAAAAACCCGTTTGACCGAGTTTAATCCGCCCCAAAACCCGTTTGACCGGGTTTTAACCCGCCCCATTCTGGGCGGATTTGTGCCGGGTCCGGGTTTTAACCCGCCCCATTGCCATCCCTAAGTTGATGGGTTTATATAAAATTTTATTTGACTTTATCATTTGATTGGAGTTTGATATATATCAATAGTTGGTATCAATTGAGTGCCCAAAGGTTATGATGTGAGGCTCTGGAGATTAACACATGGCCACAGAATTTTATAAACAAGATAATATTTTTTATGGGCACATGATTTTTCAAGGTTGAATACATTTTTCACTTGAGTACGACTCAATTTTGTTGTTTATGTAAAAGAACAACTTCAGTTCAAATTCTCTCCCCACCTTTTTCTTTTAGAATTTTATTTCATCTAATCTGAACTAGATAAACTGTAATACTGTGTAATGAAATAAAAATCAATTTCACCATAAACAAATTTCACATGATACTAGCTACTTTGTTAAACATATATGGTGGAACTTGATATTCTTTTAGGTGTAAAAGCTTTCCTTTTTTCTAAACATATATATGTGGTGTATATTACCTGTTTTTCCACTCCATTTATATGTATGCATATAGTCTAGTATTTTCTAGCTTGACATGATTTACTCCACTTATATATATATATATATATACATTCTGGTGTTATTAGTTTCCCCCCTTTTTCTAATCAAAAATGTGATATTCATCAAGTTTATTGTGTTTTTTTCCTTCTCATGGATTCTTAATTCCTTAAATGTGGTCCCTTTTGTATAGTTCTGTGGGATTTTCTTCAGCTTTTTCAATTTTGTTTTGTGTTTTCTTTTTCGAGTTGACCTAGTGTTTTAGCCTTGTTTTGGATACGTTATCATTCATACGATTTATGAGGCCAAAATTAATGTTGCAGGTTCTGAAAAAATTAGAGTTTAGTAGAATTTGATCTCGTAATAAGTTCTTTGTGATTCGATACAAAATATTGTTTTGATTCTCTACGATTTTATACGTAAGAGCTAATAGACTCATCATAAAAAAATTCAAAGTTTGGTTTGGGTTTAAAACTTAGTTGTAATTGTCGTTCTCCTAATTAGTAGGGACAATCCTCCTTTTAAAAAAATATATACTCTAGTGTCATATTCAACTTTCAAATTTCAATGCAATTCTTACACAATTATGTTATGTTGACATGTTCACACGCTTTTTCTTTCTTTTCAAACTTAATTAATTATTAATCAAATAACAAGATAAGAAAATACAACATCACCATGTAAGTATTGATTTTGATAGGAATCCAATATGAATAGGATTTTATCTATATGAATACCATACTGCATGACTAGGATTTTATCTATATGAATACATATAAGTAAAAGGTTTGACTATATAACATAACAAAATGTTTTGTCCTCTGTATATCTAAATGCCTGCTGAGACTGTGTAAGACAGAAATTGCTGCTAAAATTGTCCCTTTCAACATATGAATCATAGCTTATTGTAAACATTAATAATTTCACATGTACGTAAGTTGTCCCGTATTAAAATATTAATACGTGCTATAATAGTTTACAAATTTAGTGAATCATTTTTAATATTATCAATTTATTTAAGTGACTTAAGATGTGTTTTTAAATTTTAATGGAGAGGATGGAAGCACTTATATATTAAATTGATCTTACGCAGTTTTAACTTTTAAAAAATGCTTCTAAGCAGTGAGCAGACTTTTGCAAACACCCCCTTGACCATTTTCTAGTGCTGATTCATTTTAATTTGGGAGACTAGGGGTGGACGTTACGGATATCTGGTAATTTTTCTCCATATCCGAATTCTTGTCTGCGTCTTAGGTAGTAAAATATGTATGTTTTTAATATGATAGAGTACAATTTATTGAGCTCGTTTATGTTAGAATGACATGTTAAATTACTTATATGTGTTTTGATCGTTTTATTCCGCACTTGATCGATTTTCGTGTCCGTTAGCGTTTTTAGGTAATTTCTTGGTGAAAAGTTGTTGGGCCAATTGAGAAACACAGGCCCACACTGGCTGACCCAGTGCAGGCCCATGTTGGAAAAGATTTGGTCTAAGTTCTTGATATGTAAGAGATTTGGTCAAGATATATATTTGGGAAGATCTGATTGGCTAAAATTGGAGAGGATACTTGGGCTAATTCAACCGAAATTTGGGGAGAAAGAAGTGGGTCATGCCCTAGTTAGATATATACCACTTACTCAAGCAAAAAGAGGGGACGTTCGATACCAGAAAAGAGAAGTGGCGGTTGGAATTGATTGGAAGCAAGCAGGAGATTCAAGATTGAAGGAAGGAGAGACGCGCACAGTTTTGAGAGTCGTATTTAGTTAGTTTTATTTTATCCTAACTTCGGGAATTTCTGAACCCATGTTTAATGTGATTATTTAATTTAATTGTTTAATTTATCTGCTTCAACTTCTTGCGTTTTTAAATTAATTGGTTTGGGATCTGTTTAATTTTTAAATATATGCTTTCAACTTCTTGCGTAATCCGTTTAAATTGTTATATGTGGTTTTGGTAACAACTAGTGGGTTCACCATCTAAACGGTTAATTGTTTAAATTTGTTTGCTTTCTATCATAGGGTTAATGCTTTTAAGCAAATCTATGTAATCTAGTGTAATTAGAAAAGTTTTATTGAAGAGACGTCTTTTCAATTAAATATACTTAAGAGATAGGTTCACTTTCCCGCGAAGGGCATCAATCTTGAAAACAAATAAAGTAAACGCCGAGATTAAAGTGGTTACGTAACATGGGGGATGAATGAACCGTGAGTTGATTTCTTTTGGTTTCATCCATTAAATCTTTAGTGTTATTATTTTCAATTGTTTGGTTATATTTGTCCGTTACTATTTAATTTTCTTTTTAGTTATAAAATCCAAACCAAACCCCCCCTTTTCCGTTTGTCCTTTTTCTTAAATTGCATAACTAAAGCGTCAATTATAATTTCGCGTTTAAATATCACTACTACAAACTAGTAGGTTAGTTAGGGTTAGTATTATTTTGATCGCCTCGACTCGAGGGGCATCAATCTTGAAAACAAATAAAAAATGTCAATCGTTGTCGTCGAGAAAAAAGTATATTGAAATTTCAAAGATACCAAAATTTTCGGTATGTCAATGTTACATACCGAGTTGATTTCTTTTCTTGGTTTCATCCATTAAAAAAATTTTTTGTATATTAAAATTTTTCAATTGTTTGGTTATATTTGTCCGTTATACCGAAAATATTTAATTTTCTTTTTTCATACCTTATAAAATCCAAACCAAAAATTTGATTATCTTTTTTTTGATAAAATCGATATTTTTCTCATAAATTACCAATATTTTCGATATTTTCTCCCCAACGTTACTGTATTGTTTTTCTTATTTTTAATGACATTATAGCGGGCCCACAGGAGGAATCAATCAAATGATTTAAGTTTCATAATTATTCAAAATGAGGTTCGAGATTCGTATTTTTCCTTCCTAACATGTTTTGTCTGCAAACGGATATGACATTTTATTTTAGTCTGTCACATCGTATATATAATGAAACAAATTATAAAAATAAAATATGAATTTGAATGCAGAAAAAGATAATGATCCAAGCTATATGGATTTTGAGTTATATAAATGGCGATTTAGTGGTGTTTTGAAACACTTAAAACAGCTTTTATAAGTATTTATTTTTAAAGCTCTTTCTCACAATTTTTGTAAATAAGTGCCTCTAAAAATTATTTTAAGTGTTTCAAAACACACATTTAATTAAGCAGCTCAGCATTCACTAGCCTCATCTGATAGAGTTACTTCCACTCCGCCTCTAGTATTTCAGGATTTGAAATTTGGAGCAGAGAAAATAAATTTAGATTGGTCGGTTTATATAAGCATTTTTTATATATGTATAAAATTATTATTGAAGATTACATTTGTATAAATTAATTATTAAAGAGCTCACAACCAGTGTTTTCAGAACCGACCTGATCGGTTCAACCAGTTAATTCAGGAACAGGTCATTAATCCGGTCCAAACTGCTTCAAACACATTTTGCAGGTTTAACTGGGAAAAATCGATAACCGATTGAACCATTTAAAAAAAAAAAAAATTAATTCATTTATGAATAAAGTTTAGTTTTGCTTTCAAGTTGTCTTTCTCACCTAAATATTTTGGAATTAAAATTGTTTTTAACTTCTTTTTTTTACCCTTGTACCTTAATATGTTTTGAGAAATCATAATGGACTATGGTGTATGAATTGTACATTGACTAGAGTTGCTTTGTGTTATATTGTTTATAACTCTGTTGTGCTATTTTAATGTGGATTTTATAATTTTATGAGTGCATATATATTTTTGTGTGATTGCGATGCATGAGATATCACTTCAATTTGATCGACAGATCAATTAAAAAAAACATTACTGATGAGCCCGTAAAAAAAAACTCAACTCACGAGCATTTCAAACGTGTTTGGTGGTCTTTTTATTTTGAAATAAATGGGATTTTATAATTGTTTTCGTTATTAATAAAAAAATATGGAAATTGTTTTGCAATTTCTAGAAGATTATGACACTTATTTATTACAATTGTTTCTGTAATTTAATTTGGGGTATGTTTATGGCATTTTAGATTAACGTGAACTATTTTTCTCGCATATCACAGTCATATTTATTATTATTTTGCATAAAAATTATATTTATTTAAAAAATGCTCATTTTTTTAATAGTAACAACGCATATGCATAATAGTGATATTTAAAGAAAAAAAAGTTCATATAAACTTGAGTTCATATAATTTTTTGTCTTTAAAAATGTATAACAAATGCAAAAATAAATATCCTTGTTGTTTGAATTTGCCATTTAAATCAGAATATTATCGAGGGTTTAAAGGATTGACTAGGGCACTTTTGCCATATAATTATAGAAAAGTCCCATTTTTTAGAAAGGGTACTCCATATGTTAAAAGGGGTCAAACAGATTCATTCTCCTTTTCTAAAAGTTCAGTGAAATTATTTTAAAATAGACAAAGTCTAGGATACAAATTTATATATATACAAATCTCAATTGAGACTCAATTTCACTTTATCCAACTTATTTTTGACCCGCTTGATCGAGCCATCTTAGACCCGCAAATTAATTAATTTCCTAAATTGATTGATTTATATCTATACAAATTTGTACAGTAGACCTAAATATATATAATAGTTTATCTTTGGAATAAATTCAAATATTTTTTTGAGTTGTAAATAATTTATTGATATATAAGAAACTATAAAAAAATACTCCCTCCGTCCCGGAATACTTTGCATCAACTTTTAGGAACAAAAATTAAGAAAAATTATTTTATGGGGATAGTAAGTGTGTATGGGGGGTAATAAGTGTGTGTTGTAAGATTATAAGTGGAGAAGAGTATGTACAAAAATGGGTGTGCAAAGTCTTATGGGACAGACCAAAAAGGAAAGTGTGCTAAGTCTTCTGGGACGGAGGGAGTATTTAATAATTGTAGCCAAACTTCTCTTATTTCTTGTATGATACATCATTATGCCATATAAGTGGGCTAAGTCTTGTATGCACTCGGGTGCATCGTGCACTCATAGTGCATTTTAAAAGCGTGTAATTTGTTATGTTGAAATATGCGATTTTTTTATACAGAAAAGTGCAACTGTTAATGTAGGAACATAGTTGCATGCTTCTGATTGAAATAGTTGCACGTTTCTATTAGTTGCACGCTTCTAAAATACACTATGAGTGTAATGTGCATCCACGTGCACATGAGACCCACGCCATATAAGTGATGATTGATGAAGCATACAAAGTTTATCAATCTTACAAACTTTTTTAATAAATAAGTCCGAAATTCAGTTTTGATTATACAAAGTAAAAAACATATTTTCCAGTATAATCCCAACACCAATTCTATACAAAAAAAAAAAAAAATCGGAAATAAATTGTTTTTCTCTAGCCTAACTATTGTACAAGTTGCGAGTAATCGATCACATATGTTTGTGGTGGTGAGAAATGGTCGATTTCACTATCAACATAATTTTGTGACACCATTACCAAATTGATCGGTTCATATTACCTGACCTGTTATTCGTTAACGTTGTATTTTAGAATTGCACATGGAACTCCTTTTACCCAACCATGTTATAAAGAATAAAATTTTCCCACTTTTGAGAGTTGCGTGCATTTTACGTGTTCCTCTTAACAGTTTATTTTGGACCATAAGTCTTTTCCATTTTGTCTACTTTTAATATTTTTTTAAAGAAAAGAACCTACCATTTCTGTAAATATCTAAAATAAATATTGGTATATGCTTGTTGAAATTAAAGAACTAAAAATATTGGGTACTTACCCTCTAATTATATGGAATTGTACTATACATTTCCAGACATATATGCACCCTAAATCTACACTAGCAGTAGCATGCACTAGCACGGAGAGTGGCCATGATGTGCGTTATATTTGCACGATTCAGTGTACACAAATTGCATCTCTCAGTATAGTATTGTTGGGATATATTAGTTTTGATGAATTATGCCAAAACATTATCAACTTGTGTTATTGAAGCTAATTTACTATAACAATGTTGAGGGGGAACGAGAGAAACAAATTGAGGGGAACTCACGGAATCGAAGAAGATGATCGAGATCGACGAGGTCAAAAGACGAGACCGATCGAGATCGATGAGTTAGATGAGTTTCGAGTTAATCGATGAGTCAGGCAAAATCGTAAAAAAAAAAAAGCCAAGCCAAATTGATCAGAAGAATCAGAAGGTCAAATGATCAGATGACCAAAACTGAACTGATCAGGAGACTAGATCAGATGACCGGATCAGAAGAGAAGGTTGCAGATCTGAAGAGGAGCAGATGAGATTGATCGAGATCAGACGTGATCGAGATCAGATATGAAGATGAAAGCGGATGGTCAAGATCGGACTTGATTGAGACCCGATGTGTTAACCTTGATATGCTAACCTAATATGCTAATCGATGAACTAATCATGCAGATAAACCGATATGTGACTCGATGTTATACCGATCCGATCATGTGAGTCCGATCGATCAAAGCGAAGAAGAAACCAGATATCGAAACCGTAAATCGATACCAGATCCAAGAGAAGTCATCTGAAGTCATGTTCACCGAGAATCGAACGCTATCGATGATCGTTAGCTCGAAAAGTAAGTGACTGAGGGTCGATTGTTCGAAGATAAGAAGAACCGAACTCCGGTCGGTGAGTGTCGATACCTAATCGCACAAGGTCCGATCAAGAGAAGTCACCAAGGCTCGATAGATCCAAGACTAAGAGAATCTGAATGATTCCAAGGCGAGGAATCGAGGAATATAGCCAAGTAGAATCACCGACGCGGGACCAATGAGAGGAAGACAACCACTGAAAAGTCAGCAGAACTTCATAGAGAATAGTATGGATTTGAATGTGATTCTCCAACGGTAACATTCAAATCCACACTATAAATACAAGTTCTTCCTTCATTATCAAGCGTGGAAAGCGAAATGAGAAGATAGCAACGATGCTCTGAGCCAAAGAGAGTTAAGCTTTCCTCCCTAGAACACAAGTCTATAGATATACAAATATATTCAAAGAGTGTTCTAGAACCCAACCTAAGCAACCCACGATGTATCTTAATCTTAGAGAGATTTTCCCAACCTTAGCATTGAGGCTAAATCATTGTAAGGAAAAATCTCACCATAGTTGGAGACAACACCAAAACCAAACCCCATGGTGAAGTGAGGTAGTTGTTAGGCAATCCCGAGTGAGGGTGATAAGTCCCGTTGGAGTGTGAACTTCGTTAAACATCTCAGGGCAATCCCGTGGAGGGTGATAAGTCCCGAGGCGAACCCGAGAGAGGGTTATAAGTCCGATTCGAGTGTGAGCTCAGAAATATCTATAAGCAATCCCGTGGAGGTGATAAGTCCCCATTGAAGGAATTTCCTAGAACAATGGGAGAGTGGATGTAGGAGCTTGAGTCTCCGAACCACTATACATTGTTGTGTTCTTTACTGCTTTACGTTCTTATCTTGTCATATGCACTCGATCATAAGCAAAACAAAACACACATATCATTCTTAAAAGCAAAAAATCTGGAATCACTCTGCCCTCACCCCTGTTTTATATGCATCGAACTTAATGTTTTCGCTTCCGCACGCGCAAAATGGGTTTTCCCACCCGGGACCATCAAGTATAATTCTGAAATACACTATAATTAATACATGGTGTACTTGAATGATTTAGGCCTAGCATGAATACTTCATGAGCTGGTCCATGGAGTTTAGTAAATATCCCCTAATATGTAGTAGCATATCACAAACTCTAGTGTGAAATTTGTTTATTGTATGAAATTGATATTATTATACTTATAAATTAATACAAAAAATATTTAATATTAAAATATTTAGTTTATAAGTGTAATTGTATCAATTGATAAAAGTTATGATATTTGTTTAAATAAGTGTAATGATATAACTTTCATACCGTGAACAAGTTTCTCTGGAAACTCACTATATATATGTGTATGTGTGTGTGTTTTGTAGTTTTTAAAAAGCAGGGATAATTTGTTTCTTATTAATTAGGTTTATATAAAAAAAACTTAGATTTCCAAGCTAATTCACACGTTTTTTGTATTCTTTGGAGAAATAAAAAAAAGATTCTATATTTTTTGAATTTTTTATAAAAAAATTAATTTATTAAATTCATAAAAGAACAATGCCGGTATGCCACACAAGAAAGAACCTCACATGTGAAAAAAGAGAGGTGATAAATTAAAGAAAAAGCCACATAAGCAATGACGTGATGATCTACCTTCAATTACTAGACCAAATTATCGTATTATGTAAATTTACAAAAACATTTTCAAAAGGTGAAAACGGTACCTTTAAAAAAAAGTAGAATTAATGGCGCAAGTAAATTCCAATCTCCCTAATAAATATAAATTTCGTGGGATATTACAAAACTCCCTTAACATGCGGAATATGTGTTAGTATATAAATATTTTATAGTAAAATAATTAATAACAACAAATTAATTAATACTTTTTAATATAACAAATTATACCCTTTTAAATATATAAATTAGTTGAATGGTTTGTTGTATACAATTAATATATATATATAATTTAAATGTTATTTGTAAAATATCAGTATTTCAAATTTACGAAAATATTGATGCATATGTTAGTATTGAATATCTGTGAAAAAATTGTCAAAAAATATAATTTATTCATAATAATTTGACTTTTTTTCCTTCCATTTAGTCATTTTATATGCAAATAAGTGGTTATAAAAATAGGTGGGCCAAGAAGAAATATCCAAGCAGTTGTACGTAGGGAGTGTTTGCAAAAACTTATGGTTTTAAAGAAGTGATTAAAATTAATGATTATGAGAAAAATGATTCATAGTAAAAATTGATAGTGTTTGTAAAAAAATACAAAAAAAATGTTGATAGTGTTTGCAAAAAAAATCAAAAGTTTTAAAAAAAGACTAATAATCTACTAAAAAGCGAAATCTTTTTCGTTTTTATAATTTATAAACATGTGAAACTTTATTTAACCTACTAAAAGAGAAATAAAACACTTCAAATTATTTTTGCACACAATTCTAGGTGCCTATAATCACTTATAAATTTTTAAAAACACCCAATAATAAGCCCTAAAGATCAATTTTCTAAATTGGGCTCAAAACCTGAGGGCATAAAAATTAGTAATTGATTTGCGATATGTCTAAATAATATACTAGCAACTAGACAGCTCCTCCAAAAAAATGAATGAATCCTTGCGTATAATAGGCTGTAATGTTTTGTATTTAGTGAATCCAAGTAATTACTTGTTTACTGGATTGGTACTAAAGAATAATAGTGACATTTAATAAATGACTACTTATAACAATATGACTTAACATTTCGTTGATAATGAGTCAACCCAACAATAATTTACTTTTGGATTGCTACTGAAAATGCTTGTCTAAGTGAGACAATCATTATAGGCACGAATATTAGACTATGGACACACGATGACAAAATCGTCATTTCGTATTTGACCAAATGGCCAAAGTGCCATTGAGAATTAATTGGGTCTCATGTGCATACAGATGCATCGTATATTTATAGTGCATTTTATAATTATGCAATTGATTTTTATAGTGAAAAATATAATTTATTTACACTGACTCGTGCAATTATTTTTCCATATAAATAGTTGCACAGTTTAGTGTAAATAAGTTACATCTTAAAATATAACAAGTTGCACAATTCTCTATATGTGCACGGTGCACCTGGATGCATACAAGATTTAGCCTTGTAAATTATATTCCTAATTATTTTTATAAATTAATATTAAATATTATAATTATTAATTTATAAATATAATTACATAATAATTGATGAGTATTATGTTATTAGTTTATCTATATACTTATTTAATAACAAAATGTTATATAAAATAATTATTACTAATTTTGTCATAAGATTTTAAAACCTTAACAAATATCACCTAGCTCAAATGATAAAGTTAATTTTATTTTATCTTCTTAGCATGCTAGAGGTATAAAGTTCAATTCTCCATGCTTATAACACATTTTATTAATTTTATTTTGAGTATTTTTAAATTATTATTATTTTTGAACAAGATCTATTTATAAATATCCAATAATACAATATTATTTAAAAAATAGAATTACATTTAAAAAAAATATCATAAATTTGTCATGAAATTTTAAAAATTGCATGTAAATTGTATTTAATATGAATATATTTTTTCTTGCAATAAATTATTTTATTCATTTTTTATTGCTTGTTTGGATTTGACACGGGTTTCAATAAGGAAAATTTTATTAATACTTGAAGGGGATAAATTAGCTTTTTGAAAAATGTGTTTTAAGCAACTTAAATGAATGAAACCAAAAGAAATATATATTTTTTATGTAATTATTAATGTCATGAGATGTAATTGAATGATATTTGTAATGGGATAGTTTGAAACAATAAAATTATTTTATTGCTACTTGGGGTATTTGAAGAAAAAAACAAGGACCTTTTTAGATTTATGCAATCTAATTAAAGACTAAGAGAGTACTATAAATATATTAATCTATGATTATTTGTATAATTTATATATTTACTTGTATAATTATTTAATATATATGATATGGATTTAAATTGTTTAGTCAAATTACTATAATCTGTATGTATTATTGATATTGAATTTAAATTATTAGTTGACATTATTTGTTAAAATGTAAAACGACACTAGGTTAGTTGTGATAAAGCTCGATACCCATGATTTTAAGCTAAAATACTAATGAGGACAAACACATGACAAATGATGTTGGTTCTCAAAATGATGCTGACTTATCTATTTTTGAAGTTTTAGAGAAGACAATTTTGAGTAATGATACCATTAACAAGAGTTAGAGATAATTAATCACTTAGAACTTTGTACTTTCTTAAGGAGACGAATTTTCAATCATGGACATTTGTATATTGTCATGTTCGATTTGAATTTTTTTAATATGTGATAAGAATGACGACAATATGTGATTTATAAGTAAATAATTAAAATATTGTAAGAAAAATATAATACATTTCAACTTTAAATTATTTAGCAATGTAAACCTTTTCCAACATGTTCCTTCAACCTCTTTTCTACATCTAATTTAAGAGTAAACTATGTTCACAAATTGTGCATTACATCAAAATGGAAAAGAAAATGATCATGTAATATACAAAAAATGTTAGTATAATTATGGATAAAAGAATTCTACTTTATTTAACACTAAAATAAAATATAATATCTATTTTATACTCACAAACTGTATAATATATAGGTGATATACTAATAAATATAATGATATAAATTTTATGATGGGAGATTAATTATTCGCAGCAGGTCTGCTCTTGCTATACATTTGGTGGCGCAACATCGAATTAAAGTTGCAATAATTATCATGATTTGTTTTCTAGAATATAAGTACAGTATTGATATCATCATCATCCAATAATATTATCAAGATATATTTGACTAATTATCAAAAGAGCAGATTGCATTACAATAATTTTCATCTATATAATATAATATTCTAAAAGTCGCTGCAATATCATGTACCCATCATTGCTAATAATATTATTATGATCTTTATGTTCACAGTTGAAGGAATTGAAAATAATATATATTAACATTATTATTTTTCTCTAAATGATAAATCTTTGTTCTTGCTTATCATTTACATGACAATGGGCAGGGATGGACGCAGAATTTTTCTTGAGGGGACCCAATTAATAAAAATAATAATACTAGCAACATATAAAAAAATTTACTTTACGAGTCCAACAAATAAAACATAATAATTCTGAAAATAAAATCATAAGTAAAATCGTTGTAATAAAAAAATGGTAAAACAATACTAAAAAAGAAGAAACTTAGGAATTTGAGTGAAATAAGATCATAAATAAAACAGTTGTAATGTAAATTTGGTAAAAGCAACACTAAAAAGGAAGAAACTTTAAAAAACAGAACTAACTACTTGCTTGAATCCAACACACATCATCTTGAATAGAATGCAAAAAGCTCGCCACTAACCCAACCTTACAAGTTACAAGCAAATAACATAATTGATTCTCATAAATATATATTAACTAAAAATAATAAAAAAACTCAGGGGCCCAGTGTCCCTATTGGCCCTTGAGTAGGGCCGTTCTTGACAACGAGAGAGTCTTGTGTTGGACAGTTTCATATGTGAGATAAATTTTAAATTTTATTTTTAAATCATATTTACCTTTTAAAATGTATTTGATTAATGGGACTCGGGTGTGTTTGTTTTCCAACTATCACGGACAGACTTTGAACTTTACAATTCTACATACTCATTTAATACGGGTATGTTTGTTTCGGGACTCACCCGGATGGACTTAGAACTTTGCAATCAAAGTCACATACTAGTTAGGGATTTCAAAATCCAGTTTTCAAATCAACTCCTATAAAATATACCTATACACCTATTTTTACAAAATTCAATACAATCATATCATCACTTTTCTTCCACCCACTTATTTTCTCTCCTACTTTTCTTTCACCCAATACAATATAATACAATATCAATCACTATTACATATTGATTTGACATAAAGCAAAAATTTCACTCTATCAAAATCTCAAAACAAACACATACTTTTACTATTCATCAGGATTTTCAAATTCATAGAATTTCGAAGTCATTACTTCCCTCGCACACCTAAATCCCGAAACAAATATAACCACAAGATAGAGACTAGGATTTTAAAATCCAATTTAAAACATATCATAAGCACTACTTTTGCACCTATATTCCCACTAATAATAATATTATCACTTTTACACAATTTCCAACACAATACTCAATCATTCAATCATTACAATAATAATATCATAATACAAATCAATCAATAATTTTACAATCCTATAAAATCCTATTCTATAAAATCTCAAAACAAACATACAATTTTATTATTTATTGAGATTTTAAAACCCTAAATTTTAAAGTCCAAAAGTTCTCCAATCCACTATAAGCCTAAAACAAACATACCCATTCTATATAATATAAATAAATAAAATCTGTATCATGGGTGTGAAATTGTCTTGTACACATTCTATAACAATTCATAGCTAAAATAAGAAACTTATTTTTTTTTCTCGCATAAGAAACAAAAGATTTCCCTTCTATTATCTAATTATTGATGTTATAACAATTTACAGCTAAAGAAATGAAATAAATAAATATATAAATATTCACCTTTTATATTAATGGAAAATAGTAATAGATGTAAGAGACTATTAGAGAGGATGCTGAAAGCTAGGAAATAATAAACATAAATTCTCTTATGAAATTTATTATATTATAAAATTGATAACATCACATTTATAAACATTAGCGGACACACTAAGAGACAAGGTGCAATTGTCACATCTCAAATTTTATTGTGAAATACTATATATACTCCTTAATTTTTTTAAAAATTCCATATATATATATTTATTATTACAAGAAAATAGAAATTTGCCTACAAAACTTTTCAACAAGCTTAAAAAAAAATTAACATTTTTTTTTGTGTAAATCGTGAGAATTGTCCACAGCCTGTCTACAAAATTTTCTAATCAAGTAGGCATTTCAATCCTTAAATTACCTACAAACAATTTGCCCACGAAAAAGTAATTCATATGTAAATTTATTTGTAGATAATTTCAAATTACTCCAAACTACAAATAAGTAATTTGTTTGTTTACGAAAATTACATTTGTGTAAGCAATTTGCTTGTAAGTAATTTGTTTACGATTAAGAATTCGTAAGCAATTTGTAGACAATATGTTCCTACTAAAATGTTAAAAATCCATGAGCAATGCTCACTATTTAAAAACAAAATTATAATGTTAGAAAATTTTATAGCTATGTTAAAAAAATTTGTCGCCAATTCACAAATTTTTGGTAGTGTAAAAATTTGTCACGATGATAAATGATTGATTATTTAATAAACTGTCATAATCAATTATTTATTCAAAATATTAATTAATTATAAATTACTTTTTATTGAATTTTTTTTATCGATTTTTGTTTTTTGCCCTGGCTGGACTACATTCTTTCGTCTGCCCCTGCTTATAAATTAATACAACTATTTTTATAAATCAATACTTATAGCATTTAATACTTTAATCTAATATACAAGTATAATGATAATTTATAAGTGCAATAAAATAAATTTCATACTATAAATTAATTTCAACGAACACCTATTCAAATGAAAAAAAGAGTTATTCTTTATAGAAAGATACTGGTGAATTTTATTCTATATATGGAGTAGTCATTAACTCAAATTCCCACTCAGGGCTTGATTACAACAAGGCTCCATCCCTGTTTGTAGGAGACTAGCTACGACTTGTCTTGCTCATTCATAAACATTTTTCTTCACACTTTGACAACAATTGATTGAAATATCTTCTGAAAACATCTACTCCTTTCACGATTGAAAAGGAAACTATTTTAGACATTATTTGGTTCTTTTTAATAGATAAATAAATTACCTATGAATAAATTGTCTATACATTTGTAACTTTCATTTGACAAATTTAATTATACAAATAATTTCCTAAATAATTTACATTTTCGTAGAAACTTATATTTATAATTTAAAAATGACCTACTCCTATATGCTTAGAAAATTACGTAGACAAGTTATAGACAACTGAAACTATTTAAGGACAAAAATTTCGTAAGTAATGCACTATTTTCTTGTGGTGGAATGAAATGAGAAAGGGATGAAAAGAAATTAAAATCATACTTGATTATCTAGTTGAGATCTTTGGTGGATTACATGCTGAAATTAAAATTATAGTAGTGTAATTTCAAAGACATGCTAAAACTTTGACTACTTCACCCCGCAAACCTTCCCCACCAAGAATAGAATTGTTCTATATGATTTTTTTGGACTATTTTTAGTATCATCTTTTATTGTCTAAAATTGTTGTGCTGTGATATATTCTTTAAAGTTTGGTGTAACTACGTTGATAGACCATGTTCTAATGTGGTGTTTTTTTTATTTTTAATAATCAATTGCAATAGTTTCTTCTATCACCGGGCACGTGATAACATCATTGTGTTTTGCTGTAGACTAGAACCACAACCATCACAAGAGGGGACCACCCGAAATCGCAACTTGGAACAGTAACCGTACCCAGAACCGCAACCACCACAAGAGGGGGAACACCACCGCACCATAAAGGGAACTACCACGAAAGAGAATAATTTTTTCCTCTCCGTGTCTCAAACCCAAGACCTCGAGTCTCAGGTGGTGGAGCTCTAACCATTTAAACTATCCACGCTTGACTGCCACGTGTTTCTTGTTATTAATTAAGATAAAATATATTTCACTTTTCATAGAACAAACACACGATAATTATTTTATATTCTCCAACTAAATAGTGTCAAAAATATTTAATTTATCACCGGATAAATATTCGAAGACTTTTTTATATATTATTTGCAATATTAATGTTTTCCACTAAAGCAAAATAATGTATAATAAAAAAAAATTATTTCATATAAAAACTCAAATTTCAGAAAAGTAGAATCAGTTCACCATGAAATGTTCATCGACTTTTGTTTTGATCGAATCATAGCATAACACAAATAATATTATGGTGCTTGACTGAATTTGAACCTCCTCGAATGATATGGGATATGGCTTAGAATTGAATTCCTCCTACAACTAATGTCTTGTTCTTTGCACTTGTTTATTGAAAAGCAAATCTAAAAGTTCAATGCTTGGATGTAGATTTTTTTTTTCATTTTTTCTTTCAAAAGTTATTTTTCCTCCATTTGCAATACTGTTGACTTAAAGTATACAGTATAATCTTAATACTGTTACTACCTCCGTCCCGAAAGACTTTGCACAATTACTGTTTCGTTCGTGTTTTAGCGAGCGAGTTTTTTATTACTATTTGAAATGATAAAGTAATTTTAAGAAATGCGTAATTTTAAGAAATGCATAGACATAGCCGATTCTTCTATAAGACTAACAAACCATTAATTATCAAAAAAGAAATTAAGAATAAACTAATTAATTCAAAATCAAGTTAGAAATATCAACAAATATATTTTTTTCAATAAAAAAAAGTAAACGTAGCGAATTTAATACAAATGAAAATATAACTAATAAAGAACAGGAAAATAAATTGGAAAGGAAGAGGACATATTTTAAAGGGCTTCATTTTTAAATTTTGATTCAAGCCCAAATATTAATGACTGCATATACGGTAGCTACTTGGGATAGCTGCTGCAAAAAAGTAGGGCGAAATATGTTGATTTGGATTTGCAATACAGTGAGATGCTATAAAAAGAATTATTTAAAAACATATTTTAATAAATAGTTCTCCCTCTGTTCTGCCCTCGTTTGGTCGTTTACGGTAGAATCAATATTTAATATATAAATTGTTTAATAATATTTTAGAGATAAAAATTAATATGAGTGCATGAGATAAAGTATAATTTAGCACAAATTACATTTATCCCTCTCAAAATGTTAAAACGTCAATGCCCTTATGTCCCGTCTCACCGTAAAACGGTCTCATACAAATGTGCCTATATTTAAAATGATAAAATAATAAAGTTTTGAGGGTATAAAACTCTACTTTATTGAAAAATAGAAATGCCTTTATTAGAGGGTTAATTAAACCCTCAAAAACTTACTAATTAAGAGTTGGTATGCTGTGAAACTTGTTCACCGTGAAAATGATTTTTTTTTTTTACATACACTTTAGTAATATTAGTTACACCCTTTAGTAATATAAGTCACATATTTCAGTTATCACTACGACACCCTTTGCTATAATATAAGTCACACCCTTCATTTTTATGAGTAATACTCTTTATAACAAAACGTCACACCCTTTACAATAAAAAATCACACTCTTTTGTAATATAAGTCACACTTCTTAACCAGTTTTACCGTAAAACTTGTTCACATTATACTTTGCCACTAATTAAAAGTGAAAACTATACACAAAATCTGACATATTAAAAAATGGTAAAATAGCTATAATTATTGTTCATATACAGAAACACAGTCAAGAAAATTATGTCAACTGTTGCATAGTACCCTTTCCCTTCTAAACTAGTAAACATATCAAATTTCCCTATTATTATAACAAATTACATAGATTTTCCTCCTATTACAGCCCAATTATACAAGTTTCTATCCTATTACAGAAAAATTTAAAAGTTACAACCACAATTAATTCCCACCAAACACCATTCCCTTTTCCCACATAAAACATGACTTTCATATTTCAAATACTTCACCTAAAATTTTGCAACAAGAAGTAATTAAATGTAGTTAATTTAAAATGTCTTCAAAAAAATAACCATTTAAGTTTTGAAGACAAGAATAAACTTGTACAATTACTACTACAAGAGTGTGTTGATGGTATATCTAATTCTGGAAAATTTAAGAAAGTTGCTCAACTATTTGGGGTCCATTAAAAGACAAAACAGTACCTCTAGATTACTGCAAAGAGACAAATTGACTAAATCAGTTCTACTAATATCAAAGAGACATGAAGTGGAGATTAAGAAGAAAAAAAAAAGAGTTTGAATGAAGGAAAAGTGAAGAGCATTAATTGGAAAGAAATGTTTACTATAGAAATGATCTCTATTTTATTCTACAATCAATCAACCTAAAAATAAAATAATCAATCAACCTAAATAAAATGACCCCTCTATCTATCTAAAGTTTAAAGCAAAATGGACACCAAATATATTTTAATTTGTGAACACCACGGTTTTATTTATATTCTTTTTGTGTTCATTTGTTCTTCACAAAGCAAGAGCAAGGATATTGCTACTATTGACGCAACATAAAAATATTCTCAACCGAGCCGAAAAAAGGAAGACACAATCTCTTCTACGAAACTTGTTCATCGAATGAAACTTATATCATTATGCTTATAAATTGATATCAGTACTGCTCATATAAATTAATAACAATACTACGATCATAATTTATTATAAGTATAATAATATCAGTTGATATGTATAGTAATATTAATTTGCAAGTGTACTAGTATAAATTTCATTCTACGAACAAGTTTCACATGAGACTTGGTCAAAGGAAAAATGAACATTATTAATATTCTATGAAATCTCACTTTAAAAAAAAGTTGGATTTTTTTTTTTACCACGCAACATGGATAAAACTTGTACTTTGTGACACTACATCTGTCTACCCCAAAACCTGCTTGTTACTTTGATTTTGCCTTATATATATATATATAAACACAAATTTCATGTTCCAAACAGTATTTAATTCTTTATTCTTGAACTATCATCACACATTATGTTTATCACCATACACGGGACAAACATTGAAAATTTCGAAATAATACAAGGTAAAAAAAAAAAAAAAAACCATCAGCAGGTCAAAAAATTCGACAGGCCTTTAACTATAAAAGGAAATCATCTTTGAAGTCCCCCAGCCAACAATTATTCAAAAAACTTGCCAACTAAGCTGCAAGTTTTCGAGAATCAATCTTCTCCATAGCAACATCAAGGGGGCTACCATCTTCACTTGTTTTGTACTTGTACCATTTTGCAATAACCAAAAAGTATCCCAAATTCAGCAATTGCATAACAGCAACTAAGTAATAATAGTAGTCCAATTTCCCCTTATTCAAATCTTCAGCCAACCAATTGTAATCCGCCCCTTTTTGAGTAACCTTATGAACAACCGATATCAAGAAACTACTCAAATAACTCGCCATCGCAACGCCCAAAAACAAGAAAGACCCCCCGAAACTCCTCATATTCTCGGGAAACTGCTTGTAGAAAAACTCGACCTGACCTATCACGATGAAGGCCTCCGAAATCCCCGCCATGGCCAACGGAGGGATCAGCATGTTACCCGACATGGACGAAATGGCGCCCTTGTGTGGGGCCACACCTAACGTGGGACGCGTGAACGCTAAATTCCTGCGATGATTCTCCACGGCCCCCGATAGCAACATGGACAACATTCCAAGAAATATGCCAATGCCTATTCTTTGAAGCATTGTGATCCCCCCTTCTTTTCCAGTCACTCTTCTTAGGACCGGGACGAGTATCCTGTCATAAATCGGGATCCATATCGTGAGACTTAACATCGCGAACACATTGTAAGTCGCGGCGGGGACCTTTAAATTGCTGGAGCCTAAACCTAAACGCCTATCCGATTGAATGGCCTGGAAAACTGGATAAGTTTGTGACTGGGTTAAAGCAATGAAGTATAAGACCCCAGAAAACCAAACTGGAATCACTTTGATCACACATTTGATCTCTTCAATTTGCTGCACACTTCGAAGATTCCATGGATTTGCAGCTGATCCATCTGGCATTACCTTGTCCCCTGGTGTTATAATTGCTCCTTTATTCAAACACCTGAATGTATAAAGTCACCAACTCTGTCAAAATTTGCTATAAACATACTCCCATAATTTCATTTTCAATATAACTAGTCATATTCATAGAAACATAACAGAACAATCTTTTATGTGAAACTTGTTCACAATATGACACTGAATTTATACTAATACCATAACATTCGGTCACTGATATCACTACTCTTATAAATTAATATCATAACATATACACACATAACTGATATGGAACTATTTGATAAGTGTAATGGTATCAGTTGATAAGTGTTACGGTATTAGTTTCATACCGTGAACAAGATTCACCAGAGACTAACTCAACATGATATTGGGGGTGTTTGCAAAAACTTGTGATTTTAAAGAAGTGATTAAATTAGTAATTATGAGAAAATTGATTAATAGTAGAAGTTGATTGATAGTGTTTGTAAAAAAATTTAAAGAAAAGTTGATAGTGTTTGCAAGAAAAGTTAAAAGTTTTTAAAAAAGACTAATAAGTTACTAAAAGCACCATCTTTGAAGCTTTTAGCTTATAGCTTTTGAGAGCTTATTTAAACTACTAAAAGATAAATAAAACACTTCAAATTACTTCTGCACATAATTTTAGGTGACTATAATCACTTATAAGTTTTTGCAAGAGAAAATAGGCAAAAATGCCAATTTTGAACTTGCAATACTTTTTTTTGCCCTAAAACTTTTTCAACTCACAATTGTGCAATTTTTTTACCATTCTACCCTTCCCCCTTAATCACATCCCATCCCTTAATCCCATCTCAATCCCACCACAATTTTCAACATTCAAACAAGACATGGACCCAACCTGGCCCGGCCCAGTCTGAAGCCGGTCCGGCCCGAACCTGGCCCAGATTCAGCCAGAACTCGATCGGACTGAACTCGAACCCAACCTGGCCCGAACTCGAACCTAGCCCGAACCCGTTTTGACCCAAATCCGACGCCGGCCCTAACCTGACCCGACCCCATCTCAGCCCGAAATAATTCATGATTCAATGTTCGGGTTCATGATTCAGGGTTTAGGGTTCAAGATTGTGTTTGGATGAAATAGAATTAAATAATGGAATGAGATAAGAATGAGGTAGAGATGAGATTAAAGAGGGGGTAGAATGGTAAAAAATAACATATTTGTGAGTGGAAAAAATTTTAGAGGGCAAAAAAGAGTTTGTCCCACTTTACAAACACCCCAATATCATTTTATATCTATATCTACTACCATTATATAAATTCATGAATAGTGTGAAACAATCTCAAATAGCAATCAAATGAAACAAGGGGAGTATTACAACCTTAGTTGATCAGTATAAGCAAGCTTGGAGTTAATTGAAGCAGGTGGGAAGTGATTAAACAGAGAGCCCCAAGGCTCCTCTGGCAACTTAAGATTCCTTTTCTTGAAAGCAACAACAAATGTTTGAACCATACTAGTAAGAGGGCTCCCCTGGGGCGAAACGACGACGTAAATTTTCGTCCCGATGAAGAAAAACGCACACGACAGGAACATCCCGAACGTCGGAATGCCTAACCCGATGGCCCAACTCACGTCAGTTTGCACGTAAACGATGACCGTCAGAGATACCATCATGGCGAATGTGAAGGTGAAAAAGTACCAATTGAAGAAACTGTTGATACCCCTTTTGCCCGATTCTGTATTCGGGTTGAACTGGTCCGCCCCGAATGCTAAATTGCACGGTCTAATCCCACTTGACCCGATTACCAATAAGGTGAATGCTAGGAACAAGAAAGCTAACTGCCCTGCCGATGGGTCGGTGCATTTTGCTGCCGTTCCGCAATCGACAGGGTGTAAGTTCCGAATTGCTGCTGTTAGTGTTAGTACCAGCATCCCCTGGAAAGATGTGAAATTAGTGCAACAAATACTGTTGTGTATTACAACTAATACTGATACTCTAAAGCTGGTAAAAGATGTGAAATTAGTACCAAGAAAGATGATATAGAGGCGGTCCCCAAAGTCTTGTACCGACCGAAATATGTGTCGGAGAGAAAAGCACCAAGCAATGTTCCAAAGTTGCATGTTCCATTGAAGATGTTTAGCACATTTGTAGCTGTAATTGATTTCATATTGAAAACTGTTGTTAAGTACACTAGCAGATTTGATGATGTCCCAATTGTCCCAAGCTTCTCAAATGTTTCATTACCTGCCCAAAAAAAAGAAAAACAAATTATGCTTCAAGAATATGTGGAAGCATAAAGATAAACATGGGTTCAAAACGGTGTCGTTTTGAGAAGCGGACATACCGATAACAAAGGGCATAGCTCTGACTCCTCTGTAATTTGGCTCTTTCTTAGTTGGCGGAATTTCATCATTTTTCTCCATTTTTTTGCAGCTCGGATCTGCACTTTATGCCTAGTGCTGTAATACTTCTTCTCTTCGTCTGCGACTCGGTGTGGCTATTTATAGTAGGTTGATGTAGGGATGGCAACGGGCGGGGTTTAGCCAAACCCGTAACCCGCCCCGTCAAATTTTTTTTTTGTCAACCCGAATCCGTCCCGTCCCCGCCGGTTTTTGAACCCGCTTTTACCCGTCCCGCCCCTTGAACCAGGGTGGTTTAACCCGCCTCGCGTTCAATTACATTTTTTCCTATATTTTTTAATTCATACTCCTAACTTCATACATATCATTCCTAAAAAATAACACATTAACTAGAATCATTCAAATTATAACAAATAAAATACCTAATTTCATAATCAATCTCACATCATAGAAAGACAAAAATTCAAAAGTTTTAATCAATCCCACATCAAAGAAAGATTATTTAATGGGACAACCATTTGAATTAGGCTTTCTGATTCCTTCTTCAAACTCCATCTATTTTAAAAAAGGATAGATATGTTAGTATTTTAGAAAAATAAATAAAGATGAAAATAAATAAATAAATAAATAAATAAGCAAAAAAATAATTTATCTCTACCTCCAATTCATATAATTATTTTGCAGTCCTCCAATTCATACAATTAATACTTGAATTTGTATTATTTGGATGAATTAATTGAAATTTGTTTTGAATTATGTACATTAGATATCTATTTATTCTAATTTCTTCTCAATCTAAACTAAAACACTTATTCAATAGAAGAAACCCGATAAAAGAAAAAAAAAAGAAACAATTCAAAAACCAATGTGAAAAAGAAATAAACCCTATATAAAATACATTTAATTTAATAAAAAATTATAGAATTAATATATATTTATATATCTTTGGGTGGGTCGCATGCGGATTTACTAATCTAGTAAACGCCCGCATACAAAAAAACCCGTTTGACCGAGTTTAATCCGCCCCAAAACCCGTTTGATCGGGTTTTAACCCGCCCCATTCTGGGCGGATTTGTGCCGGGTCCGGGTTTTAACCCGCCCCATTGCCATCCCTAAGTTGATGGGTTTATATAAAATTTTATTTGACTTTATCATTTGATTGGAGTTTGATATATATCAATAGTTGGTATCAATTGAGTGCCCAAAGGTTATGATGTGAGGCTCTGGAGATTAACACATGGCCACAGAATTTTATAAACAAGATAATATTTTTTATGGGCACATGATTTTTCAAGGTTGAATACATTTTTCACTTGAGTACGACTCAATTTTGTTGTTTATGTAAAAGAACAACTTCAGTTCAAATTCTCTCCCCACCTTTTTCTTTTAGAATTTTATTTCATCTAATCTGAACTAGATAAACTGTAATACTGTGTAATGAAATAAAAATCAATTTCACCATAAACAAATTTCACATGATACTAGCTACTTTGTTAAACATATATGGTGGAACTTGATATTCTTTTAGGTGTAAAAGCTTTCCTTTTTTCTAAACATATATATGTGGTGTATATTACCTGTTTTTCCACTCCATTTATATGTATGCATATAGTCTAGTATTTTCTAGCTTGACATGATTTACTCCACTTATATATATATACATTCTGGTGTTATTAGTTTCCCCCCTTTTTCTAATCAAAAATGTGATATTCATCAAGTTTATTGTGTTTTTTTCCTTCTCATGGATTCTTAATTCGTAAATGTGGTCCCTTTTGTATAGTTCTGTGGGATTTTCTTCAGCTTTTTCAATTTTGTTTTGTGTTTTCTTTTTCGAGTTGACCTAGTGTTTTAGCCTTGTTTTGGATACGTTATCATTCATACGATTTATGAGGCCAAAATTAATGTTGCAGGTTCTGAAAAAATTAGAGTTTAGTAGAATTTGATCTCGTAATAAGTTCTTTGTGATTCGATACAAAATATTGTTTTGATTCTCTACGATTTTATACGTAAGAGCTAATAGACTCATCATAAAAAAATTCAAAGTTTGGTTTGGGTTTAAAACTTAGTTGTAATTGTCGTTCTCCTAATTAGTAGGGACAATCCTCCTTTTAAAAAAATATATACTCTAGTGTCATATTCAACTTTCAAATTTCAATGCAATTCTTACACAATTATGTTATGTTGACATGTTCACACGCTTTTTCTTTCTTTTCAAACTTAATTAATTATTAATCAAATAACAAGATAAGAAAATACAACATCACCATGTAAGTATTGATTTTGATAGGAATCCAATATGAATAGGATTTTATCTATAAGAATACGATACTGCATGACTAGGATTTTATCTATATGAATACATATAAGTAAAAGGTTTGACTATATAACATAACAAAATGTTTTGTCCTCTGTATATCTAAATGCCTGCTGAGACTGTGTAAGACAGAAATTGCTGCTAAAATTGTCCCTTTCAACATATGAATCATAGCTTATTGTAAACATTAATAATTTCACATGTACGTAAGTTGTCCCGTATTAAAATATTAATACGTGCTATAATAGTTTACAAATTTAGTGAATCATTTTTAATATTATCAATTTATTTAAGTGACTTAAGATGTGTTTTTAAATTTTAATGGAGAGGATGGAAGCACTTATATATTAAATTGATCTTACGCAGTTTCAACTTTTAAAAAATGCTTCTAAGCAGTGAGCAGACTTTTGCAAACACCCCCTTGACCATTTTCTAGTGCTGATTCATTTTAATTTGGGAGACTAGGGGTGGACGTTACGGTATACCGAGAATTTTCTCGCCATACCGTTACTGTACCGTGCTAGGTAGTAAAATATGTATGTTTTTAATATGATAGAGTACAATTTATTGAGCTCGTTTATGTTAGAATGACATGTTAAATTACTTATATGTGTTTTGATCGTTTTATTCCGCACTTGATCGATTTTCGTGTCCGTTAGCGTTTTTAGGTAATTTCTTGGTGAAAAGTTGTTGGGCCAATTGAGAAACACAGGCCCACACTGGCTGACCCAGTGCAGGCTCATATTGGAAAAGATTTGGTCTAAGTTCTTGATATGGAAGAGATTTGGTCAAGATATATATTTGGGAAGATCTGATTGGCTAAAATTGGAGAGGATACTTGGGCTAATTCAGCAGAAATTTGGGGAGAAAGAAGTGGGTCATGCCCTAGTTAGATATATACCACTTACTCAAGCAAAAAGAGGGGACATTCGATACCAGAAAAAAGAAGTGGCGGCTGGAATTGATTGGAAGCAAGCAGGAGATTCAAGATTGAAGGAAGGAGAGACGCGCACAGTTTTGAGAGTCGTATTTAGTTAGTTTTATTTTATCCTAACTTCGGGAATTTCTGAACCCATGTTTAATGTGATTATTTAATTCGAGACGTTTACGATATTTGTTTTGGGATTGTTTAATTTATCTGTTTCAACTTCTTGCGTGTTTAAATTAATTGGTTTAGACTGACCATCTAGGTTAATTGTTTAAATATGTCTGTTAAGTCTAAGCATGTAATCCGTGTAATTGTTATATGTGGAGACTCTTGGTAACAACTAGTGGGTTCACTAGGGTGAATTAAACCAGGTTCTTACGGGTCGCGCTAAGTGTACTTGGGAATTTGTTTGCTCTCTATCATAGGGTTAATGCTTTTAACTGGGTTAAATCTATGGGCTAACCTAGACTGCTTAGTTAGAAAAGTTTTATTGAAGAGACGTCTTTTCAATTAAATATACTTAAGAGATAGGACCGGGAAATCGAAGCGCTTTTGATTCCCGAGGGGCATCAATCTTGAAAACAAATAAAGTAAACGTCGAGATTAAAGTGGTCGTGTTAACATGGGGGATGAATGAACCGTGAGTTGATTTCTTCTTGGTTTCATCCATTAAATCTTTAGTGTTATTATTTTCAATTGTTTGGTTATATTTGTCCGTTACTATTTAATTTTCTTTTTAGTTATAAAATCCAAACCAAACCCCCCCTCTTTCCGTTTGTCCTCATAAATTCGTACAACTAGCACAATTATAATTTCGCGTTCCCTGTGGATCGATCCCGTACTTATCACTACTACAAACTAGTAGGTTAGTTAGGGTTAGTATTATTTTTGTCGCACCTCGACAGTGCGGTCATACCGAAATTTTCGATACCGAAAAATGTCATACCGTTGTCGTACCGAAAATTCGGTATATTGAAATTTCAGCATACCAAAATTTTCGGTATGTCAATGTTACATACCGATAACGTACCGGAATTTCAGTATATACCGGTATACCAATAATATTTTTAGTATACCGAAAATTTTTCGGTATACCGGTGTATTTTTCCGGTATACCGGAAATATTTCGGTATACTGAAATTTTCTATATTTTCATACCTTTATCGTACCGAAATTTTGATACCGTACCGAAAAATTCAGTATACCAAAAATTTTGATAAAATCGATATTTTTCGATACGATAAGTGCAGTATACCAATATTTTCGATATTTTCTCCCCAACGTGAGACTGTATTGTGCTTTTCTTATTTTTACATGACATTATAGCGGGCCCCACAGGAGGAATCAATCAAATGATTTAAGTTTCATAATCCAGCTACTTTATTCAAAATGAGGTTCGAGATTCGTATTTTTCCTTCCTAACATGTTTTGTCTGCAAACGGATATGACATTTTATTTTAGTCTGTCACATCGTATATATAATGAAACAAATTATAAAAATAAAATATGAATTTGAATGCAGAAAAAGATAATGATCCAAGCTATATGGATTTTGAGTTATATAAATGGCGATTTAGTGGTGTTTTGAAACACTTTAAACAGCTTTTATAAGCACTTATTTTCAAAGCTTTTTCTCACAATTTTTGTAAATAAGTGCCTCTAAAAACTATTTTAAATGTTTCAAAACACACATTTAATTAAGCAGCTCAGCATTCACTAGCCTCATCTGATAGAGTTACTTCCACTCCGCCTCTAGTATTGCAGGATTTGAAATTTGGAGCAGAGAAAATAAATTTAGATTGGTCGGTTTATATAAGCATTTTTTATATATGTATAAAATTATTATTGAAGATTACATTTGTATAAATTAATTATTAAAGAGCTCACAACCAGTGTTTTCAGAACCGACCTGATCGGTTCAACCAGCTAAATTCAGAATGGTCATTAATCCGGTCCAAACTGCTTCAAACACATTTTGCAGGTTTAACTGGGAAAAATCGATAACCGATTGAACCATTTAAAAAAAAAAAAAATTAATTCATTTATGAATAAAGTTTAGTTTTGCTTTCAAGTTGTCTTTCTCACCTAAATATTTTGGAATTAAAATTGTTTTTAACTTCTTTTTTTTACCCTTGTACCTTAATATGTTTTGAGAAATCATAATGGACTATGGTGTATGAATTGTACATTGACTAGAGTTGCTTTGTGTTATATTATTTATAACTCTGTTGTGCTATTTTAATGTGGATTTTATAATTTTATGAGTGCATATATATTTTTGTGTGATTGCGATGCATGAGATATTAAAAGTCTATTTTTTTTTAAAAGTATATATATATATATTTATTTACAGGGATATTTTGACGGTTGGATCACAATTTAATGTGAATTAAAAGTCTAAAGTTTTGTGTTATATTATTTATAACCCTGTTGTGCTATTTTAATGTGAATTTTATAATTTTATGAGTGCATATATATTTTTGTGTGATTGCGATGCATGAGATATTAAAAGTCTATTTAAAGTTTTTTTTTTTAAAAGTATATATATATATATATATATATATATTTACAGGGATATTTTGACGGTTGGACCACGGTCCAAGGTCCGACATCTAGTGTTCACTTCAATTTGATCGACAGATCAATTAAAAAAAACACTACTGATGAGCCCGTAAAAAAAAAAACTCAACTCACTATTGTTCATTTCAAACGTGTTTGGTGGTCTTTTTATTTTGAAATAAATGGGATTTTATAATTGTTTTCGTTATTAATAAAAAAATATGGAAATTGTTTTGCAATTTCTAGAAGATTATGACACTTATTTATTACAATTGTTTCTGTAATTTAATTTGGGGTATGTTTATGGCATTTTAGATTAACGTGAACTATTTTTCTCGCATATCACAGTCATATTTATTATTATTTTGCATAAAAATTATATTTATTTAAAAAATGCTCATTTTTTTAATAGTAACAACGCATATGCATAATAGTGATATTTAAAGAAAAAAAAGTTCATATAAACTTGAGTTCATATAATTTTTTGTCTTTAAAAATGTATAACAAATCCAAAAATAAATATCCTTGTTGTTTGAATTTGCCATTTAAATCAGAATATTATCGAGGGTTTAAAGGATTGACTAGGGCATTTTTGCCATATAATTATAGAAAAGTCCCATTTTTTAGAAAGGGTACTCCATATGTTAAAAAGGGGTCAAACAGATTCATTCTCCTTTTCTAAAAGTTCAGTGAAATTATTTTAAAGTAGACAAAGTCTAGGATATAAATTTGTATATATACAAATTTCAATTGAGACTTAATTTCACTTTATCCAACTTATTCTTGACCCGCTTGATCGGGTCATCTTAGACCCGCAAATTAATTAATTTCCTAAATTGATTGATTTATATCTATACAAATTTATACAGTAGACCTAAATATATATAATAGTTTATCTTTGGAATAAATTCAAATATTTTTTGAGTTGTAAATAATTTATTGATATATAAGAAACTATAAAAAAAATACTCCCTCCGTCCCGGAATACTTTGCACCAATTTTTAGGCACAAAAATTAAGAAAAAATACTTTATGGGGATAGTAAGTGTGTATGAGGGGTAATAAGTGTGTGTTGTAAGATTATAAGTGGAGAAGAGTATGTACAAAAATGGGTGTCAAAGTCTTATGGGACGGACCAAAAAAAAAAGTGTCTTTAAAATTTTCCTGAGAATGAGGAGGAGTATTTAATAATTGTAGCCAAACTTCTCTTATTTCTTGTATGATACATCATTATGCCATATAAGTGGGCTAAGTCTTGTATGTCTTTCGATTAATCGTCAATTCATAGTCGTTTTAAAAGCGTGTAATTTGTTATGTTGAAATATGCGATTTATTTATACAGAAAAGTGCAACTGTTAATGTAGGAACATAGTTGCATGCTTCTGATTGAAATAGTTGCACGTTTCTATTAGTTGCACGCTTCTAAAATACACTATGAGTGTAATGTGCATCCACGTGCACATGAGACCCACGCCATATAAGTGATGATTGATGAAGCATACAAAGTTTATCAATCTTACAAACTTTTTTAATAAATAAGTCCGAAATTCAGTTTTGATTATACAAAGTAAAAAACATATTTTCCAGTATAATCCCAACACCAATTCTATACAAAAAAAAAAAAAAATCGGAAATAAATTGTTTTTCTCTAGCCTAACTATTGTACAAGTTGCGAGTAATCGATCACATATGTTTGTGGTGGTGAGAAATGGTCGATTTCACTATCAACATAATTTTGTGACACCATTACCAAATTGATCGGTTCATATTACCTGACCTGTTATTCGTTAACGTTGTATTTTAGAATTGCACATGGAACTCCTTTTACCCAACCATGTTATAAAGAATAAAATTTTCCCACTTTTGAGAGTTGCGTGCATTTTACGTGTTCCTCTTAACAGTTTATTTTGGACCATAAGTCTTTTCCATTTTGTCTACTTTTAATATTTTTTTAAAGAAAAGAACCTACCATTTCTGTAAATATCTAAAATAAATATTGGTATATGCTTGTTGAAATTAAAGAACTAAAAAATATTGGGTACTTACCCTCTAATTATATGGAATTGTACTATACATTTCCAGACATATATGCACCCTAAATCTACACTAGCAGTAGCATGCACTAGCACGGAGAGTGGCCATGATGTGCGTTATATTTGCACGATTCAGTGTACACAAATTGCATCTCTCAGTATAGTATTGTTGGGATATATTAGTTTTGATGAATTATGCCAAAACATTATCAACTTGTGTTATTGAAGCTAATTTACAGATAACAAGTTGAGGGGGAACGAGAGAACAAATTGAGGGGGAACTCACGGAATCAGAAGAAGATGATCGAGATCAGACGAGGCTGCAGACGAGACTGATCGAGATCAGATGAGTTAGATGAGTTCCGAGTTAACTGATGAGCTGTGCAAAATCAGAAGAAAAGAAAAGCCAAGCCAGCTGATCAGAAGAATCAGAAGGTCAAATGATCAGATGACCAAAACTGAACTGATCAGGAGACTAGATCAGATGACCGGATCAGAAGAGAAGGTTGCAGATCTGAAGAGGAGCAGATGAGATTGATCGAGATCAGACGTGATCGAGATCAGATATGAAGATGAGCAGATGGTCAAGATCAGACTTGATTGAGACCAGATGTGTTAACCTGATATGCTAACCTAATATGCTAATCTGATGAACTAATCTGATGCAGATAAACCGATATGTGACTGATGCTATATCGATCCGATCATAGAGTCGATCGATCAAAGAGAAGAAACCAGATATCGAAACCGTAAATGCATACCAGATCTGAAGAGAAGTCATCCGAAGTCATGTTCACTGAGAATCGAACGCCATCATGATCGATTAGCTCGAAAAGTCAAGTGACTGAGGGTCGATTGTTCGAAGATAAGAAGAATCGAACTCGGTCCGAAAGTGTCAAGATACCTAATCGCATAAGGTCCGATCAAGAGAAGTCACCAAGGCTCGATAGATCCAAGACTAAGAGAATCTGAATGATTCCAAGGCGAGGAATCTGAGGAATATATACCAAGAATTAGAATCGGTGACGTGGACCAATGAGAGGAAGACAACCAAATTTCTAAAAGTCGCAAAAATTCTTAGAGAGAATAGTATGGATTTGAATGTGATTCTCTCCAACGGTAACATTCAAATCCACACTATAAATACAAGTTCTTCCTTCATTATCAAGCGTGGAAAAGCGGAAATGAGAAGATAGCAACGATGCTCTGAGCCAAAGAGAGTTAAGCTTTCCTCCCTAGAACACAAGTCTATAGATATACAAATATATTCAAAGAGTGTTCTAGAACCCAACCTAAGCAACCCACGATGTATCTTAATCTTAGAGAGATTTTTCCCAACCTTAAGATTGAGGCTAAATCATTGTAAGGGAAAAATCTCACCATAGTTGGAGACAACACCAAAACCAAACCCCATGGTGAAGTGAGGTAGTTGTTAGGCAATCCCGAGTGAGGGTGATAAGTCCCGCTGGAGTGTGAACTCGTTAAACATCTCAGAGGGCAATCCCGTGGAGGGTGATAAGTCCCGAGGCGAACCCGAGAGAGGGTTATAAGTCCAGTTCGAGTGTGAGCTCGGTAAATATCTATAGGCAATCCCGTGGAGGGTGATAAGTCCCGTTGAAGGAATTTCCTTAGGAACAGGGAGAGTGGATGTAGGAGCTTGAGTCTCCGAACCACTATACATTGTTGTGTTCTTTACTGCTTTACGTTCTTATCTTGTCATATGCACTCGATCATAAGCAAAACAAAACACACATATCATTCTTAAAAGCAAAAAATCTGGAATCACTCTGCCCTCACCCCTGTTTTATATGCATCGAACTTAATGTTTTCGCTTCCGCACGCGCAAAATGGGTTTTCCCACCCGGGACCATCAAGTATAATTCTGAAATACACTATAATTAATACATGGTGTACTTGAATGATTTAGGCCTAGCATGAATACTTCATGAGCTGGTCCATGGAGTTTAGTAAATATCCCCTAATATGTAGTAGCATATCACAAACTCTAGTGTGAAATTTGTTTATTGTATGAAATTGATATTATTATACTTATAAATTAATACAAAAAATATTTAATATTAAAATATTTAGTTTATAAGTGTAATTGTATCAATTGATAAAAGTTATGATATTTGTTTAAATAAGTGTAATGATATAACTTTCATACCGTGAACAAGTTTCACTGGAAACTCACTATATATATGTGTATGTGTGTGTGTTTTGTAGTTTTTAAAAAGCAGGGATAATTTGTTTCTTATTAATTAGGTTTATATAAAAAAAACTTAGATTTCCAAGCTAATTCACACGTTTTTTGTATTCTTTGGAGAAATAAAAAAAAGATTCTATATTTTTTGAATTTTTTATAAAAAAATTAATTTATTAAATTCATAAAAGAACAATGCCGGTATGCCACACAAGAAAGAACCTCACATGTGAAAAAAGAGAGGTGATAAATTAAAGAAAAAGCCACATAAGCAATGACGTGATGATCTACCTTCAATTACTAGACCAAATTATCGTATTATGTAAATTTACAAAAACATTTTCAAAAGGTGAAAACGGTACCTTTAAAAAAAAGTAGAATTAATGGCGCAAGTAAATTCCAATCTCCCTAATAAATATAAATTTCGTGGGATATTACAAAACTCCCTTAACATGCGGAATATGTGTTAGTATATAAATATTTTATAGTAAAATAATTAATAACAACAAATTAATTAATACTTTTTAATATAACAAATTATACCCTTTTAAATATATAAATTAGTTGAATGGTTTGTTGTATACAATTAATATATATATATATATATATATAATTTAAATGTTATTTGTAAAATATCAGTATTTCAAATTTACGAAAATATTGATGCATATGTTAGTATTGAATATCTGTGAAAAAAATTGTCAAAAAATATAATTTATTCATAATAATTTGACTTTTTTTCCTTCCATTTAGTCATTTTATATGCAAATAAGTGGTTATAAAAATAGGTGGGCCAAGAAGAAATATCCAAGCAGTTGTACGTAGGGAGTGTTTATAAAAACTTATGGTTTTAAAGAAGTGATTAAAATTAATGATTATGAGAAAAATGATTCATAGTAAAAATTGATAGTGTTTGTAAAAAAATACAAAAAAAATGTTGATAGTGTTTGCAAAAAAAATTCAAAAGTTTTAAAAAAAGACTAATAATCTACTAAAAGCAGCCTCTTTGAAACTTATAATTTATAGCTTATGTGAGCTTATTTAACCTACTAAAAGAGAAATAAAACACTTCAAATTATTTTTGCACACAATTCTAGGTGCCTATAATCACTTATAAATTTTTAAAAACACCCAATAATAAGCCCTAAAGATCAATTTTCTAAATTGGGCTCAAAACCTGAGGGCATAAAAATTAGTAATTGATTTGCGATATGTCTAAATAATATACTAGCAACTAGACAGCTCCTCCAAAAAAATGAGTGAATCCTTGCGTAAAATAGGCTGTAATGTTTTGTATTTAGTGAATCCAAGTAATTACTTGTTTACTGGATTGGTACTAAAGAATAATAGTGACATTTAATAAATGACTACTTATAACAATATGACTTAACATTTCGTTGATAATGAGTCAACCCAACAATAATTTACTTTTGGATTGCTACTGAAAATGCTTGTCTAAGTGAGACAATCATTATAGGCACGAATATTAGACTATGGACACACGATGACAAAATCGTCATTTCGTATTTGACCAAATGGCCAAAGTGCCATTGAGAATTAAGTGGGTCTCATATGCATACAGATGCATCGTATATTTATAGTGCATTTTATAATTATGCAATTGATTGTTATAGTGAAAAATATAATTTATTTACACTGACTCGTGCAATTATTTTTCCATATAAATAGTTGCACAGTTTAGTGTAAATAAGTTACATCTTAAAATATAACAAGTTGCACAATTCTCTATATGTGCACGGTGCACCTGGATGCATACAAGATTTAGCCTTGTAAATTATATTCCTAATTATTTTTATAAATTAATATTAAATATTATAATTATTAATTTATAAATATAATTACATAATAATTGATGAGTATTATGTTATTAGTTTATCTATATACTTATTTAATAACAAAATGTTATATAAAATAATTATTACTAATTTTGTCATAAGATTTTAAAACCTTAACAAATATCACCTAGCTCAAATGATAAAGTTAATTTTATTTTATCTTCTTAGCATGCTAGAGGTATAAAGTTCAATTCTCCATGCTTATAACACATTTTATTAATTTTATTTTGAGTATTTTTAAATTATTATTATTTTTGAACAAGATCTATTTATAAATATCCAATAATACAATATTATTTAAAAAATAGAATTACATTTAAAAAAAATATCATAAATTTGTCATGAAATTTTAAAAATTGCATGTAAATTGTATTTAATATGAATATATTTTTTCTTGCAATAAATTATTTTATTCATTTTTTATTGCTTGTTTGGATTTGACACGGGTTTCAATAAGGAAAATTTTATTAATACTTGAAGGGGATAAATTAGCTTTTTGAAAAATGTGTTTTAAGCAACTTAAATGAATGAAACCAAAAGAAATATATATTTTTTATGTAATTATTAATGTCATGAGATGTAATTGAATGATATTTGTAATGGATAGTTTGAAACAATAAAATTATTTTATTGCTACTTGGGGTATTTGAAGAAAAAAACAAGGACCTTTTTAGATTTATGCAATCTAATTAAAGACTAAGAGAGTACTATAAATATATTAATCTATGATTATTTGTATAATTTATATATTTACTTGTATAATTATTTAATATATATGATATGGATTTAAATTGTTTAGTCAAATTACTATAATCTGTATGTATTATTGATATTGAATTTAAATTATTAGTTGACATTATTTGTTAAAATGTAAAACGACACTAGGTTAGTTGTGATAAAGCTCGATACCCATGATTTTAAGCTAAAATACTAATGAGGACAAACACATGACAAATGATGTTGGTTCTCAAAATGATGCGACTTATCTATTTTTGAAGTTTTAGAGAAGACAATTTTGAGTAATGATACCATTAACAAGAGTTAGAGATAATTAATCACTTAGAACTTTGTACTTTCTTAAGGAGACGAATTTTCAATCATGGACATTTGTATATTGTCATGTTCGATTTGAATTTTTTTAATATGTGATAAGAATGACGACAATATGTGATTTATAAGTAAATAATTAAAATATTGTAAGAAAAATATAATACATTTCAACTTTAAATTATTTAGCAATGTAAACCTTTTCCAACATGTTCCTTCAACCTCTTTTCTACATCTAATTTAAGAGTAAACTATGTTCACAAATTGTGCATTACATCAAAATGGAAAAGAAAATGATCATGTAATATACAAAAAATGTTAGTATAATTATGGATAAAAGAATTCTACTTTATTTAACACTAAAATAAAATATAATATCTATTTTATACTCACAAACTGTGTAATATATAGGTGATATACTAATAAGTATAATGATATAAATTTTATGATGGGAGATTAATTATTCGCAGCAGGTCTGCTCTTGCTATACATTTGGTGGCGCAACATCGAATTAAAGTTGCAATAATTATCATGATTTGTTTTCTAGAATATAAGTACAGTATTGATATCATCATCATCCAATAATATTATCAAGATATATTTGACTAATTATCAAAAGAGCAGATTGCATTACAATAATTTTCATCTATATAATATAATATTCTAAAAGTCGCTGCAATATCATGTACCCATCATTGCTAATAATATTATTATGATCTTTATGTTCACAGTTGAAGGAATTGAAAATAATATATATTAACATTATTATTTTTCTCTAAATGATAAATCTTTGTTCTTGCTTATCATTTACATGACAATGGGCAGGACGACGATAATTTTTCTTGAGGGGATCCAATTAATAAAAATAATAATACTAGCAACATATTAAAATATTTACTTTACGAGTCCAACAAATAAAACATAATAATTCTGAAAATAAAATCATAAGTAAAATCGTTGTAATAAAAAAATGGTAAAACAACACTAAAAAAAGAAGAAACTTAGGAATTTGAGTGAAATAAGATCATAAATAAAACAGTTGTAATGTAAATTTGGTAAAAGCAACACTAAAAAGGAAGAAACTTTAAAAAACAGAACTAACTACTTGCTTGAATCCAACACACATCATCTTGAATAGAATGCAAAAAGCTCGCCACTAACCCAACCTTACAAGTTACAAGCAAATAACATAATTGATTCTCATAAATATATATTAACTAAAAATAATAAAAAAACTCAGGGGCCCAGTGTCCCTATTGGCCCTTGAGTAGGGCCGTTCTTGACAACGAGAGAGTTTTGTGTTGGACAGTTTCATATGTGAGATAAATTTTAAATTTTATTTTTAAATCATATTTACCTTTTAAAATGTATTTGATTAATGGGACTCGGGTGTGTTTGTTTTCCAATTATCACGGACAGACTTTGAATTTTACAATTTCACATACTCATTTAATACGGGTATATTTGTTTCGGGGCTCACTCGGATGGACTTAGAACTTTGCAATCAAAGTCACATACTAGTTAGGGATTTCAAAATCCAGTTTTCAAATCAACTCCTATAAAATATACCTATACACCTATTTTTACAAAATTCAATACAATCATATTATCACTTTTCTTCCACCCACTTATTTTCTCTCCTACTTTTCTTTCACCCAATACAATATAATATAATATCAATCACTATTACATATTGATTTGACATAAAGCAAAAATCCCACTCTATCAAAATCTCAAAACAAACACATACTTTTACTATTCATCAGGATTTTCAAATTCATAGAATTTCGAAGTCATTACTTTCCCCGCACATCAAAATCCCGAAACAAACATACCCACAAGATAGAGACTAGGATTTTAAAATCCAATTTAAAACCTATCTTAAGCACTACTTTTGCACCTATATTCCCACTAATAATAATATTATCACTTTTACACAATTTCCAACACAATACTCAATCATTCAATCATTACAATAATAATATCATAATACAAATCAATCAATAATTTTACAATCCTATAAAATCTCAAAACAAACATACAATTTTACTATTTATTGAGATTTTAAAATCCTAGATTTTAAAGTCCAAAATTTCTCCAATCCACTGTAAGCCTAAAACAAACATACCTATTCTATATAATATAAATAAATAAAATCTGTATCATGGGTGTGAAATTGTCTTGTACACATTCTATAACAATTCATAGCTAAAATAAGAAACTTATTTTTTTTTCTCGCATAAGAAACAAAAGATTTCCCTTCTATTATCTAATTATTGATGTTATAACAATTTACAGCTAAAGAAATGAAATAAATAAATATATAAATATTCACCTTTTATATTAATGGAAAATAGTAATAGAGGTAAGAGACTATTAGAGAGGATGCTGAAAGCTAGGAAATAATAAACATAAATTCTCTTATGAAATTTAATATATAATAAAATTGATAACATCACACTTATAAACATTAACGGACACACTAAGAGACAAGGTGCAATTGTCACACCTCAAATTTTATTGTGAAATACCATATATACTCCTTAAATTTTTTTAAAATTCCACATATATATTTATTATTACAAGAAAATAGAAATTTACCTACAAAACTTTTCAACAAGCTTAAACAAGTTTTAACAATATTTTTTTTTGTGTAAATCGTGAGAATTGTCCACAACTTGTCTACAAAATTTTCTAATCAGGTAGACATTTCAATCCTTAAATTACCTACAAACAATTTCCCCACGAAAAAGTAATTCATATGTAAATTTATTTGTAGATAATTTCAAATTACTCCAAACTACAAATAGGTAATTTGTTTATTTACGAAATTTACATTTGTGTAAGCAATTTGCTTGTAAGTAATTTGTTTACCATTAAGAATTCGTAAGCAATTTGTAGACAATATGTTCCTACTAAAATGTTAAAAATCCATGAGCAATGCTCGCTATTTAAGAACAAAATTATAATATTAGAAAATTTTATAGCTATGTTAAAAAAATTTGTCGCCAATTCACAATTTTTTGGTAGTGTAAAAATTTGTCACGATGATAAATGATTGATTATTTAATAAACTGTCATAATCAATTATTTATTCAAAATATTAATTAATTATAAATTACTTTTTATTGAATTTTTTTTATCGATTTTTGTTTTTTGCCCTGGCTGGACTACATTCTTGCGTCTGCCCCTGCTTATAAATTAATACAACTACTTTTATAAATCAATACTTATAGCATTTAATACTTTAATCTAATGTATAAGTATAATGATAATTTATAAGTGCAATGAAATAAATTTCAACGAACACCTATTCAAATGAAAAAAAGAGTTATACGCTATAGAAAGATACTGGTGAATTTTATTCTATATATGGAGTAGTCATTAACTCAAATTCCCACTCAGGGCTTGATTACAACAAGGCTCCATCCCTGTTTGTAGGAGACTAGCTACGACTTGTCTTGCTCATTCATAAACATTTTTCTTCACACTTTGACAACAATTGATTGAAATATCTTCTGAAAACATCTACTCCTTTCACGATTGAAAATGAAACTATTTTAGACATTATTTGGTTCTTTTTAATCCACACACATTCAGATAAGGTCTCATTTTAGAATCGGATCTAATCATGCGTGATTGTAGTGTTGAATTTCATATTGTTCACGTAGTATATTATAAGGTCTCAATCTTGAGTAGTATACGAATGTAGTATATTGTACACAACTTTCACCCGTGCATAATATTAGATATTTTTATTTAATAATATTAATTGCTTTTATCGAATAATATTAATTATTTTTATAAAATAATATATGTTTTTATTTATTTAATATTATTAGATTTACACCAAATGCACATGATACTTGCTGTCTCCTTTTCCACTCACACCATATAGTTCTAGTGGTGAAGGACCATTTTGCTTACAATCGGCCTCTACCATTCTCTTACAAATTACTTAATAAGTACTTATATATAGGTAGGGGTGTAGTCACTTCCACACCTTTCATTTATTAGGAGTGCTTAGTGAAATTATAAGCAATACCGTAAGAAAATAAGGAATTATCTATGAAATTGACTACGAATTTTTTTTAATAAAAATAATTCAATTTTTAAATAGTGAAGATTGTTTGCGATTTGTCTATAAATTTTTAGAATTTTAATAGATAAACAAATTACTTATGAATAAATTGTCTATACATTTGTAACTTTCATTTGACAAATTTAATTATACAAATAATTCCCTAAATAATTTATATTTTCGTAGAAACTTATATTTATAATTTAAAAATGACATACTCCTATATGATCAGAAAATTACGTAGGCAAGTTATAGACAATTGAAACTATTTAAGGACAATATTATTTTCGTCAAAAATTTCGTAAGTAATGCACTATTTTCTTGTGGTGGAATAAATGAGAAAGGAATGAAAAGAAATTAAAATCATACTTGATTATCTAGTTGAGATCTTTGGTGGATTACATGCTGAAATCAAAATTATGGTAGTGTAATTTCAAAGACATGCTAAAACTTTGATTACTTCACCCCGCAAACCTTCCCCACCAAGAATAGAATTGTTCTATATAATTTTTTTGGACTATTTTTAGTATCATCTTTTATTGTCTAAAATTGTTGTGCTGTGATATATTCTTTAAAGTTTGGTGTAACTACGTTGATAGACCATGTTCTAATGTGGTGTTTTTTCTATTTTTAATAATCAATTGCAATAGTTCATTCTATTACCGGGCACGTGACAACATCATTGTGTTTTGCTGTAGACTAGAACCACAAACATCACAAGAGGGGATCACCCGAAATTGCAACTTGGAACCGTAACCGTACCCAGAACCGCAACCACCACAAGAGGGGGAACACCACCGCACCATAAAGGAAACTACCACAAAAGAGAATAATTTTTTCCTCTCCGTGTCTCAAACCCAAGACCTCGGGTCTCAGGTGATGGAGCTCTAACCATTTAAACTATCCACGCTTGACTGCCACGTGTTTCTTGTTATTAATTAAGATAAAATATATTTCACTTTTCATAGAACAAACACACGATAATTATTTTATATTCTCCAACTAAATAGTGTCAAAAATATTTAATTTATCACCGGATAAATATTCGAAGACTTTTTTATATATTATTTGCAATATTAATGTTTTCCACTAAAGCAAAATAATGTATAATAAAAAAAAAAATATTTCATATAAAAACTCAAATTTCAGAAAAGTAGAATCAGTTCACCATGAAATGTTCATCGACTTTTGTTTTGATCGAATCATAGCATAACACAAATAATATTATGGTGCTTGACTGAATTTGAACCTCCTCGAATGATATGGGATATAGCTTAGAATTAAATTCCTCCTACAACTTATGTCTTGTTCTTTGCACTTGTTTATTGAAAAGCAAATCTAAAAGTTCAATGCTTGGATGTAGATTTTTTTTTTCATTTTTTCTTTCAAAAGTTATTCTTCCTCCATTTGCAATACTGTTGACTTAAAGTATACAGTAAAATCTTAATACTGTTACTACCTCCATCCCGAAATACTTTGCACAATTACTGTTTCGCTCGTGTTTTAGCGAGCGAATTTTTTATTACTATTTGAAATGATAAAGTAATTTTAAGATATGCGTATGACAGAGGAGGGGTAAGACTATCATACCCCACCTTAAAAGTCAATTTATTATTTCAAATATTAATAAATAACTCGCACGTAAAAACACAAACAAAAAGCAAGTGTACTAAGTCTTTTGGGACGAAGAGAGTACATAAAATCTACGGTAAAAGGAAAAGATTTTTTTCCCAAAACTTGAACAAATAAAAATATGAACGAACTCTCTGTCATAGATATGACAACATGTCAATATCAATATAATTGCTTTCTAATAATATAATGGACATTGCATGCAATAATATAATATTTCCTCCGTCCCAAAAGAAATGTGTATGTTTACTGTTTTTACGTATTTTTGTGAGCGAGTTTTTTATTAGTATTTAAAATAATAAAATAATTTTTAAAGATGAATGCAATAAATGAGAGGTAGATCTATAATACACCTCTTTAAAAATCACTTTATTATTTAAAATGCTTATAAACAACCCGCTCACAAAAACTCAATAATAAAGGTGGTGTACACATTTTTTTGGGACGAAGGGAGTACATATTGTTGGGATATTTTAGTTTTAATGAATTATGCCAAAACATTATCAACTTGTGTTTTTGAAGCTAATCTACAGATAACAAGTTAAGGGGAAACGAGAGAACAAATTGAGGAACTCAAGAAATCGAAGAAGATGATCGAGATCGACGAGGTCAAGCAGACGACCGGACGAGATCGATGAATTAGATGAGTTCGGAGTTAGTACGATAGAAACAGCAAAATCGTAAGAGAAGAAAAGCTAAAGCCAACAAATCGGAAGAGAAGGTTGCGGATCGGAAGATGAGCGAAGAGATCGATCAAGATCGACGTGATCGAGATCGAGATATGAAGAGGCAGATGAGATCGACGAGATCGACGCGTGATCGAGATAAGATATGATAACTCGATATGCTAACCCGATCTGGATGACCGACGCTATCCCCGAGATGATCCTCGAAGATATGTTGATCCGATCAATCGAAATGACCCGGATCAGTAAGAAAGAAATCGATAACGAAATCGATGTGACTGAGGGTCGGGATGTCCGACCGAAGAAGAGTCAACTCAAGAAACCCGGAAGGTCGAGATGCCTCGATCGATAAGGTCCACAAGAGAAGTCTCATTAATCGATAACCTCAAGGCTCGACAGAATCAAGATCCCGAGACTCGTAAGAAATCAAGAATATAGCCAATTCAAATTTGACGTGGACCAATGAGAGGAAGACGATAAGCCCGAAAAAGTCGCAAAAGCTACTGTATAGTATGGATTTGAATGTGATTCTTCCAACGGTAACATTCAAATCCACACTATAAATACAAGTTCTTCCTTCATTCAAAGCGTGTGTGTGAGAATGTAGCAAAACGCCTACAGAGCTAAGAAGATATATACTCAAGCATTCCCACCATGTAACACGAGCAAGAAATACACGATATATTCAAGAGTGTTCTACCCTAGATCTAAGCACAAAATGTAATATCCTAGCTTAGAGAGATTTTTCATCCTAGCATTGAGGCTAAAACAAATGTAAGGAAAATCTCAACCTAGTAGGGAAACCAAACAAACCTTTACCCAAATCAACTTTGATCGGTTAAGTTTGTAGGTGAGTGTGAACTTCGGTAAACATCCAAAGAATCCCGAAGGGAGGGTAGGCAATCCCGTGAGGAGATAAGTCCCGCTTTGAGTGTGAACTCCCAAACATCTATAAAGCGATCCCGTGAGGGTGATAAGTCCCGTTTGAGTGTGAACTCGGTAAACATCTGTTGGGTGTTGGACTAACACGTTAAACTAAGTCCAGTCGGTTAGGTTGGTTAAGTCGGTACCCCTTGTGTTAAGGGAAGAGTGGATGTAGGACGGGTTTCGTCTGAACCACTATAAAATCGTGTGTTCTTTACTGCTTTATGTTCTTACTTACCATATGCATTCGATTATAAGCAAAACAACACACATCGATCTTAAAAGCAAAAAATCTGGAATCACTCTGCCCTCACCCTTGTTTTTATATGCATCACATGACATGTTTGTGTTGGGGAATAAGTTGCACGGATCTATTCGGGATAAATATTTAAATACAAATTTAATTCTTATAATTATTACTAGCATGAATTAATCCTATATTAATTCAAATAATAATCCAACAACAAATCATGCATATAAACAATTCACGTAAAACCTACGCATGCGGAAATTTTACGAGTTTAAGTGAACATACCTCTCGGGACGGCAATGGTCTTGTTGATTAGACACACCAAAAGAACTTCCCAAGTATTCCCTTAATCCTTGCTCGACTATCCGGAGGTAGGACACTTGCGGACAATTAACAAAAAGGAAAATAAATTTTGTTGCACCACCTTTGTGGATTTACTAATTTTTCCAGCACATGGAATTGTACTTGGGAATGAAAGAATCATCCCCTATTTATAGAGTAGAGGTGGTCGAAATTTTAGGGCAAAAACAATGTGGGAAAATCTTTTCTTGAACTCCAAGAAATCTTGAATATATCTCCTATATTCTTTTTCCCATAATTATAATATTTCACAAAATCCCACCTACTCTTTGTTATGGAGTATTTTTCGAAAAATATAGGACAAGAATCCAAGATTTGGATCTTCTTGAATTTAGGAGATATTCTTGTATTTCAAGAAATACGTATCTTTCATAATATCTTTTCAAGAAAATCAAGAAAATCTTTTTTTCCCCATTTTTCTCAAAAATTCGAAATATACTATATGGATGACTAAGTGGGAGATTTCTTGAATTTAATAAGATAATCTTGTATTCCAAGAATACATATCTTCATTCCATAACAAAATTCAAAGAAAATCTTTCTCCCCTTTTAATCCATAAATTTCGAAAAAAATAGAAAAATAAGGCAACAATATTTATTTTATTTTAAACACCTTTTTCAGTTATTGGACTTTATGTTGGGCTACTTAGGGGACCTTTAGGAGAATTAAGATTGGACCTTCCAATGGATCTTGAATTATCAATACCGAGCCACAATATTATTCAAGCCCATAAATATTAATTAATCCCACTACATAATTAATATTGCACTATCCATCTTAACCCATATTACAGTCAATATGGCTCCTAGTTATTATTTCCCGTGTTTAAGATTATCGAACCCATTAATTAATTCAAGCCACTGAAATAGCTTTCCATTAATTAATATATTTTGTCCTTGGTTAAGGAACGGTTCAACATTATTACTCATACCGGAAACTAGTTCCACTTGCAAGATTTGGTATGATAAAACTTATGAACCTCCTCCCAAGGGCAAATCGAACAAAGCATTTTGCACACGATTCTCCGTGATAAATCTTAGCAATCACACGTGACCAATAATATTGCCCAAGATAAAAAGTATTGAATCTCGTTGATTCTCTACCCATGATAAGTCAAAGCAATAGTTACCAACCACACGTGGTCCAATCTGAGCCTTACACCTCAACCTTTCGCGATGGGTTGTTCATTTCTATCTAGGTCGTGAATTGCGTTTTTTTAGTTACAAGGGATATGATAATTTAATCTTCGTGATCCGCATCACTAAGTTAACTACAATGTAACACGCATCAATTATTGAACAATTATGCAAAGAAATATATGTAACATTCAATCATATTTAAAGCATCGGTGATAAACAATTTATTTCAAAAATAAGTCTCGAAATTGGTTTTGATTATACAAAGTAAAAAGCATACTTTTCAAGATAATCCCAACAAAGATATGGAATGCCTCTCATGTCATCTATCTCCCTTTTGGCTTTAGGGCACATTTTCTTGATAGATGGATTCCATGTCCGAAAGGTACGAAGCCTTTCTTGAATCTGCATGCTAAATAGTTTCAAGACAGTTTAATTTATGTAAAGAAGTTTGTGACAAGCCTATCATCATTTTCTTGCGATCTCGAAAGTGATCTTGATCCCAAGGATGTGTCGGCTTCCCTAAGTCCTTCAAATCAAACTGCTTTTGAAAGCCATGCCCTTACGCCCGATAACACCTTTACATCGCTCCCGGCGATCGAATATCATCTACGATAGTACTAAGAATACCAATGCGCCCGACACGCTTTTTGTACACACAACTTTCGAACTCGTTTTGATCGAACCCATAAGACTTTATAACATGATCAAAATATTGGTTCCAAGCTCGATGCTGTTTGAGTCCGTATATGGACTTCATGAGCTTACAAACTAGGTGTTCTTGGCCTTTTTTCAATGAAGCCTTGGGGTTGTTGCATATAGATCTATTCATCAAGACTTCCATTAAGGAAAAGTCGTCTTGACATCCATTTGCCGATTTCAAAGTCGAGATCTCGAACAATCGATAAGAGAATACAGATGGACTTGAGCATGGCTACGGGCGAAAAAAGTTTCCTCATAATCTATCCCTTCTTTCTGAGTATAACCTTTCGCCACGAGTCTTGCCTTGAAGGTTTCCACCTTCCCGTCCGGTCCTCTTTTTCTCTTATACACCCACTTGCAACCAATGGGTTTGACCCCATTAAGTGGTTCGACTAGCTCCCACACTCTGTTATGATTCATAGAACCCATTTCGCTTTCATTGTTTTTTTGCCAAGAATCAGCATCCTTGTCTTGGATTGCCTTCGGCCATATGTCCACGGGTCCGATTAAGTCTTGTCCCGAATCAAGTCCAAAGACTCTCCTATTCCCATGAATCTCTCGGGTTGTTTCACAACCCTCCCACTACGACGAGGTTCCGGTTGTGTAAGTGTGTCGTTTGGTATGTCATCTTGTACAGTTGGCATTGAGGTTAGCCCCCTTAGCTCATTTAAGGTAATCACACTTCTGGGTCTTCTTTCGTTCATATAGTCTTTCTTCTAAAAATCTAAAGTGGGTGCTTATAACCACCTATTGATCTTCGGGACCATAGAACATACACCCTTTTGTTCCTCGGGTATCCCACAAACAACCTTAATTCCGATCGAGGATCCAATTTCTGGCTTCCTTGTCCAACACGAGACCTTTTTTGGAAAATCCTCATGTGTCTCAAACCAGGCTTTTGCCCTGTCCACAATTCTTTGGGAGTTTTGGGAACCCATTTGGATGGCACCAAGTTCGAATGTAGGTTGCTTCAAGGCATGACCCCGTAATCGACTTAGGAAGATCCGCATAACTCATCATAGATCTAACCATTTCCAAAAGAGTTATGTTTTTCGCTCTGTAACCCCGCTTTTGTTGAGGGGTTCCGGGTGCGATTAATTTGGATGCAATCCTTCATCGATAAGTAGTTCAAAAACTCATCGCCGAGGTATTCGCCTCCACGATCGGATCGTAGAGACTTGATACGTTTTTCCCTATGATTCTCCTCGCTGAGCCTTTTAAATTCTTTGAATTTCTCAAAGGTCTCGGTTATGCTTCATAAGGAAAATATAACCGTACCTTGAGTAGTCATCAATAAAAGTGACGAAATACTCATAACCTCCTCTTGCTTTTGGTTGACATTGGACCACATACATCTGTATGAACGATTTCTAACACTTCTTTGGCTCTATTCCTCGTCTCAGAATGCCCTCTTGGTCATTTTACCCTCCAAACATGATTCGCAGGTTGGAATTGGTTCAACTTGGAGAAACTTCAAAGAACCGCTTTTTACCAACCTTTGGTTCCTCTTTGGATTAATATGTCCCAATCTTAGATGCCATAGAAGTGTCTCTGCTCACGCCGATGAACGTTTTTTTTTCGGAAACAAATTGATGTGTTATAGGATGCATTTCGTGAGTGGTGTGCACATTAATTGTATAGAGATTATTCGACAACGTTCCATGACATAAATTTATCAAAAAGAGAAATGGTAACTACTTTATTAAAAGTAACCGAATATCCATCAAGAAAAAGTTTAGAAACCAAATTAAATTCTTTCTAAAAATTCGAACGAAAGAACATCTCTTAAAATTAAAACTCGGTTTTCAAAAGACAGTGCACTTCTCCCATCGCTTGCACCGCCACTCTCGTGAAGATTGCCCAAAGGTGTGATGAGGACCTCACTCACTAAGTTGCCGGTCCGCCAACCCCGTAAAGTGAAACAAACATGATCGGGGATCCCAGATCCACTACCCATAAATGGGAGGCATACGCCGCTTCAAGTTTCAAATAACTAGTGCGTGAAATTACCTTTTCTTTCCATTCCTTTTGGGTTTGGAACAGGCCGACTCCAATGTCCTTTTTCACCGCAGCTTAAAAGCACTTCCCCAGCCGGCTTGTTCACCCTTTACCTCCTTCACCTTTTTCTTTGCCATTTGGCAACACTTGAGTTCACTTGCTTGTGGCTTTTGTCATTTTTCTTGTTCTTACCACCCTTGCCTAGAAGAAAAGAAGGTCCATTTGACACCAAGGCTTGGCTCTTTTGCCCCAATATCGCCTCCGCCGAGACTAAAGCTTGCAAATGATCGCATCGAGAACTTCGATTATTCATCCGGTAGTTCAAAGATGAACTGCTCAAAACTTTTTCGGCAGAGAGGAGAGGAGCCGAAATCGATTTGGGTCTCGGCGTCGTATTCAAATACCAAGTACCTCAAGTTTATTAAGGTGAGCCATCATCCGGAGAACGTGTTCTTACTTCAGCGTTCCTCCACCATTTTCATAGAGAGCAAGTCCTCATGGTGATCTCGAGCAACACGGTTCTGATGTTGAAACATCGCTTAAGACTAGTCATGATGTCCGCAGCTCTCTCAACGCTCGTGTTGTTGGTGTTGCAACACATCCGACATAGAAGCCAAGATGGTACACTTTGCCATTTCGTTGAACGCTTACCGGTCGATATTCTTTCTTAACCGCTTTAGTTGACTCATCTTTTTGGCTTTTCCGTTTTGAGGTGTAGTGAGAACCCGATTATGGCTTTTTGTGCGTTGAGGACAATAGTAAGTTTACGATTCCAATCAACAAAGTTTTCACCAAGAAGCAAATTGTCTTTAAGTATATTGAATAGTGGATTAAAAGGTTGCGACATGATGAATCAAATAAACAATAATATGCATAAGCACAAATATATCACAAGATTCGATCACATGCATCATATTTAAAATCTCAAAAAAAATATGAACATGCATCAGCCAACATCTCAAAACAATTTAAATAAGCCACGTGGGGTGGGTCATTATTTAAACACATTCAAGCAGGTCACAAACAAGAACGATTATAAACCTTTAATATCCAGACAATATAGTTGGCTCCCCACTTGACCAATATAAAATTAGACAGGACTTTTAGTATATGCATATCAATTTTATACCTAAGTAATAACCATGATTAAATATGCGATTATTATTTCACTTTGAACGAGCCTCATGGGAGGGGTCATCGTCGCCACTAGTAATAATCCACAATCATCCATTTGGAATTCATTCATGTGAAAGCTAACTTTTGACCGTCCCCAAATTAGGGGAATTTCTCCAAAAGAATTCACAAATAAATAAATCATGGAGGTCAAAATTAATTCAATTTTATTATCCTAATAAAATTGTCAATTAATTATTTAAACATACTTAGTAATTTTTTATGGTGAGATTTTTCATTGGGTAACTCTCATGCAAAAACACATTTAAATTAAATAAAGCATAAGATAACACAATAATAAATCAAGCAAAACGGAAAAATAAACATATTGGGCACAAATTATCCAATTGTCATGGTTTGATTTTTTTGACTTGATTTTGAAAGAACGCCGCCTTGAATTTCTCCCACTCGATCGCCCCGAAAAGAACTCCGCCTCGAATGCCACGCCAGCGAGGCTCAAGTACTGGATGCATCAGCCCGCATCCGCCGCCCTTGCTGAAAGCAATCACACCAGGCGCTTCGGGCATGGCCACAGACGCTTGCAAGATCGCCGGGCGACCTTCCGCAGCGCCGCCTGCTTGCCCTTGGTGAGCCCGCAGGCTCGCTGGGCAGCGACAAGCAGACCAGGCAAGATCCGCCTCAAGGCTGGCCAGCCTCGGGCCAGGCTGAATCCGGTAGCGCCGACGCCCCCACGCCAAGGCCTGCGACTCAAGACCTGCCACCTTCCGGCCCGCCATTCGCTACAGACGGGCCACAGGTTCCTAAGTGCCCGCCTGCACGCTGGGCCCCGATCTCAAGGCTGCCTCGGCCTCGCCCCACGCCCAGGCAAGTTCTCATGCTATATCCACATCCACATCGCGTGCCTCCCTTGGCACATTTCGACGACGACGCCGCTCGCCACGCCTGGCTTCGATCTTATCCTTTAATTTCGCGTCCGCCCGCTTTCCGATCCGATTACAATTTATTTACAAAAATAAATAAACCTAGATCTAGACTAGTCTATTACATTGATCAAATCAAACAAATCCTAATCTGCTCGTGGATTTTCTCCACTTAGGCAAAACGAATTCGAACGAATCGAATTAAAAACCACAATTTATATTATGCATATATAAACACATTAAATTCCATGACAATTGGATACCGCAAAAAAGATCTAGCAATTCTACTATCCAATTTTAAATTTAATGACAAATCTAATTAAATTACATTTAAAATTCGTGAGTCCGAAACCAAGGCTCGATACCATTCATTGGGGAATAAGTTGCACGGATCTATTCTAGATAAATATTTAAATACAAATTTAATTTTTATAATTATTACTAGCATGAATTAATCCTATATTAATTCAAATAATAATCCAACAACAAATCATGCATATAACCAATTCACGAAAACCTACGATGCGAAAATTCTCTACGAGTTTACGTGAACATACCTCTCCTGATCGACAATGGTCTTGTTGATTAGACACACCAAAAGAACTTCCCAAGTATTCCCTTAATCCTTGCTCGACTATCCGGTGGTAGAACACTTGCGAACAATTAACAAAAGGAAAATAAATTTTGTTGCACCACCTTTGTGGATTTACTAATTTTTCCAGCACATGGAATTGTACTTGGGAATGAAAGAATCATCCCCTATTTATAGAGTAGAGGTGGTCGAAATTTTAGGGCAAAAACAATGTGGGAAAATCTTTTCTTGATCTCCAAGAAATCTTGAATATATCTCCTATATTCTTTTTCCCATAATTATAATGTTCCACAAAATCCCACCTACTCTTTGTTATGGAGTATTTTTCGAAAAATATAGGGCAAGAATCCAAGATTTGGATCTTCTTGAATTTATGAGATATTCTTGTATTTCAAGAAATACATATCTTTCATAATATCTTTTCAAGAAAATCTTTCTTTCCATTTTTTTCTCAAAAATTCGAAATATACTATATGGATGACTAAGTGGGAGATTTCTTGAATTTAATGAGATAATCTTGTATTCCAAGAATACATATCTTCATTCCATAACAAAATTCAAAGAAAATCTTTCTCCCCTTTTAATGCATAAATTTCGAAAAAAATGGAAAAATAAGGCAACAATATTTATTTTATTTTAAACATATTTTTTCGGTTATTGGACTTTATGTTGGGCTACTTAGGGGCTTTTTAGGAGAATTAAGATTGACCTTCCAATGGATCTTGAATTATCAATATTGAGCCACAATATTATTCAAGCCCATAAATATTAATTAATCCCACTACATAATTAATATCAGACTATCCATCTTAACCCATATTATACCAATATGGCTCCTTGGTTATTATTTCCCGTGTTTAAGATTATCGAGCCCATTAATTAATTCAAGCCAATCAAATAGCTTTCCATTAATTAATATCTTTTGTCCTTGGTTAAAGAACGATTCAACATTATTACTCATACCTAAACTAGTTCCACTTGCAAGATTTGGTATGATAAAACTTATGAACCTCCTCCCAAGGGGGCAAATCGAACAAAGCGTTTCTTGCACACGATTCTCCGTATTAAATCTTAGCAATCACATGTGACCAATAATATTGCCCAAGATAAAAATTATTGAATCTCGTTGATTCTCTACCCATGATAAGTCAAAACAATAGTTACCAACCACACGTGATCCTATTTAAGGAACGAAGATTAAGAAATAACGAACCACTGAGGTCTAATTCTTCCTTGTTCAGTTATGAAGAATTTGTCCTCCCAGGGTCCTATTCAAAGGCATCACCATGCACTAGTGTAATCTCTTGGTCAAGACAAATCAATCTGAGCCTTACACTTCAACCTTTCACGATGGATTGTTCATTTCCATCTAGGTCGTGAATGGTGTACTTTTAGTTACAAGGGAATGTTAATTTAATCTTCTGTGATCCGGGTATCACTAAATTAACTACAATGTAACACGTCTATTTATTGAACAAATTATGCAAAGAAATATATGTAACATTCAATGATATTTAAAAGCATCGGATAAATAATTTATTTCAGTAAATAAGTCCGAAATTCAGTTTTGATTATACAAAGGAAAAGCATACTTTCCAGTATAATCCCAACAGTTTGCTTCAGCACGCGCAAAATGGGTTTTTCCACACAAATATCGGGACCAACAAGTGGTATCAGAGCGGGAGTTCAACAGATCACTAATTTCAAAAGTGATCACCGAATCGATCCATTTTAAAAACCGTCTCACGATCCGATACCTACAAGTGGTATCGAAAGCAGGAGTTCAAAAGTTCACTGATTTCAAAGTGACCACCTGAACTGATCTATTTTAAAACTAAAACCCGATCTCTGTATATTTGCATATATTTTAATGTTTTGGCGTCATTATCAAAAAGGGGGAAATTGTTGGGATATTTTAGTTTTGATGAATTATGTCAAAACATTATCAACTTGTGTTTTTGAAGCTAATCTCTGATAACAAGTTAAGGGGAACGAGAGAACAAATTGAGGGGAACTCAAGAAATCGAGAAGAAGATGATCGCGATCGAGAGGTCAGCAGACAGACCCGATCGAGATCGATGAATTAGATGAGTTCGGAGTTAGGTGATGAAATTTGAGCAAAATCGAGAGAAGAAAAGCTAAAGCCAAAGAAATCGGCAGAGAAGTTTGCGATCGGAAGATGAGCGGAAGAGATCGATCAAGATCGGGCGTGATAGATCAAATATGAAGAGGCGGATGAGACCGATCGAGATCGACGCGTGATCGAGATCGGATATGATAACTGATATGCTAACCTCGATGCGAGATGATCCGATGCTATCCCGAGATGATCCTGAAGATATGTTGATCCGATCACCGAAATTTGATCGATCAGCAAGAAGAATCGATAGCTTTGAGTCAATGTGACTGAGGTCGGGATGTCCGAATTCGAAGAGTCAACTCGGTAAAACTCGAGTGTCGGTATGCTGACGCATAAGGTCCATTGAAGAGAAGTCTGGCTGAATCGATAACTCGGCGGCTCGATAACTCAAGGCTCGATAGAACCAAGATCCCGAGACTCGAAAATCAAGAATATAAATTAATTAGATTCAAATTTAACGTGGACCAATGAGAGGAAGACGACAAGCCCTCAAAAAAAAAAGCCGCAAAAAGCTACGGAATAGTATGGATTTGAATGTGATTCTCCAACGGTAACATTCAAATCCACACTATAAATACAAAGTTCTTCCTTCATTCAATGGTGTGTGTGGAGAATGTAGCAAAAATCATGCTCAGAGCTAAGAAGATATATAATCAAAGATTCCCACCATAGAACACGAGCAAGAAATACACGCGTATATTCAAGAGTGTTCTACCCTAGATCTAAGCACAAATGTAATATCCTAGCTAGAGAGATTTTCCCATCCTTAGCATTGAGGCTAAACAAATGTAAGGGAAAATCTCAACCTAGTTGAAACCAAACAAACCTTTACCCAAATCGGTTTGATCGGTTAAGTTTGTAGAAAGTGAAAAGTAACTTTCGGTAAACATCTAGCAATCCCGGAAAAGAGGGTAGGCAATCCCGTGAGGGAGATAAGTCTCGTTTGAGTGTGAACTCGTAAACATCTATAAAGCGATCCCGTGAGGGTGATAAGTCCCGTTTGAGTGTGAACTCGGTAAACATCTGTTGGGTGTTGGACTAACACATTAAACTAAGTCCAGTCGGTTAGGTTGGTTAAGTCGGTGCCCCTTGTGTTAAGGGAAGAGTGGATGTAGGACGGGTTTCGTCTGAACCACTATAAAATCGTGTGTTCTTTACTGCTTTATGTTCTTACTTACCATATGCATTCGATTATAAGCAAAACAACACACATCGGTCTTAAAAGCAAAAAATCTGGAATCACTCTGCCCTCATCCCTATTTTTATATGCAACACATGACATGTTTGCTTCCGCACGCGCAACTGGTAAGATTCGAGAGCTACTCTGTTCAGCTTTTGGATTGGCTCACCACCCAACAATCTGATCAGCAAATAATCCCCATCACGGGTATGGGTGGCATCGGTAAGACTACACTTGCTAGAAAAGTTTATGATCATTTACTTGTTGTGCAACACTTTGATGTACGTGCTTGGTTAACCCTATCTCAAGAGTACAATGTTAGACAACTGCTTTTACAAACTCTGTCTAGCCTGGTAAAATCACCTGAGGCACTTGTTGGCAAAACTGAAAATGAATTAGGTGTACTATTGCACAAAATTTTATATGCTAGGAGGTATCTAATTATACTAGACGATATGTGGAGCATTGAAACTTGGAACGAGTTAAGTTTATACTTTCCCAGAGTGGAGAAAAGAAGTCGAGTTGTTGTAACGACTAGGCAATCAGATGTGGCTAATCATTTTGGATCGTTGAAACTTGCCTTGAATTTTCTGGATTATGATAGAAGTTGGGACCTTTTTTGTGAGAAGGCATTTGACCAAGGATGTTGCCCTAGTGAACTAGAAAACATCGGACGTAAGATTGCTATCAAATGCAAAGGACTTCCTCTATCAATTGTTGTGATGGGAAGGCTTCTAGGAAAATCTTCAAGGACGCGAGAACATTGGGAGAGTGTGGAGAAAGTTCTAAGCTCAATTCTTAATTCAACAAAGGACAATCTATGCTTCAGCGTATTGTCTTTGAGTTATAGCTACTTGCCTGCCCATTTAAAACCATGTTTTCTTTACCTAGGAATATTTCCAGAAGACCATGAGATCTGTGTATCCCGACTTATTCTACTTTGGGTTGCTGAGGGATTTCTAAACCCAAACAAAAATCCAAGTTTGGAAGAGGTTGCTAAAGGTTACATAGAGGATCTTGTTGATAGGAATCATCTTATAGTTCGTGAGTTGAGTACGACTGGGAAGGTTAAAACTTGTAGCATTCATGATCTTCTTAGAGACTTTTGTATAAAGGTAGCGGAGAAGGATAAGTTTTTCTCTTTATTGAGGGAACTTGACTCACCACGAGATATAGGTGAACGTCGCCTTATAACTCTTAAAACCATTGATGAGGAGAGTCACCACCAATCTTTCTGTACTTTGCAATCAACTACATTTGCACGTTCTGTAATAAGCGAATCTCCGTGTCAGTTGTCTCCAAAATCTAGATTGCTGAGAGTATTTTCTAATGCTTATGGTGGTTCCATTGATGCTCCCTTTCAACAGGTTAATTTGCGGTTCCTTGAGTGCCATAATCCTAGTACATATGACAGGATGTACTCTTACGATCTTCCTTTATCAATATCCTTGCTCTGGAATCTGCAAACATTAATTATTGAAGGTTTGTGGAGTCAAGCTGTTGCACCACGCGAAATTTGGGAGATGGAACAACTTACGCATCTCCAGATCAGCAAGGTCTTTCTACCTAAGCCTCCTCCGTGTGAGAAACAAGATTGAATTGTTTTGCGAAACCTTCAGACACTTCGAGTAGCATACATGTACAAGTGGAGTGAGGAGGCCTGTAAAAGAATTCCCAAAATTAAAAAAATTGAGAATTACTTTTGTCGATTATTTACAGGGACTGGGCAACACAGTAGCAAATAGCTGTTTCTACAATGTTGGCTGTCTAAATAAACTTGAATCACTCCACTTCGATTCCGATGGGCTGAATTTTTCATTGCAGGGCCTCAATTTCAAACTCCCGAATTCTCTCATGAAGTTGTCTTTATCCAAATGCCAACTTAATTGGGACGATTTGACTACTATTGGTTCGTTGCCCCATCTTGAAGTTCTCAAATTGTATTGTAATTCAGTCCTAGGAACTGAATGGAACCCTATTGAGGGTGAATTCCTTCGCCTCAAATATCTTAAAATTTGTCAATGTTCTGAATTGATTCAGTGGAATGCAGACAGTTCTCACTTCCCAGTCCTGGAGAATCTTGTCCTCGAGCTCTTATGGAAATTGGATGAGATCCCTTCAGGTATTGGAGACATACCAACACTTAGAGATATTTATGTGGTTGAGTGCAGTGATTCTGTAGTCATTTCAGCAATGAATTTGCTCAAAGAACAAGAGGGCCTTGGGACTGAAGACCTTCGAGTTCTAGTTAAGTTCTGGCATGAGAAGCGGAGAGAGGAAGTAAGGGCAAAGGCACAGTTAGAGGGCTTCACAAGCCATAATTTTCAACTGTCTTAGTTTGAGAAACTTATTTGGGCTGTTTGTTTTCTTTTTCTTTTTTATTTTTTGTATGTGTGCTAGCTGGGATGTTTTCATTTTAATTTGTTCTAAATTCTGGCCAAAAGCAAAAATATACTTGCAGGAGAGGAGTAGTTTGATTTTATCATACAATTTGAATTTTCATTTGTATAGAATATTTATTGGACTGAAAAGATTAACCCCCACCAGAAACGGGGTGTATCATGATCTTTTTGATACTTTAAAGTATGAGTTTTTTAGCTTTGAATAAATATACAACACATGCAAATGAACATTGCGAAGCAATTTATGAACAAACCTTTCAGTTCATTTCAGCTCTTTCTCTGGTTCTGGTTCTGGTTCTGCGGCTCAAGAGAATATAGACAATCGGCTAATCATATAATTTGAGTAGTAAAAAAAACATGGCATAATATGGTGTAGTTGTCTAGCTGAATGTGTCAAGAAATCATTTTAGCTGAATATACTCAATAGGGAGGGACGAGTGCCCAATTAGAGAAGGTAGTTATCAGTTTTTGTTTCCACAAACTCCTTTACTATCACTGTATCTATTATTTGCCCAAGAGTAGCTTGAACAAGGAAAACAAGGTTCTTTTATCCAAAAAATTGTACTTTAGTTTGTAGTATTCGATTTTTCTATAAAGAATGAAGAATAACTCTCTAGTAAGATTTTTTTTTTAATTATTCTCAAAAGGAATCATCTGTGTATCAAAAATGAACACCGGGAGTTTTTTATTAGACTTGTTCTGTAATTCCCTGCTGTTAGAATTGAGTCAACTACAAGATCATAATCTTCAGCCAAACATGTACAACAATCATATAGTCTCCAACTCTCCACTTTCACAATCATCAGCTAAGCTTTTCTCTTTCATAATTTAAAGAACAAAAAATTAGAGTTGAATCGAGATGGCAGCATGAGCAGCTCTTGTTTCTCTGATTAATACAATTCACAACATTCATAACCATTTTCACCTTTCGAATTCTCTTGACAAGTTCCAGATCGAGTCTCTTGGTGAAAAGGTTGATTTCTTGCTGGATTTTGTGGAGAATCATCATTCTCATGGGGTTCACAAAGAAGCAGAAGTTTTGGAACGCCAGATTGCATCTGTGGCTCATGCTGCTGAAGATGTAATCGAATCCCATATAGTAGATCGAATTGAACCGCTTATGGCTGGATCTAATTTTGGCAATGAGGAAACAAATTCCAGTTTGTTGCTCGATTTTCTTATGAATGTCATGCTGCATATCAAGAATCATCCTCTCCTTTCGACTTCTCTTGATAGAAATCAGATTGAATCTCTTGGTGAAAAACTTGATTTCTTGCTTGATTTGATAGAGAGCCCTAATTCTCAAGTCGGTAAAGAAGAAACAGAGGTCCATCTGAAGCGCGTGCGGTTGAAGATGCACTTACTTCCCAAATGGTACGACTTAAATCCTATCAGTCTGGATTGACTTCTGATCACGGAGAGACAATTTCCAGTTTCTTGCTTGATTTTCTTTGTTATTATTATGGAGCAGATTTTGAATTACCCTCGCTTTTGGGCTTCCCTTGATAGCAAAAAAAATTGTATCTTTTGGCAATATGGTTGGTGAAATTTTAGATGATATTGAAGAAATGGGGGGCCAAATTACGGCTATTGTTGCTGAAGATGTAATTGAGTCACAAGAGGCTGGATCCACTTTTGATCCGAAGAAAGAAATCAAGGCTATGAAGATCAAGGTTATGAAGGTTCATGAGAAAATATGCAGAAAGAAAGTAGTAATTTCTGTATCTGGTAACTGTTTCTTGCCTGATGTGCAGAAAGTATTAGAAAGATTTGGATTTTCTCAAGAAAAAAGTTATCAAACACAAAGAGGAAAGGGGATTCAAAGATGTAGCATCCACATACTCCATGCCAGCTGCTTCATCAAGTTCTTTAACCACCGGAAAGACTAACGTGGCGGGATTCGAGGGCTACTTTGATCAGCTTTTAGATTGGCTCACTGCCGAACAATCTGATCAGCAAATAATCCCTGTCACAGGTTTGGGTGGCATCGGTAAGACTACACTCGCTAGAAAAGTTTACGATGATTTACTTATTGTGCAACACTTTTATGTCCGTGCTTGGTTAACTATATCTCAAGAGTACGATGTTAGGCAACTGCTTTTTCATACTCTGTCTAGCTTAGGAAAATCCACTGAGGAACTGGTTAATAAAACTGAAGATGAATTAGGTGTATTGTTGTACAAATTTTTATATTGTAGATGATATGTGGAGCATTGAAAGTTGGGAGAAGATGAGCTTTTACTTTCCAAGAGAAGAGAGGAGAAGTCGAATTGTTGTGACGACTAGGCAATCAGAAGTGCCAAGATATTTCTCACAGAACCTCAGGCTCCCGAGTTCACTAAAGAAGTTGGCTCTACGAAAATGCCAACTTAAATGGGATGATTTGACAAAGATTGGTTCTTTGCCCCATCTTGAAGTTCTGAAATTGGAATTAAATTCAGTGATAGGACCGGAATGGAATCCTATTGAGGGAGAATTCCAACGGCTCAAATATCTTCATATTTCCGATTGTTATGATTTGAGGCAGTGGAATGCAGAGAGCTGTCATTCCCATAATCTCCAACTGTTTTAGTGGCCTACTATTGTGAAATGAGTCTTGTTCATTTTCTACTCTTTTTTGTGCTTTAAAAGAGTTTGTATTTGCCTGATGATGTGTATTTATCGGATTTATTTGCAGAATATATGCTACTGCACCCTGTACTTGTACAATATGCATATTCATTTCTTTATTGTATAATTAATTAGTTAACCAAAACAATGTTAATGGGTATCTCTTACTTGCTAAAACACACCCAATACTACCTCCGTCCCGAAAAAACGTGCACACCTACTTTATTATGAAGTTTTTGTGAGCGAGTTGTTTATTAGTATTTTAAATGATGAAGTAATTTTCAAAGAGGGGTATTATAGATCTACCTCTCATCTATTGCATGTATCTTTAAAAATTATTTTATCATTTCAAATACTAATAAAAAACTCGTTCGCAAAAACACGTAAAAACAGTAAACGTGCACGTTTCTTTGGGACGGATGGAGTATTTACTTTTTGTACTTTCATTTTCCTTTATTAGTTACAAAATTCAAGTTAAATCAAAAGTGGGATATATATATTTATTTATAAAAATAATGCTAGTGTTTAGTGAAAAACACTGGGAGAAAACAAGAGGTGAAAATTCTTAGTGGGTCAAACTCAAAATCCAAAAGTCAATTACAAAGATTCCTTTTCATAATCAACTTAAATAAATAAAACAACAAATTACTATATTTTGAAATTTGAAGTCACTTGTTCCTGAACAGCTGCTGTGAGAAACTGAAACAAATACAACCTTTCAAAATCCTCCTTCTTTAATTTTTTTTTACAAAATCCTCCTCCTTTACAAATTTACAATTGAAATAAAAAGTAATAGAGGTATGGCCGCTTATGCAGCTCTGGTCTCTCTTATGAACACTATACACAACATCCACAACCATTCTCGCCTTTCGAATTTTCTCGACAAGAGCCAGATTGAATCTCTTAGTGAAAAGCTTGATTTCCTGCTCGATTTTGTGGAGAATCGTCATTCTCGTGGAGGTTATAAAGAAGTAGAGGATTTGGAGAGCCAAATTGCATCTGCAGTTAATGTGGCTGAAGATGTAATTGAAACTCATATAGTGGATATAATTGAGCCACTTATGGGTGGATCCACTTTTGATACTGAGGAAATAAGATCCAGAGTGTTACTCGATTTTCTTCTGAATATGATGCAGCTAATCGAGAATCAACCTAGCATTTTGACTTCTGTTGACCGGAATCAGATCGGATCTGTTGGTGAAAAACTTGATTTCTTGCTCGATTTCATCGAGAATCGCGATTCTCGTATCGGTAGCAATGAAGCTCCTGCGGTTAAAGATGCGATCATATCCCAAATAATGGATCGATTTGATTCGCTTAAGGATGGATTCGATTCTGATGATGAAGAAATGAATTCTAGTTTCTTTTTCGATATTCTTGTTTTTATTCTGGAGCAGATCCTGGATCACCCTCGCTTTTGGGATTCTCTTGAGAGTAAAGACGTTGATTGGTTTCGTGAAGTGTTTGAATGGTTGCAATTTTTTACTGAGACTTCTTATAATTCTGATGAATCTGATGGAGTTATAAGCGAAGAAGATTCGGAGAGCCAAATTGCTGAATCACAGGAGGCTGGAACCACTTTTGATTATGAAGAAACAAGTTCCAGTTCCATGATCGATCTGCAGAAAGAAATCAATGCTATGAAGAAGAAGGTTATAAAGTTACACAAGAAGATATTCGGAAAGAAAGTAGTATTTGCTGGATTTGAAAACAGTTTCTTGGCCGATCTGCAGACAGTATTAGAAGATATGGATTCTCTCAAGGAAATGGTTATCAAGCACAATGAGGAAAGGGAATTCAGAGATGAAGCATCCGAATACTCCATGCCTGCGGCTTCATCAAGTTCTCTAACCATGGGAAAGACGAGTGTGGTAGGATTCGAGGGCTACTTTGTTCAGCTTTTGGATTGGCTCACTAACGAACAATCTGATCAGCAAATAATGCCCATAACTGGTATGGGTGGCATCGGTAAGACAACTCTTGCCAAAAATATATACGATGATTTACTTGTTGTGCAACATTTTGATGTCATTGCTTGGTTAACTCTATCTCAAGAGTACAATGTTAGAGAACTGCTTTTACAAACTCTGTCTAGCCTGGTAAAATCACCTGAGGAACTTGTTGACAAAACTGAAAATGAATTAGGTGTACTATTTCACAAAATTTTATATGGTAGGAGGTATCTAATTATACTAGACGATATGTGGAGCATTGAAACTTGGAACGAGTTAAGTTTATACTTTCCAAGAGTGGAGAAAAGAAGTCGAGTTGTTGTAACAACTAGGCAATCAGATGTGGCTAATCATTTTGGGTCCTTGAAACTTGCCTTGCATTTTCTGGATTATGATAGCAGTTGGGACCTTTTCTGTGAGAAGGCATTTGAACAAGGATGTTACCCTGGTGAACTAGAAAACATCGGACGTAAGATTGTTATCAAATGCAAAGGACTTCCTCTATCAATTGTTGTGATGGGGAGGCTTCTAGGAAAATCCTCAAGGACGCTAGAACACTGGGAGAATGTGGAGAAAGATCTAAGCTCAATTCTTAATACAACAGAGGACAATCAATGCTTCAACATATTGTCTTTGAGTTATAGTTACTTGCCTGCCCATTTAAAACCATGTTTTCTTTACCTAGGAATATTTCCAGAAGACCATGAGATTTGTGTATCCCGACTTATTCAACTTTGGGTTGCTGAGGGATTTCTAAACCCAAAACAGAATCCAAGTTTGGAAGAGGTTGCTAAAGGCTACATAGAGGATCTTGTTGATAGGAATCTCCTTATAGTTCATGAGTTGAGTACGATTGGGAAGGTTAAAACTTGTAGCATTCATGATCTTCTTAGAGACTTTTGTATAAAGGTAGCAGAGAAGGAGAAGTTTTTCTCTTTATTGAGGGAACTTGACTCACCACGAGATATAGGTGGAGAACGTCGCCTTATAACTCTTAAAACCATTGATGAGGAGAGTCACCACCAATCTTTCTGTACTTTGCAATCAACTGCATTTGCACGTTCTGTAATAAGTGTTTCTCCGTGTCAGTTGTCTCCCTAAATCTAGACTGCTGAGAGTATTTCTAATGCTTATGGTGGTTCCATTGATGCTCCCTTTCAACAGGTTAATTTATGTTCCTTGAGTGCCATGATCCTAGTAAATATGTCCGGATGCACTCTTACGATCTTCCTTCATCAATATCATTGCTCTGGAATCTGCAAACATTAATTATTGAAGGTATGTGTAATCAAGTTGTTGCACCACACGAAATTTGGGAGATGGAACAACTTAGGCATCTCCGGTTCAGCAAGGTCTTTCTACCTAAGCCTCCTCTGTGTGAGAGAAACAAGATCCCGGTGTTTTTAAACCTTCAGACACTTGAGTAGCATACATGTACAAGTGGAGTGAGGAGGTCTGTAAAAGAATTCCCAACCTTAAAAAATTGAGAATTACTTTTGTCGATTATTTACAGGGACTGGGCAACACAGTAGCAAATAGCTGTTTCTACAATGTTGGCCGTCTATGTAAACTTGAATCACTCCACTTCGTTTCCAAGGGGCCGAGTTTTTCACTGCAGGGCGTCAAACTCCCAGGTTCGCTCATGAAGTTGTCTTTATCCAGCTGCCAATTTAATTGGGACGATTTGACTATTATTGGTTCGTTGCCCCATCTTGAAGTTCTCAAATTGTATTATAATTCAGTCCTAGGAACTGAATGGAACCCTATTGAGGGTGAATTCCTTCGCCTCAAATATCTTAGAATTTGTTACTGTTCTGAATTGATTCAGTGGAACGCAAACAGCTCTCATTTCCCAGTCCTGGAGAATCTTGTCCTCGAGCACTTATGGAAATTGGATGAGATCCCTTCAGATATTGGAGACATACCAACACTTAGAGATATTTATTTGCTTGAGTGCAGTGATTCTGCGGTCATTTCAGCAATGAATTTGCTCAAAGAACAAGAGAGCCTCGGGAATGAAGACCTTCGAGTTCGAGTTAAGTTCTGGAATGAGACGCATAGAGAGGAAGTAAGGGCAAACCCAGAGTTAGAGGGATTCACAAGCCATAATTTTCAACTGTCTTAGTCTAAGAAACTTATTTGGGCTGTTTGTTTTCTTTTTCATTTTCATTTTTTGTATGTGTGTTAGCTGGGACGTTTTCATTTTAATTTGTTCTAATCTGGACAGAAAATTTGTACTTCAGTTTGTAGTATTCGATTTTTCTATAAAGAATGAAGAATAACTCTCTAGTAAGATTGTTTTTATTATTCTCAAAAGGAATCATCTGTGTAGTAAAAATGAACACCGAGAATTGATGGGATAAAAACTCAAAGATTAAATACCCAATGACCAATCTGAATTAGCTATTTCTTTTAGTGGCATCAATAAAAAATTGTTCTTTTCTTAGACTTGTTCTGTAATTCCCTGCTGTGAGAATTGAGGCAACTACAAGATCATAATCTTCAGCCAAACATGTACAACAATAATAAAGTCTCCAACTCTCCACTTTCTCAATCATCAGCTAAGCTTTTCTCTTTCATAATTTAAAGAACAAAAAATTAGAGTAGAATCGAGATGGCAGCGTACGCAGCTCTTGTTTCTCTGATTAATACTGTTCACAACATCCAGAACCATTCTCGCCTTTCGAATTCTCTTGACAAGAAGCAGATTGAATCTCTTGGTGAAAAGGTTGATTTCTTGCTAGATTTTGTGGAGAATCATCATTCTCATGGAGGTAACAAAGAAGCAGAGTTTTTGGAGAGCCAAATTGCTTCTTCAGCTCATGCGGCTGAAGATGTGATCGAATCACACATAGTGGATCGAATTGAACCACTTGACGCTCGATCCATTACTTTTGATCGTGACGAAAAAAGTTTCAGATTGTTGCTGGATTTTCTTTTGAACACGATGCAGCTCATCGAGAATCGCCCTAGCCTTTTGACTTCTCCTTACAGGAAGCAGATCGAAGGTTAAAAACTCGATCTCTTGCTAAATTTCATAGAGAATCGTGATTTTCATGTCGTTAGCAAAGATGCAGATATTGAATCTGAAGCTCATGCGATTAATGAGGCAATTAAATCCCAAATTAGGGCTCGATTCGAGTCGCGTGTAGCTGAATTCAATTCTGATGATATAGAAATAAGTACCAGGACCTGGTTAGATCTTGTTTTTTACATGGAGCAGATCCTGAATCACCCTCCGTTGTGGATTTCTTTTCATAGCAAAGAGATCGAATTTTTTTGCGGGGCAGTTGGCTTGTTGCAATGTTTTACAGACACTTCTTGTAATTCTGATGGAATTACAAGCGAAGATGTATCTGAATCCACTTTTGACCTGCAGAAAGAAATCAGTGCTATGAAGGAAAAGGTTATAAAGGTTCATAAGAAAATGCATGGAAAGAAAGTAGTATTTGCTGGATCTGAAAACAGTTTCTTGGCCGATCTGCAGAAAGTATTAGAAGATATGGATTCTATCAAGGAAAATGTCATCAAGGTCAAAGTGGAAAGGGGTTCAAAAGATCTGACTCCCACATACTCCATGCCGGCAGCTTCATCAAGTTCTCTAACCACCGGAAAGACAAATGTGGTCGGATTCGAGGGCTACTTTGGTCAGCTTTTGGATTGGCTCGCTAACGAACAATCTGATCAGCAAATAATCCCCGTCACCGGTATGGGTGGCATTGGTAAGTCTACACTCGCTAGAAAAGTTTATGACAATTTACGTATTGTGCAACATTTTGATATTCGTGCTTGGTTAACTTTATCTCAAGAGTACAATGTTAGAACTCTGCTTTTTCAAACTCTGTCTCTCCTGATAAAATCCCATAAGGATCTTGCTAATAAAACTGAGGAGGAATTAGGTGTGCTATTGCACAAATTTTTATATGGTAGGAGGTATTTGATTATACTGGATGATATGTGGAGCATTGAAACTTGGAATGTGATAGGTTTATACTTTCCAAGAGAGGAGAAAACAAGTCGAGTTGTTGTAACCACTAGGCAATCAGATGTGGCTAATCACTTTGGCTCCGTGAGACTTGCATTGAATTTTTTGGATGATCATAATAGTTGGGGCCTTTCTGTGAGAAAGCATTTGAACAAGGGTGTTGCCCTTCTGAATTAGAGAATATCGGGCGGAAGATTGTGAAAAAATACAAAGGACTTCCTCTTTCCGTTGTTTTGATTGGGGGGTTTCTTGGAAAATCCTCGAGGATGCAAGAACACTGGGAGAATCAATGCTTTAACATATTATGTTTGAGTTATAGCATCCATGATTATAGTTCGTGGATTTAGTACAATTGGGAAGATTAAAAGTTGTAGCATCCATGAGCTTTTAAGAGACTTTTGCATAAAGGTAGCTGAAAAGGAGAAGCTTTTCTGTATAATAAGGGCACTCGACTCACCACGAGATATAGGTGGAGAACGTCGCCTTATAACTGTTGGAAGCACTAAAGAGGAGCGTCTGCAATCAGCTTCTTTTGTGCGTTCTGTACTGAGTGAATATCCGTGCCAGCTGTCACCAAACTCTAGATTTTTGAGAGTGTTATGTAATACTAATTAGTTCCCTAGACACTGCTTTTCAACTAGTTAATTTGCGGTTCCTTGAGTGCCATACTAAGGGGGAGTTTGGCATAGCTTATAAGTTCTTTAAAACAGCTTATAAGCTGTTTAGGAGCTTATAAGTTCATTAATTTTGTTTGGTAAAATAAGATGTCTAATATCTTATAAGATCTAAACATAAGCGCTTATAAGTTCCAATAAAATAAGTTGGGATATCCCAACTTATTTTACAAAAATTAAATAAGTCCTATCATATCTCAACTCATCCCGACCCAATCTCGGTCCGAATTCAATTCAATCCCGTTTTCGGTTTTGCAAAAAAAAAAAAAAATCTGAAAAAGAAAAAATTCTGGGAAAATATATTTATTTTCGAAAAAAAAATATTTTGAAAAAAGAATTATTTTCTGAAAAAAAAAATTCTGGAAAAATATACTCCCTCCGTCCCAATCATAATGACATTTTTACTGTTCATAAGGATTTAGTGGAATAGTGATAAATTGATAAAGTGGTGGGGTAGGAAGAGTTGTTTATTAGTATTTTATATGATAAAGTGATGAGTAATTGGGGCTAGAAATTGTTGTTTATTAATATTTTATGTGATAAAATAATAAAGTGTGTAAGTAATTTTACCATTAGAATTTGGACGAAAATATGAGATATTTTACCATTATGATTGGGACGGAGGGAGTATTTATTTTCGATAAAAAATATTTTCGATTCTTTTTTCTGAAAAAATATTAATTTTTAAAAAAAATTATTTTCTGGGAAAAAAAATTCTGGAAAAAAAATATTATAAAAAAGTAGGAAAAAATATTTATTTTTTAAAAAAATATTATTAAAAAAATCGAAAAAAAATATTTATTTTCAAAAAAATATTTTCTGGAAAAAATATTATTAAAAAATCGAAATAAAATATTTTTTGGAAAAATATATTTATTTTCGAAAAGAAATATTATTAAAAAAATCGAAAAAATTATATTAATTTTAAAATTAAAAAATAGTTTTTAAAAAATTACTATTAAAGAACTTATAAATTTTATTAGTCAAACACTTTAACAACTTATAAACTATTTAAAAATTACATCTTATAAGTTCTCAAAACAACTTATAAGATGTTAGAGCTTATAAGATGTTTAAAATAAGCTTAGCCCAAAAAGTGTCTGTTGAGGGAAATTAAATAAATAGATTATTCTCGACCCTCTCTACAAGCTCGAGCTTTTAGATGAGACGGAATTCTCTCATGGTATCAGAGCCCAGGTTGTGGGTTCGATTCCCGTGGAAGCACTCCACCCATTTAAATTGTCCACTCTGTTGGGCCTCCTCTCCAGAGAGCAGAGACAATGATTCGGCCCACGAGTGAGGGGGAGTGTTGAGGGAAATTAAATAAATAGATTATTCCCGACCCTCTCTACAAGCTCGAGCTTTGACAGGATTTGAAACCTAAACCTAAAGGTGAACTCGCAGATCCAGATGTTCCTGGTCCCATGGAAGCCTAGCTCGTAGCCAAGTGAAAGTCAAAGTCATTAGTCAGTCCGTTTTGTGACCGTCGTAGGTGTTTTACCTCAGGGGGTGAAGTCGCGATATGGCGAATAATTACCCATCATTTTATTGGTTTGACTTGATTAGTTCATAAGCTCCTCGTCCGTATGGTAGCTTGGTAGGGGGTCGCAGTTAAATAGGACCAAGGTTTTGCAGTCAGTCAATGAAGGAAAAACACTTTGGTACAACTATTCCAACATTTGCACGTGGTGAAATTGATTCAACAGGAGGATCTCCGTTGCACTATATTAAAGAAGGGCTAGAACCTCGCTCCATTGGTACCGTTGGGACGTATTCTTACGAGCTTCCTTTGTCGATATCCTTACTTTGGAATCTGCAAACATTAATTACTGAAGGGTTTGGTGGTGGAGTTGTTGCAACCTCCGATGCAACAGCTTAGGCGTCTCGAGTTGTGTCATGTTGCGCGACGAACAAGGTCTAATTGTGTTGCGAAACATACAGACGCTTAGAGTAGCGTACGTATACAAGTGGAGCGACGAGGTCTGTAAAAGAATGGCCAACATCAAGAAATTGAGAATGTATTTTGTTGATCATTTACGATGACACAATGGCAAAGAGCTGTTGGCCGCCTAAATAAACTGGAATCCCTCTACTTTGATTCTACAGATGGTCATGGGCCGAGTGGTTTATTGCAGAACCTAAAGCTCCCGGTTTCGCTCAAGAAGTTGTGCCTGTGCAACTGTCGTGTTAGTTCGGACGATTTGACAATCATCGGTTAGTTGCCCCATCTTGAAGTTGTCAAATTGAATTAGAATTCAGTCCAAGGAACTGAATGGAATCCCGTTGAGGGCGAATTCCTTCGCCTCAGATATCTTCGAATTTGTCAGTGTTATGAGTTGAGTGAGTGGAATGCAGAGAGAGATATTTATTTGGATAACTGCAATGTTTCCATTGTCATGTCAGCAGTGAATATGATCAAGGAACAAGAGAGTATGGGGAACGAAGATCTTCGAGTTCGAGTTAAGTTCTGGGATGAGATGCAGAGAGAAGAAGTAAGGAAAAATGTAGAGCTAGAGGGCTTCTTAAGCCATAATTTTCAACTGTCTTAAGTTAATCATCCTGTGTAAGATAAGTTGATATACTTACTTGGCTTTCTTTGTTTTCTGTATTTCAATTTCATGTGTAAAATTAAATATATATGGTTTCAGGAGTGTTTGATTTCATTATACAATATAATTTTTCATCTGTGTTGAATATATGTGCACTGGGTTAATATTTTGGCCTTGCTTTATACTGTATGAGAATGAGCAGTGTAAATCTCGACTTATGGTTATTTTTCTTGGTTTATTTGCAGAATTAATGCTTCTGTCTTATAAATCATGGTCAATTGAGTGTGTAAACACAAGTTACACAACATTGGCTAAAAATTTCTTTTAGTACTTTAGGGAGTTTTAAACTGTTAAATGACTAAATGACTCATTTTTATTTGATTTTGAGAGCCAATCAATTTAAGTCACTTCTTTAGAAATATGATAAACTAGAAAACACCCCTAAGGTAAGAGTGACTATAATTTACAACTCAAAAGTACATTGATTTTGCAAATTGAAAAATTGTTTGAAGACAACGATTTAGCAATATTAAGAACCAAAATAAATGAAAGTTATATCTAAAAGACCTGTTTAAATAATTAGAAAGTGAACTCGGAAGAAACAGCCCCGACATATGTGGGCCTTATAATACTACAAAGGCCCAAACAATTAGAAAGTAAACTTGGAAGAAACAAACAGCCCAGACAAAAACTTGGAAGAAAGTAACAGCCCAGACAAATGGATTGCAAAAACAATTTCAAATTTGGAGATGCGGGGTATCGATCCCCGTACCTCTTGCATGCTAAGCGAGCGCTCTACCATCTGAGCTACATCCCCAACATGAAAGTATTTCTAATAGATCTAGACTATATCATGTTAACGTACCACTATTTACTTATACATTACGGTCCATCTGCCATATAAATATCCCTGGTTTCACATTGTTAAAGACATAGCTTTGATTAATTAATATTCAATAGGATAAAACATAATACTATTAGTTTGCTTGTGCTGTGTATACAATAATAAGAATACTCATCAAATATCCTTAGAATGCTAGAAACTTGCTACATAGCCCACATTCTATTTAACTCTTTATATATAGCTTATACCAAGTGCCATTACCAATGCATTTCACTCGTACAACATTCAAACCTCAGGCAACTCATTAGGCTTCGCGGTTTCTTTCCCGTTGTTAGGCCCCGATACTTTGTATCTGTACCGTTGCGCCCAAAATAGACAGTGCAAGAAGTTCAATCCACTGAGTATGCACATGAACCAGTAAAATCTTTCCAGGTGATAATGGTTCAAGTTACTGCCATACAGCCATGGTGTTTGATGAAATGCCCCAGTGACACAGTTGATCAAATTCACAAGCACTGAGCTAAGATAATAGCCCATAGCGAGCGAGGCCCACGACAGAGAAATCGCCAACGACCTCATGCTGAAAGGGGCCTCCGTGAAAAAGAAATCCATGAGGCCAGCTAAGCTGAAAAGGTCAGCTGAACCGAGGAAAAGGTACTGCAACGCCACCCAAAGGAACGTGATTGGTAGAGGCTCCGTTGAATTCATGAGGCCCGATTGTATCGCCACTCGTTTCCTCTTCGTTTCCACCAGTGCTGCTACGGCCATGGCTATGATCGAGAGGACTAGGCCCGTCCCTATTCGTTGGAGATCGTGATTCCCCATTTCGGTGTTGGTGAATTTTTCTGGAAAAAGGGAGCATAATGTGGTTATAGAGTGGTGCAAGTATCATTATGGGAGAGTACTGGAAATACAGGGAGAAGCTGGTGGGATTATTAAAGATTTGATTTTGGTGTTCATTGTTGCTGCTTGTTGGACTGAGAAAGTGGAGAGCTGTGCTAGGCAGCAGTTGAGCATGATGGTTGACATGAATATTGGGAGGATCTTGAGCACGGATTTAACGTCTTGATTTGCTTTTACAGGTGCAATGAAGCCATTGTGGGGCGGTGTGGCCTCCGATGCTCTGTTGAGAAAAACTCGAGGTCTTTTCGTAACTGTTTGAATTTCGGTTCTTTGTTGAGGATGTTCTCCGTCGTCTGTCGCCTCTGTTAAGTTCGATGCATCGTTGGTTTTCCTTGAAATGGATGACTTGTATATTGCGGCTACCAAGACCTGTTGAAAGAAGAGTTAGTCTCAAGTAAAACTGGTTTGCAACTACCATTTTATAGTAAAAAAAACTAATACTTTTTAATTGAACAACTAATACCTTTTAATGGAAGAACTAATACTGTTTAAAATGCAAACCAGTTGCACGGTAAAACTGGTTTGTATAAGATTTTTCCTTGAAAGAAAACGAAAGTGTTAATTTTTTCAATGGACATTCTTGAATGAGTTCGTATCATACCTTAAATATGGTTGTAATGGGGCTTCCTGTGGGTATTTTGATCCTATATGTAGGTGATCCTAGGAGGAAAACTGGTATTGAGATCAATATTGCTGCTGTCGCAATGCCAAAACCCCACTGCCAGCCTTTGTTATCTTCAATCCACACAGCGAATGTGACTGCAACTAATGCTCCGCACGAGAGGCAGCACACGTAGTAATTGAAGAAGGTGGATCTCTGTTTCCTTCCTTGAGGGGTATGCTCGTCAAATTGCTCAGCTCCATGAGGAGGAAGTGAGCCTTTGATTCCACCGACACCAAGTGCAACCAAGTAAAGTCCTGCAAATAACATGACTGCCTTTCCTTTGTCGACTTCGTGGCATGAAATGTTTCGGTTAGCTGATGCACAGACGGGCACTTTCAGCGACGGAATGTGCGCTTGCACTGTGAGAATCAATAAACCCTGTTGCATTTTTTAATATCAGAAAGTATGTTTAACTGTTTATATGTTATTCTAGTAGCTAGTAGTACACAAAATTGCAGAAAACATTTGTTGTTTATCCAGTGTGCTGATACCATGAACTGATTTAAAGTCCATATAAAATCAGGATTGACAAATTGTTGCTAATCAAATAAACATCTAATAAAGATAGTGAAGTTGAAAATGAAATGTAGACATAGTTTTAGTGCTTCACAATCCAGAAATTTGATTGGACAAAACTTATTACACATATTTAATATGTATACGTATCATTTTCAAAGATCTTGTTAGTGGTCCACAGTTATATTTGAGTCATTGTTTTCATATTAATTAATGCTGATTTTGTGGTTCCTGTTTTTTTTTTTTTCTAAATACTTGATCAATATTTTTCTTGCCATTGATCCAGCAATAACTAATAAGTGTCTGCATATAGCATTGCACCATTTTTTCTTAAAAGCTCCTTACGACACTAAAAAATCCATCTATTATATTTATATGTGCATGAAGTTACTGCATAGTTAGAAGGTGTTCAAGATGGTAGATTTCAGTATAAGTTTGATTATTAATCAATGTTTTCATTTAACAGAAGCAGAAAACTTACCAGGAGTTCTGTTATTGCACTTATTATATAAATGCAATAAGTAGTGAAGTAGGAGTCGGACAAGAAGCCACCAACGAGAGCGAGGAGAAACGCTGTCCCCATGAAGCTGGTAACAGTATTTGCTGAAGCAGACGGAGAAAAATTCATGAACTTTGTGAGGTAAAGAACCAAGTTGCTTGCATTTGCAAGGTATGCCAGATTCTCCAGCACTTCCACAACTAAAAATTTGAAGTAGGAAATTAATCAACGCATATACTTGTGTTTAAATCACTTGAATAAGAGACTACAGAGTGTTAAGACAAAGACGTACTAACCTAGGACAAAAAGAGGCTGCAAAAAAACACCGCCATGACGGCCTTTCATGGCTGGTCTGTTTCTCCAATCTGCATATCCTTCCCATCTGTTAAAAGCTCCTTTGTCCTGCAAAGCAATATTACAAAAGATAAGCTAAAATAAAGAGCACGTGTTTATAATATATGTAAGAGAGAATAAATTATATATGTTAAGTGACTGGACCAACCATCTTGTGTGCCAAGGAATGCATATATGTGTGATGTATGAAGTGTTATCAGAGTGTGTGCAGATAAGCAGCATTTATGCAGGAGTGGCCCTTTAAATACTGGAATTTTGTCTTGTACGATTTGAGTGGAAAAATCTAGAATTGCCCTTTTTAAAATGTAATAATGAAATGGCATAGGTAAACTAAGCTGGTGAACTTCCAATCTCACTTGGAACAAAAAAATATTCAAGTAAAACTCGTCAATGATTTCGCCCTCTACATGTAAAATGGGTATAAACCAAAGACAAATCAACATCCATCCTTTTCAAAGTATTAAAGCGTCGTGTCAAAATTATGCTCGTCTTGAAAAAAACTTCTATGAACTTGTTTAACATAAGTTTTATAGTGAACTCGAATAACTTTTTAAAATCTGAGTAAGACTGTTTAGCATACAAAGTGTCGTTGTTTAGTGATTTTGAGAAGAATAACATATAAAATTAAGTATTTTTAAGTGGTGATAGTTCATATACGAAATAGCGATACTTCATATGCTAAATTGTGATACTTTAAAGATGAAATTTAACGTGAACCTGGCTCACAGAAACCTACACTCATAGCCCAATTCCTAGCATTTCCCTTTTTAGCAAAATACTGCAAAACGTTTCGAGAAATTACATATCTATCTCCATCAATATTTTCGTTAAATATATGACCATTAGAAACACGAAACATTGGGATAGATCAATATTTTATTGAAACGGGGATAGATCTGATTTTTTTAAGAACATTTTGCATTACTTTGCTAAAACTGAAACCTTGAAATATTATTGTTTCACAAACTATTGTGATATATTTGTATATTTTTCCTATCTAAACTAGGACTATTGTTGAAATATTCTGCACAACCAACTTAATAGTCAACATTCTCATGATGTCAAGTCATTGTTCTGAGGAAAATTATAAGTTGCTTTTTCCCAGATGCATGGTTGTATGGACTTGCAATCATAATATCCTCACTATAGTGGTGTGACCCATCATTATTTTAAATTAATCTTTGGTATATATAAACATTTATTTCTAAATCTAGTTATAAACTTTCCTGTATTTGATAGTAATGGCATGCTTAATATAGTATAATCAAGATTATCATAAGATTGTTCTCTAGTTTCTTCCTTAAAAACTAGATTAGACATGAGTCACTATCCAATTCATATGGTTTTTTTTCTTCTTGTTGTTACTACATTTTCCTAACTTGCTCATTTTGTGGTGTACATCTTTTATCATCATACTTTCTGTGCCACTGGATTTTGAAGTTTCCTGAATAATGAAAGAGCAAAAAGTGGAGTTAAATTCATTTTTGTCCCACATGATGGACTTCACGATTTTGGTCTCAATACTCACCACTTTGGTTTTATTGAGAATTTTTTCATGCATTTTTTGTCTTTCCATTACGGAATCCGTTAAGTTCAATCTGCACTTTTGAGTCCCAAATCTTATCATGTGAGGCCAAAAGCTGCAGATGACTTTAACGAACACATAAAGTTGGGACCAAAATTGCATAAAAAAAATGGTTTTAGGACCAAAGTGGTGGGTGTTGGGACTAAAATCGTGAGGTACCGTGTCATGTGAAAATGAATTTAACTCAACAAAAGTGATAAGCATATATATATATATATATATATATATAATTGAAATGTGCTTGATTTGACAATCAGAAAAATCATCATTAATTTCTATGTACGATCATATTATAGCCACTCCTTTTCTTGTTTTCCCCTCATAAATACTTTTGCATTTTTGTAGCAGATGAGAAGCAACTGTATGTTCTGTTATTTCTGTTTTACTAATGAAGTATAAGTAATTTCACAGTAAATGATTGAAGGTTCAAGAAAAATGGGGCCAAATTATAATAAATGTAGGCAAGGCATGCTTGCTGCCTTTGTCAGTTAATTTAATTTATCTACATAAATATCAGGTGTGAAAAGTACAGCTTAAATTAGATGCTAGAATGATCGAATGATACGATCAAATAAGGATGAACAAGAATGTCTAGACTGATAACTAGTACATGCTACAAAATGCATAGAATGTTAATTCTGAAATATAAATAGAGAGGCATGTGCAGTAACTTGCCCATGTTTTATAGATCATATTTATTGTTTTCTCTCAATTTCTTGCTGTTAACGCCATGTCTTATGTTCTCTTGTTACACTATTTTAGTTTTGTTTAGCTAGTTTTTTTGATGATTGTGATCTACATAAGTCATCTCACTGGTTGTGTTCTTTTGAAAATACAGAAAATTTATCATGCTGTATTTTTCATGCATTTTAAAAGTTTTCCTGATAATTGAGAGGAATTAATTGAGTTCTCAAAGGTTCTAACTTTCAGTACACTATGCTATATATGCTGTAAAAAAACTATGTGGTACAAAAATGAAAAGGGTAGTCTGTATTTATCCTTAAAACCAATTCCAACAATAGGGAATGGGGTCCCTTATCTGTTCCAGTAATAAATACTTTCCTTATTTCTCACCTAATTGTGTAAATAATTGTATGGTATTATTTCCCTAATGATAACCTTGGTAAAACTTTCACATGGCTATTTATCATTTATGTAACTTCTGCACAGAGTATTGATCAATTTAATTTTGGCTCCTGATGAGGAATTGTAAGTGAAAATTTGAATGCTCTAAATCATCTTATGTTATGTCCACAATGCTGCAAGGAATAATTTATTTATCTATATAACACTAGGATGAAAATGTTAAAGCTTAAAACAGATGCTAGTATAGTTGGAATTGTTCGATCAAATTAGTAGAGCAGATGAACAATTGTAGATTATATCACTTTTAAGTATAATATAAATTATCTAATACCTATATGTTAATTCTTATGTTATAGTCATTTCTTTTTGCATGAAATCACAGAGATAGATACAGTATTTATGTCTTGCAGATAATTTTCTTTGGGTCATATTTTATTGTTTCCTTTCATTTCAACTTGTTGTTCATATGGCCATATCTTATGTTTACATCACATGGTACCTTTTAGTTATGCATATCTGTCATTTCTGCTGTCACTATTGCTCATTTATAAACCGGTCAAGCCGTAATGAAAGGTCTAGACTCTAGTATTAGTTTATTAGATGAAATTGAACAGCCAAATGAACATATGCCACTATAGGTTAACAATACAAAGAAAATAAAGAATTACCTACGAAATATTACAATATGCCTACAGAATTATCAGTGAAAATAATTTCGTCCTTAAATAGTAAGAATTGTTTACGACTTATCTACAAAATTTTCTAATCATATGGGTCTTTTCAATCATAGGTAAATTTGCCTACGGAAATTTAATTCACAAGATGAAAATTGCAAATGTGTAGGCAGTTTGTATGTCTACTAAATATCTAAAAATTAGGATGTAAGTCGTAGTCAATCATCACTATTTAAGGGCCAATTTCTTTTTTGTTTGAAAATTTCGTAGATAATTCTTTATTTTCTTAGAGTGTAATATTTGTGTTGAACACTTTTTGGATGATACAATGGTATACCCAATTTCTTTGATCATTTTCCTAAGTTCTTGCTTCTTTTCATCCTCTCTGGTGATTTGACAAAGTATAGTATGAAAATTTTCATACATGAAAAAACTTTAATTTACAATCAATTTTTGTAATTGGTGAAGGTAAGACAAAATTGAGTGGTTCATGATTCACTCGGCCCAAGTGGTTCATGGTTCACCCGGCCCGAATAGGTCATAATTTAGGGTTCATTATTTAGTGTTTAGGGTGTAGATGACTGATTTAGTGCAATTTTATAGATTTTCACACTAGACCTACTCCTCTGATTTTTTTCGAAATTATGGCGCGGTTAATGGCTATTGCGTAGTTAATTTATGATGAAATAGTTGTATGATCCTGTTTGGAAAAAGACAAAGCATGTGGTACAAAAAAGGGATGGGATCAACTGTTATGCAAATTATTAAGCTTAAAGTTTCTTCAGGGGTAAACTTGGTGCAACATGCTCAATCCTTCCATGGAAAATCAGGTGCTCTAGCACGGATGATATTTAATTGCCTTAATTGTTGCTGAATCGCCGTCTTTTTCGCGAATTTGTAACGAGTGGATTCATGTGCATCCAAATGCACAGTACACTCATAGTATATTTTATAACCATGTAACTTATTGTATCGAAAGATACAACTTGTTTATATTGAACCATGTAACTATTTTTTTATATTAATATTAATCGCACGTTTTAGTGTAAATAATTTACTATTTTCAGTATAATAAATTACATGGTTCTAAAATGTATTATTAGTGCACGGTGTATTTAAATGCATAAGACTTAGTCTTTGTGTAATTGAATCTAAACTTTTTGAGTTCTGAGTCTTCTGACAAATAAAACCTCTATTTAAAAGAAACTTGTACCAATTGAAACTTCCAGGCAAATTGGCTCTTGCCCCGTTTGCATTGAGTTATTTTTTAAAATATTAGATAATTTGTACATTTATTTTAAGAGAACGATAATTTATACTCCCTCCGTCCCAAAGAAACGTGCACATTTACTATTTTCACGGTTTTGCGAGCAAGTTTTTTATTAGTATTTGAAATGATATAATAATTTTTAAAGATGCATGCAATAGATGAGAGGTAGATTTATAATACCTCTCTTTAAAAATAATTACTTTATTATTTGAAATACTAATAAACAACTCGTTCACAAAAACTCGATAATAAAGTAGGTGTGCACGTTTTTTCGGGACGGAGGTAGTATCTATTATAAATTAATTAAACCGTCAAATAATATTTTTTTTCTCCGTCACCATAAGTAGAAAGCAAGTGGTAAGAAAAGTTAGTTTCTCCATATTGTATGGTTACATTCAATTTAGGTGGATCACGTTTTGTGATTCTGGGAGGACATGCAAGTTTTCGTGTATAATTGGGATGGGTAAATGATGGGGGCCCACGCATAGAATCTCCAATGAATGATCACCGGCCAGGGCCCATGGGCTCTCTTCGGGCTGGACCATAAGCAGGATGTGCCACCCCCAAATTCCAACGTCGGCCACCAAGTCTTGTAACTTAATGGAATGGGCCCAAATTATTGACTACATGCAAGACTATGGCCCGTTTTGTTGTGTAGGGCACTTTTGTGTTTAACGATTCACTTTAAATAAATTTACAAATTTTTAAAGGAAAAAAGGGTAAAATTTAAAACAAGAAATCACAATGTGATAGAATTTCAATTTGGATTTTCCGTTCGCGTTACATCGTTTTTATGGGAATAATATTTTTTTCTAGAACAATAATTTTAGGAATTATGTTTTAAGGATAATATCTTAATGGGAAATGATCTCAGAGTTTTGGTGTCAAAACATGTGGGTAGGGGTGAGCAAAAATATATCGAAATCGAACCGAACTTAAATATTAAATTCGGTTCGGTTTTTAATGAAATATTTTGGTTTCGGTTTTAAAATATAAAAATTTTGGTTTTCGGTTTTAAGAATTTAAAATTTTGGTAAAACGAAAACCGAGATTATACTTACATTTTTTATTTATTAATTACTTAATATATAAATATTAATATCCTTAAATAAATTAGTTAATAAGTAGTAATTGTACATATAATAATACTCATTATTACCACACGTCCCATTATCCCTTCTCATTTGCCCATCACAAATGACAACCACCCCACGTTTAATTTATGGTTATGAGTTATGAACTTTTGGTTATGAATTAGTTTTTGTGTTATGAACTTATAACATATTGCTCATGCATAATGCTTTTGCTTTGTTCGTTGTTACAGCTTAAGAACACGAGCATTTTGTTAGCATCTTGCGATTTATGAGTTTCGGTTTTTTCAGTTCAAAACTGAACCGAACCGAAATTTTTTGGTTCAGTTTGTGTTCGGTTCCACTACAATTCGGTTTTGGTTCGGTTTTTTATATTTTTTAAACATTTCAATTTTTTATTTTTACAATTTAATTCGGTTTGGAGACCGAACCGACTGATGCTCACCCCCTACATGCGGGCATAACTCAATCCTACCCTTGAAAATAAGTACATTTTAAATGGTTGGTTGTTATAGTATTTCGGTTGTCCTTGTTTCTTATGAAGGAGGGAATAACATTTTGTGTCTTTGAAACATGAACAAAGTATGTTGGTACATCGTCTCCTATGCAAAAATTTCTGGGGGTTAAAATTAGGTCCTATAATATGTTATATTTGTATTTTTTGTACGCACTTATAACAATTGTAAGTTCTATAAATGCTAATATCAAATGAGTGCCTTTACGTATACTATGTACTGTCTACTTTCAGATATTCGCATGTGTTTGTAAAATAAATAATAGAGTATAGAAAATCCAACATAAAATGATAAAATACAATACTCTTTTCTTTTGTGTTGTGGTCTTTTCAGTATTGACGAACTTTTGCTCTTTTCTTTGTGATTTAATTCAACTTAAGTTTTCTTACAAACAAATAACAACTGTGTTTATATGTTAACATTCGGTATCACATTTAGAGATTGAAATTGATTAAATTCAATCTCGTGAAGTAAATATTTAACTAAGCAAATTGACATCATGTAAACTAACAAAATGGGCAAAATATTACATTACACTAATTTATTTATTTTTTATCAGAAGATTACACTAATATTTAATTTAATGATCCATTTGTGATTTGTGTGAACATCCTCAAAAGAAAAGCATTTCTACTCAATTTTTTAAAGTTTGCAAACACGATGTTTTTTAATGTTGTCGGATACTAAAAAAAAAGAAAAGTAATTCAACATAATGTCTTTTTAAATTTTATTAGAGAAACTACAAATATTGTCAAGAATGTTAATTGGGCCAAGCACAACATGAGATAGGACTAATCAAGGTTGAGGCCCAATGTCAAGCCAGCAAATGCAAGAAATAAAAGTCCAAATTTAATACTTAGAGTGTGTTTCAAAACATACCCTTAAAACAACTGCCAGAAGCACTCATTTTCAAAAGTTGTGAGAGAGAGCTTTGAAAATAAGTGCTTTCAGGAGCTATTTTAAATGTTTCAAAACACACCCTTACTCAATTGAAACAACTCCAATAACTATTTCAGTTGATACATGAGCCTAAATTCTAAAATAAAATAAGAAGCGATAAGAAATTGAGACACAAGATAAGAATATTAAAAATATACTTAGATTTGCTAAATTGATCAAATTGTTGAATTTTGTAGATTGTGACGCACACTTTCAAGTTAGGTGGCAACTAGCTGAAACCATCAACAAAAATAGATACATTGACTTAGTTGTTTCATTATATTTTAAACAATATCAAAACACTAAAACTTAATAATAACAATAGCATTTCGGAAATAATTGTAATTTTTTACTGATAGGGTATCCGGAAATATACACTGAATACTTAATTACGCTCTTATTCATTAATCTGTGAGATGTTTCAGTTTCAGAAATTAAATAAACTTTTGTATTTAAGTTATGTATCATTGAGTTAATTAATTATATAGATAAGGATAGAGCTTTTAGATTTTATAAAATAAAGAATATATAGCAAGTTCGCCTTATTTTTTTTTAATTGAATTAACTTCAAAATGCCTAATTATATTTATACCGATGACGATATTGTGCATACTCACACACTTGAAGTCTTGAAATCTCTTTTTAACTCTTATGTAATCATCAACAGTGAATTGTGATTGGCCAACCAATAATTATAATACATTTATTTTTATCAGCTAGCGTATCAAATCGGTCGTAACTAATATAGTAATATGTGCTTGTCTCTAAAGTTGTCTTGGCAACTTTAATTAGCCCTCATAGTCAACTCTTGAATTTTAGAATATAAAAGGACATATTTGCACTTAAGCTCCTCAACTATTACCTACGTTATCGAATAAGCCCTTAAGATTCTTTTGGTCCAATTTCAACTTCCTTTCTTTATTGCTTCCTCACCAATTTACCACTATCTCTAGTAATTGGATAAAGAGAGAGTAGAAAGATGCTTTAAAAGGAAGAGAAAATTAGGAGAAGAGAAAAATAGGAGAAGATAACGCAAATAGAGGGAAATATAGAAAATAGTTTTGGAGTGGTGAATTTGAGGGATTCGTATAAAAAAAAATTATAATTAATTTATAATATGTCCTCTCATTCAAAAAAATTGTCATAAATATTAAAAAAAAATTATTAAACCAAAGTAGCTATTAATTCATTTAATGTAAAAGACAATTTGTGTGAACTCGAGTTCACGTAAACTTTTTTTAAAAAAAATATCACTGTTATACATATACATTTATTATTGTTGTGCATAAACACTGCTAGTGTTATGCATATGCACGCACTATTATTGTTCGAAAAATTAAAAAAAGACCTACTCAACTTAAAATAATTTTAATATATACAATTATTAAATTAATAAACCATTAAAAATACAAGTCTATTAATTAATATTTTCAGTTATTGTATATTACTATGTATTATGTTGAGGACGTACAATTCATTTCTTTTTGAAATATAATAAAAGGGAGTAGTAATTGTTTTAAATAAATTTACGAGATGTAAAGTGATACTAAATAGTAGATTTTTGTAAAAACAAATAAAATCATACAATTAAAAATATATAGAGTTAAAGTGATATTCAATGAGAATGATGGAGGTAAAGTGATACCAAAACAAATAATAACAAGGGTTAATCCTTGTTTCGACTTCCACTAAGGCAGAGAGTGATTGGATTTGGATCTTTCATTGTCAAATTTCAACATCTGGCCACCAATACTTACAATATTTCTTTCTGCATATTGTGTCTTTGTGCTTCTCTTTAGAAAATGTTCCAACTGATAGAATATATATGTGCGTGATAATTAAAGATATACGAATCTATGTTTCGTTGTCTACTTTTTGGAATCAAGCACACTATGCAGGGTTTGTTTAGGTGTAATTTTTATAGTGTGTTGTTTGTAGATTATTGTATGGGGACAGAGTTCAGTGTACGTTTTCGATGACGATTGTGAATTTTATTTGTTGAAAACACTATATTATATGTTGGTGGTGGCGAAGAGGTAGTATAATTCAAATTGTTATGCTCTTTGAAATTCCAAAAATTATAAGTTAATTTTATGATACAAGAAAATGATTACTTTCTATACACTACTTTCATATCTTTTTGAAATTTAATCGCGAATAGGCAAATCATTCGTGTTAAATTACAACCGTCTCTTTGTTTATACCAGACACAAGGAACACACATGAATTGATCGAGCGCGTTCATGGCCAACTACCAGCAGCAATTATAATTATTAATTATATCTAACTTGTTATTAGTTTTATGACTTACTCTATGAATTATAAATTTTGTATGATTTTTTTCTCTAATCCCATATTTTCTTCTCGAACATGAGTTGTTATTTCGGTATATGATCCTACCCGTTCACTAGAGAGGTCAAATTGAAGCGAGAGCAAAACTCTATATGCTAACCTATACCAAATTGATTGTATATTCAAATTTCAAATTTAAAATTTAAAATCTAAAACGAAGTCTGTAGCTTGAATCATTTGACCAACCCACCCAGGTGTAACACTTATTTTATAAACTATATATGTGATGGTACATCAGCACATGATGGACGATGTTAATATACATATGCATGTATATATTCAGCACCGGATGCCCACCCATGATACAACCCAGTATACACACCCAATTCTCAACCCTCAAATTTATTTCCATTTGATCAAAAAAATAATCGAGACAATTTCCCTTCCACCACCGGCGACTTTTTGTTCTCCCAACAGAGTTGCTTCTCATTCTATTCAATCCAACTCCATAATATACCTTCACAAAAACACGCCCAATCTCACTAATTTCTTGTTCCATCTTTCTTTTGCCATTGAAGAAATTTAGAGAAATGATGGGTGTGATTGTGATAAGCAGCCGCTGTTCCCATACTTCCCACATCACCGAAATCATCATAACCAGCTTCTTTCGCCACAAAGTTTAAACCTTTAATCATCTAGGTAACTCTCGAAGGAGATTCGGGTAAAGGGTGTCTTAAATCTTCAACGGAAAAAGAACCCTACAAATTCAAGTAGCATTAATTCCAAAAGTAGCAGATTCTTGAAAATATCATTAGTTTAATTTTTACTGCGCGGTGTAAAAATCTTAGATATGGATCAAACGCAGAAATTCAAGTTTTCTTCCTATGATCGGAATCTTGATCCTGTGGTTGCATCAAAATCTTCTCATGGTATGTGATATCCCATCTATATCTTGTTTATATACATATCTGCTATTCGTTGACTTTTTGCTTTTTGGTATGTGCATTTGTAATTATGATTTAATTTCCTAGTGTATAATTATTTAGTTCTGCTAGTAGTATCCAAGGCTTCAGTTTTATACTTTTATGTACTTTTGGACATGGGAATTCTTCCTTTTCAGGTGGGGTTGTCAATTTATTTGGTAATATCTTATATGGTAATTAGGGCATGTTTGGTAGGTGTTATAAGCCCTGTAAAAAAGAAGGAAACTGGCCTTTTAGGGGAGTTAATGGTAGCACATAAATTCTTTTAAAGGGATTATTTTGGCTATAAATCGATGTCTTTATTACAAATTGTCATTCATCTTCTATTTCAACATTCATTTTATACACATAGCTGAATATGAGACGAATTTAAAGGATGCTATGTGAAATTGGATAGTAAATTGACTCAATCAGTGGCCTTATGCCCTGTTGATATGTAATTATGTAACATGTAACTTTAAGTCCATAATGAGCAGAATTTTCAATACCTCAGGAATAAATTGTTCCCTTGTTCTGTTACTGTCTTGCATCAGTTAAAAGCTCAACATCGATGCTTAGTTTTGGAGGTGTTGGTGGAGTAAAAAGACCAGGAGACTCGGTTTTTCAATGTTTCGATCAAGAAGAGATTGGAGATGAATACTTAGATGAGTACTTTTGTCAACCGGAAAAGAAGAAGCGCCTTACTGGGAAGCAAGTCCAGTTTCTCGAGAGGAGTTTCGAAGCAGATAATAAACTCGAGCCAGAAATGAAGATGCAGCTTGCTAAGGAGCTTGGACTCGAGCCTCGACAAATTGCTGTATGGTTCCAAAAACCGTCGGGCTCGGTGGAAGACAAGGCAACTTGAAACAGATTATGACACATTGCATGCAAGCTATAAGAGCTTGAAAGTCAACCATGATAACCTTCTCAAGGAGAATGAGAGACTAAAAGCAGAGGTGAGAACTAAACTTCAATTAAAACAACTGAGACTGTCCGGTAAAAACAACTAATACCTTTTAGTAAAACAATTAATACCATTTAAAAATGCACGGTGCAACTGGTGTGTAAAAGCATTTGCCTAAATATATGTGATTTTAAAGTGCTGAAGTTTTCGACTTTCTTATGCGATGATACCATTTATGACCAGGTTTTTCATCTGAAACGCAACGGGATTGATGGAGATACAGAGAGAGCAAACTTACGATTGTGTGACATCAAACAATTGCCCGAAGCAATGCCAGAAGAAGCCATTACTCGATTGGTTAGTGAAGATGAAGATTCCAAAGTGTCGTCAAATGCATTCAAGAATGAAGAATCGAGCTCAGCAAAGAGTGACGTAATCAATGTGGACAGTCCAAGGTTGAGCGAGGGGATTCACTCCTCTGTCTTGGAATCAGGCAATTCATCTCGTGTATTTGAACCGGATCAATCAGATATATCTCAGAACGGAGAAGATAACTTGATTGAGGAGTTACTGTTTACCGATTGCATGTTTCCTAAGAATGAAATTGTGCATTGTCACACGCCTGTGAGTTACTTTTACTATGGATTTCCCGTTGAAGATCATGCCTTCGGTTTCTGGTCCTCTTGAGCTCTATTGGTATTATTTGCGTGTCTTCGTTATCATTTCTCGTGTATTAGTAATAAATGCCCAACTATATACAGACTTCAAATCTACAGTGAGACCATGTTGTATGTACTTCTGTTGTGTACAGTTTAATCTCGTGGTCGAACACGATTGAACTTCAACCTAGCTAGTCAAGAAAATTGAGGTCTGTTGTTGTTAGTGCATAGGTGTGTTTTCTGCTTTCTTGTTTGTCATGTGGGAATGAGTAGTAAAATTTCTTGATTTTAGAGTTGCCGGAGCCCACATATATATCATTCAGTATCGTGTTTCAATATCGTGGTATACATTGTGGTTCTGAAGAGGCTCCCTAAGGTATTTTATGTCTTATGTATTACCACCATACATACTATTGTTTGTACGGATATCACTTTATTTGCAAAGTATTGATTCTTATAAATAATAATAATAGTAGTGTACGGTCAAAATAATGCATATAATACTTTGTTATTTTATTAATATTCAGACATGTTTTGTAAAAAGTCATCAGAATTCTTCCGGTGATAATTATAAGTACTTATGGAACAACGATTTTGTGTATATATAATTTCCGGTGATAATTATAAGTACTTATGGAACAACGATTTTGTGTATATATAAAATAAATTAAGGTTGACATGTACATTATTTACCAATAATACAAACAAAAAAATTCTATCAATTTTTCTCTTGAGCAAGCTCGTGAATTCTTTTTCCTGATATTTAAAAGATTTTTTTTTAAACAAAGTAATTATTTAGATACTTATCAAAACATAAGTTGATAGTTTATGCATTATACCTCTCATTATATAGATGTCCACTATTGAAACTCAAAATTAATATAGGATTATATAACACACTTTGCATTTTTGCAAGTTGATAGTTCGGGGTGGAGGTAACTCGGTGTAAATTCTCGACAAAAATCATAATTCCCATCATGTGAATGTTATTTTGAAAAGAAAAAGAAATAATCACATACTAATGAGCATGTGTTGTTTAAGAATAATATATGTATATATTATTATACAGAGATTACATTTTGAGACTGCATTTCCAAAATATGATAACATTCTTGCCTTTTTTTTAAGTACAAGAATGCTTTTACAAACTGCAGAATTTCTATAGATACAATATACAAATCCGGTTAGAATTTCAGGTTGTTCTTCAAGTAGCACACCATCTCTTGCTGCATACCAGATCGAAAAAACACATCGTAATCAGTGAACAAAATTCGAATGCATCGTTAACATAATCTCGTTTTCGTTAAAAAGGAAACTTACAAGCAAACAGAGGACAATGCATCCAGCAGCACCAGGGAACAAAACATACCAAAAATTCAACTGGTGCAGCTTAACTCCATCAATAAATAGCAATGGCAAGCTTGCAGCTGCAAGTTATTTATATATAAAAACCATTAATTTTCCGTTTATTAGCAAAATAAAAAGAAAAATGCAGGTGCGATTTATCAGCATCAAAGCACGAAGAAATTGCCTGGTGGATGAACGGAGCGGGTGAAAATCATGAAGGCGATAGCAGCAGAAAGGGCGGCGCTCCTAGCTAGCCAACCTGGACCGAATATTGAGAATGACAAAACACCTATTGCTGCACACCCAATCTGAGCCATAAACATGTTGTACTTCTGCAAACCCAAATGAAATCCAGATTTAGGTACAATAAATTACGTGGTAACAGTGAACAGTTTGTAAGATGTTATGGTAAAGATTAAACCTTGCACAAATTTTGATTACAAGAGTTAGAAATAAGGGTATATATGTTTGGTTATTAGTTCACTTAGGTGAAGTTATTCAAAATTGATGTTCACAAAATGTGATTCTCTAAGAACATAGTATCCGTGTCTTGTAACTCCGCAATTCCACAATGTCTTGAAGACCAAATATGATATCGGATTCTGGATAGATCACTTATCAGATTCAAACATACTGAAAAAACATGATCTAAGATGAACTCAATCTGTTTCATCATGACTCTAGGAATCAAGTTTCCTTGGCACAAATCACTTCTACCATTTAAATTACAAGAAGCAAAAACAAAAACAGTATACTATAATATGAATAGGGCCGGTCCTAATATTTTTTGGCTTGAATCGATCCTTCCCCCTTATTTCCGTTCATGTTAAGTTTCTTTTTCCTCGGATTTTTTCTTTCTTTTGGTTTCCAAATGTGTGTTTATGAGGGCATGATGATACTATAAAAGGAAGTAAAAGAAAATTGAAGAAATAAACAATCAATTCATATTTTATTCATCAAATTCTCAATCAAAGTATTTTTCCTTTTATTTCTCATTTTCTCCCCTCCTGTTCTTCCTTCTCCTAACTAGTAGAGTTTGAACATGTGTGCGTGACTTGCACCAAATAAGGATGGACTAGTAAAAAAAAGACAGTCTTAAAAAAAAATGGGCTCCTACATTTTTTTTAGATCAGAATCGACAAAATAAAGTAGTAATCTTCAAACACCAGAATGCTTAGATCTTAGTGAATGAACTCCAAGAATAGAGAAATGAAGAGCAACTAAAGAAACGGATATTTCAATGTGAAACAACGAGTAGTTTGAATCCCAATTTTCATGCTTTAGTTTGTTGAATCCCCGTGACGCAACTTAGCTTACTATGAATTGTTACAAAACTAAGAAGTCCAGCACCAACACCAACATCGACATTAAAAAGAATGCAAACTTTTCAACATTGAGTTATTATAGATAAGGTGGGATTGTTGTCAAGATCAACATTGCTTTGAAATTAACATGCTTATAAACATTTGAATATAAAGAAAAGGCAATAAGATACGTACCCTGGCACCAGGAGAAGCTGGCGTGGCGAAGAGAACAGCGCAAACCGCCCCAAAGGGTGCAATTGTCATAGAAACACCTTTAGGTGCCAAAATTTGATCAATCTTTCCCAATAATGCCATTGCAGCAAAAGCCCCTGATAAAATGTCATTTTATAGCCAATAAACACCATGTAAATTTCCAAGAATCATTGCCCAAAATTAATACATTTAAAAAATCTAGGATTTCATAAGAGTGGATTTTAAATTCTGGAATTGAACATTTTGAAGTTATGATTTTTAGTAGTATTTGGAAGAATTTTAGGAATCCATTCCAAACCCTAGTCCTTTGCAAATCCATTTATATCTCACACAGTCACACTCCAATTTTCTTTTCTTTTTTCACGTTACTTTATGTTACTCATTTTTCGAACACAATTTTTTTTCTCACTCTCTTCGTCCCTTCCCTCACATGTATTTTATTTTTCCTATTTCTTTGCTTCATTTTCTCCCAAACATGTGAATTTTTCTCTCCTATCACTTTCATTGTCTTCTAGAAATAATTTTTTTACCCACCACTTTCTCATGCATAAAAATTTCTCCCTCCATTTCTCTCTCTCTAGCACATCTCAATCTCTCTCTATCATCTCCATCTTTTTTTCCGTGACATAAATCCCTCTAATTGTATATAATTCTATAATTGATTTTTTTTTTTTAAATTACAGCTTCCAGTTAATTTATATTTTTCCAAATAATGAATTTGGAAATTTTCAAATAAATCTATATTAAATTTATTTACAGTGTTTCCAAATAATGAATTTAATAATTCTTAAACAAATCCACGGTAAATTAAAAAAAAAAAAGATTTAAAAACAGTGGATTTTAAATCTATGGAATCTCAGATCCATAGTTTTCAAATGACTCATTCCAAAGACAGCCTAAATGTCACTGAATTAGTTTACGTAAGAACACAATCATTCTTTAAAGAATAACCAAATGCAAATATAAATCGTAATTCAATTCTTGTAACAAAAATCCGAACTAACCAGCAGAAGGCCAAAAAACGTCACTGATGGAAGGCGCTTTACTGCTCTTTTCAGGCCCCCAATTTTCCCATAATGGTGCACTAACATCACTCGATGCCACTACATAAGCCCCCCTTTTTCTCAAAATTCCAGCTTTCGATGCAATAACCCTGTTTTCATTGTTCAATTTACATTGTCCAATAATTGAATTGTGGGAAGATAATAGATATAGCGATGGTAGGGGATTTTGTGGCAACAGAAAGTGATCACAACGCGCATGGATTTGCATACCCATCATTGGTTGATTTTGATTCTGGTTGTCGACCCAAACAAAAAACAACACAAATAAATATCTGGGGATTCGGGATTTTTTTAAAAACCCAGATAAATATGTGGGAATTTGTGGGGTGCGGACAAGAGGGAATAAAAAAACATAGAGGGAGACCGTTAAGGGAGATAGAAAGGCCATTGGAGTTGTCTCTTGGAAATGTGGAAAGGGTATTATACAAGAGTCGAGACTCTGCTTTTTCCTCGTCTTTTTTAGCAATAATTTATTGAGATTTTGCTCCATTAACATATGAGAATTTTAAATGCAACCCCTTAATTTTTAACTATACTTCTTTAAAAATATTAGCTTAGGTCTTCTATGCATTCAGATGCATCGTACACTCCAAATTAATTATGTTGAATTGTGCATCTATTAATATAGAAAAATAATTGCACGATTCAATATAAATAAGTTGCATTTTTCGATATAATAAATCGCAAGATTTTAAAATACACTTATGGTCTTGGCGATGATCTCTAAAGCGTAAAGATCCATCCAAAATATTAATATGGGATGATCAATTTAAAATTTAGTTTATCAAATTGTGGAATTTGGAAATTAAACAACTTGTCACTTGCTTTCCTGAAGCACAACTTGTGAAATCATTGATACTTTCCGAATTATAAAATTTGGCCAATGGCTTGACAAGTGACAACCCAATGTTACTATTGATTTTATTTTATTTTTTTGACGGCTACTATTGAATTGATACATAAACTAAAACTTAAGTAATTTGTGAATGTCATGAAAAGAAGGTTTTATGTGAAACTGGTTTATCGTGCACCACTTATACTATTGTTTGTAGAAATTAATATTATAGTTGTTTTTAAGATTAATTTATAGCAATTAGTATAAATTACAATGATAGATAACCAATTTCACATAAAACCTTCTCTTTATAAATATATAAATCAAGAATGCAACCAACAAGAGCAATATATTAAGTCAACACACGTTCAATTGGACTATTTATTCAGAAACATTAACGATGAAATTAAATTAATTTTTAATATTATAATTGTATTAATTTATTGTTTTTATACTATTGTGTAATTATGTCAACCTGTTGACTTTATAAAAGTTAACCTTAATTTTTATTTTATTGCAAGAGGGAGTATAATTTTTTTCTTCATCTTTACGTTTATTATTTAAGCCCAAAAAATTTGATTTTCGCTGCACCATTGAATACTGAAAGTACAGGTGTAGACACCAGAAGCAAAAATTCAGCAAATCAACATCAGTAGAGATTTATTAATCAAATATAGCTTTAGCTCATCAAGTAGCTCGCATTAAAGAGACATTTCAAGAATATGCTCTTTTCCACATGTGCTTGAGGTATTTCTTTATTAAATTGCAATATTTTACGCATTTTTCACAAAGGGGATGTAGCTCAGATGGTAGAGCGCTCGCTTAGCATGCGAGAGGTACGGGGATCGATACCCCGCATCTCCATTCGTTATTTTTAACCGTTACTTTTTGGCCTAACGCTGTAGACAATGTTTTGGGCCTTCTTATTAAAAGCCCAATATTTTTCCTTCATTAAAACCTAACATTGGGCCTTCTTTAAATTAGGCGTATATTTCCTTTAGTATAAAAGATGAAAACTATTGTGCTGAACTCATTCCATTTTAATTTCAAGGAGTAGTTTTTATTACAGGTTTTTCAGACATAAGTTGCACATGATTTTTGGTTCTTTTACTAAATTGTTTAAAACGCGTTCTTCAAATTCTTTTAATCCATCAGCAAACTGAATTTTAATGTTTTTTTTTGTCAATTAACAAATTATAAGTATTTTTTTTAAAGCATGAAGGAATAACTTTCATTATTGCACAATCAAGCGGTGATAGAAAATCCGATCACAAGATATGATGGGTCATTACAATAAAAAGAGTTCCCTTGGAACTGAGAAGCTCTCAAATTTGTGTGCCATATGATTGAATAAGTGGTGCACTTTGCAAATCCCTTGCGCTCCATTTGGATGTATTTGAAATTCATGGATTTCACACACAAATTATCATTATTCAATAGATTTACATATATTTAGATCTGAGAGTCTAGTTTAAAATGAAGGGATTTCAAATCCTCATCAAAACCCAATCATTTGAAATCTCATCCTCCCTACCTTTCCCTCTTTCTCCCCCCTTTACTCTCATCTCTTAATAATTTATGATTTGAAAATGGCCGCGGCTAATCGCACACGACCTTTTATTTTACACACCCGATTACTTTACACACTCATTTAATATTTTAATCTTTACTTAATACACACAGCATTTGGTCCATTGTACCCTTTTAATTAAAAATTAATATATATATACTGTTATACACCCAAACGAATAAAATGTTGACCAGAGCAGCCAACTTCTACATTTGTCGGTCAGTCTTTCCAAAATTTTGAATGGTCAACCAGACTTGCCAAAAATTTGAATGGTCGACCACCTTGGCCGACAAAATGTCTGTCGCGATTTTTAAAAGAAAACAAGAAAAAAACTCATCTATCTTCCATTTAAATGAAAGAAATGCACAAGAAAACTTATAAAATGTATCTTAAAACTTGTTTATTAATCCATACTCTTTTTCCAATACATTTGCTATGAGTTTTCAATATGTAGATTTTTAGCTTTTATGATGTTTTCTTCAAGTTTAATAATGATGTAAATGAGTTGAGGAAAATGGCGTGTCATGTATATGGATTTAAAATTATGATGTATTGAGTAAAAAAAAATTAGTAAATTATGATATAAAAAATATTCACGAAGGACAAATTATAAAATGTCAACCACTATGACAAAAATTTATAATATTCATTCACTGTAGCCAAAAAAATAAAATGTCGTTAAAAGCGCCAACTTTACATTCGTTAAATCGGCCCTGGCCAAAATTTTGAATAATTCGACCCGGACTTGCCAAAAATTTGAATGGCCGACAAAATGTCATCATGATTTCTAAAAGAAAACACAAAACAAACTCATCTTTCTAACATTTAAATGAAAGAAATTCACAAGAAAATTTAGAAAATGTATCTTAAAACTTGTTCTTTAACCCATACTTTTTTTGCAATACATTGCTATGAGTTTTTAATATGTATGATTTTTTTATGTTAGAGTTTATGATGTTTTCTTCAAGTTTAAATAATGATGTAAATGAGTTGAGGAAGATGATGTATCACGTGTATGAATTTAAGATTAGGGTGTATTGAGTAAAAAAATTAGTAAATTATAATATAAAAAATATCTGTTTAATATAATTGCCAATTTATCTTGAAAATTTTAGGCATTAAATTTTTTTCGGTGTAAAGTAAAAAGTCGTGTGTGATTAATACTTTTTGAAAATTATGCATTTTACCTTTATTATTTTTAAATTCATTCATTTCAAATCCCCCAATCCAAGTGGAGCCTTATGTCATTTACCATTTAAGAATGGAACAACTAAATTATTTAATAAAAATATCGTATTTGAATCAAAATGAAACTCCAAACACAAGATTAAGAAAAAGATTATATATGATTTATAGACTATATTTTATTATGTCTCTACACAAAAAAAAATAAAAATCAGAATTAAATTCACAATATGAATTAGTTCGAGAATTTTATCAATTGAGGGCGCGAAAGATAGTCTAAATTTATCGATTTAAGACGCGAAAGATTTTTCCTATCGATTCAAGAGCGGAAGATAAAAACTATCAATCCAGGACGCGAAAGATAAACTATCGGTCGAAAACATAAAATTTTAAAGATTAAGTTTGACTAAAAACCTAAACCCCTGAACACTAAACCCTAAAATGATGGATAAACCTTGAACCCTAAACCTCCTCGCCAACCAGTAAACTCAATCGTAAAACCCTAAAAAAAAAAAAAAAAAAAATGATATGAAATATAAATTAACAAACACGCTTAAATTGTGTGGCCTTTTAATTGATAGTTTTTATCTTTCAGGCCCTGAATCGATAATTTTTTATCTTCTAGGCCTTGAATCGATAGAAAAAATCTTTAAAGCCTTAAATTGATAATTTTGTCATCTTTCATGCCCTAAATTGACATTTTTCCATTAGTTCAAACATGCACATTCTCTTAATTAATCAGCTTCTTGCAACCCTTCCAAAACAATAGACCCAACAAACAGCCCCACACCCCCAACCGCCAGCAACCCACCAATGACGGCCTGCGCCGCCACCAGTGCCGCCGAGTCATCCGGGATAACCACGACAGCCACCACGGCCGCCACCAGAACGGGCAGAGATGCCGAGGCCAGGGCGGCGGGCGAGGTGTCCGCCACATTTTCGAGCAAACTTAGAAGGCCAAGCTCCTCTGCTTTTGACAAGAGCCCCAGCTTCTCTATGGATGATAAAGTGATTCCAAATTCCTCTGCTTTCGAAAGCAAGCCAGCTTTTTCGATGGAGCTTAAAACTTTGCGCTTTTCGAGCTTTTTGAAGACGTCTACTTCTTGCACTTCGCTGCTCTCGAAAAATATTCCGGGCCCGAACCATTGTTTCTTCCAGTTGGAGTCGTACTTGTTTACCTTTGAAACACAATTCGGTAAAAAATATTCATACTATAAAATTTATATCATTATACTTATAAATTAATACTATAACATTTATTAATTAATATCGCTACAATTATAACTTGGGTGTAACATTAAATGATATAAATATTAATTCATATAGTAATAATAATAATATTAAAAGGTTAAATTTAATGGTAATGAATCAACCACTCAATCTAACTTATCTAGGATTGGGCCAACTTTTAAATATTTCAATCACTTTTCAAGAGCCCAACTAAAATCTACAATTATTATATAATGTATAACATACTGTATACACTCTCCTTTGTATATCAAAATTGAAAGAATATGCACATATATAATAACTTGGGGAAAAATTTTGGGGGAGGGGGGGCATGGCCACCCCAGCCATAAGCATGGCTCCGCCCCTGAGTGTGTGTGATCCAATGGTTCTCCAGGTATACAACAGGGAATCCATTCTCATTACTTTATTCGTTGTGAGTTTGATTTAAGTACAAATTACTTGCGAATTAAAGTCGGACTCCCTAATGAATCAACAATGTTGAATTTCATATCAAAGTTCATTTTTTATTATGTAGTGAAAGCTTAACATTTTAATTTACTACCATAATGAATCAGAATTTTGAATTAAATTAAAGAAGAGAATCATGAAACTAGAAATGAGAAACTATCTTGAATAGGTTTTAAGTTTCTTATATAGATTTGAAATCATTACATTATGTAAAAAGTGAGTTGTTAACATAATTCAGAGATTTACAAGTTACTTTATGAATATGCAATAATTAACATGCCAAGCCCAATCACTAATTAGGACACTAAATCCCCCAATTTTAATTAAATATAATCTATTATCACCAGCCAACATGTAAAAGACACACACGCCACAGACAAAGTTTCCATCTAAGTAATAATCAGCAATTTGTAGAAAAAAATTATATTACAGGTTTTAAGTTTACAATCTCATTATCCCTCTCATAAATATGCACTATACAATATTATTTTTTCAGAACACACTATATAATACAATTACAAATGCATAAATTAACAAACTAAACTACAAAACCAATAGAAAATAAAATGACCTCGGACGATAAAAATGACTCAAAATTAAGTGTAGTACCTTCTTCTTGGGTGCCATGGCTATGAACCGAGGGGCATAATTGGAAGGAAAAATGCGACTAGACCGGGACTTGGTGGGAAATAACCGGTTTTCCGGCGTTTTCAGGAAATTGGTGGCCGCTGTCTCCACTGCCATTTCCTTGGGTATTGTTTGGTTTCCGGCACAACTTTTCTGTTATCCTGGATTTATTTTTCCCTCTGCAAAAGGAAAAAAATAGTTTTGTGAAGGAAATCTTTAGCTCCACCAATAAGGACACTGCTTATCCTATCTGGATCGAATGTGGATAGTTGGTTTGGACGAAATTCCAACCTTACCCTTCTTTCACCTCTTATTTATTTTAGCGAATTTTAATTGGTAAAAGTCTTATATGTATTTGACTTTGACTTATCGTTTAAATCAAGTGTATTTTTAGAATATACAATTTATTTTATAAAAATATTCAATTTTGTTATACAACACATGTGACCTACTCACTTTATATAGTTTTGAATATGAAAATAGTAGATCTATATAGTATATACGAGTATTAATTAGGAGTGCTTTTTTTTTTTTTTTCCTAATCAATTTTGAATCTAAAAAATTTGATAACTAGCAATTTAGAATTGACTAGGTCATGCGTGTCAAGACTAATGAACTGCCATGATTATAAGACATTTAAATATATGTAACTTGTTATATTAAAAAATGTAACTCATTTATACCGAATAATGCAACTATTAATATGGAAAAATAGTTGCACGATTCAATGTTAATAAATTGCGTTTTTTAGTATAATAAGTTCTTATGATCTAAAATATATTATGAAATCTGTGATGTATCCGTTTGTAAATGAGACTCACTCTTAAGAATTTGAAATATAGAAAATAATCAATTTATGACTCATAAATTATAAAAGATGTTTGACATTCTATAATTTCCAAACATTTTTTCAAACTGAAATAAAAGTCTGGTTTAATAGTTCAGAATGATACAGAAGAGATATAAAGTCTGGTTTAATGGTTAAAAGCTAAATATTATGGAACTTGTAATGAAGGTTGAATGTATGAGATGTGGGAAGATTGTTATCACATGCTCCCACCAACCCCTTTGTAGCGTGAAGGTTGTAATCACATCCGCGGAAAATTGTAGGTTCTGTGGGGCCAACGACTGGATAATTTCCAAGTTAACGCGTTTGACTAGAAAGACTATTTCTTTGATTTGAAGAGCAAAAGCATGGGAGATTGGCAATTGCTATATGAATAAAACAATATCATATTCAATTCCCATCAATACATACTACATATTGACGTCAATTATCCCTTATTTTGGAAAAAATCCGATCCTGAATCACTGAATGTACTATATTCATACCCTGATGTATCAACTTCGTTTGGAATTGATGAATTGTGGGTGTATGTTGGGTCTTTTCTTAATTATCATGAGCAGAAGTAGCATTACCACAACTTTTGGTTAAGATGATTACGGAAGGGAAAGAGAATTGGAGGCATTGAGTACGTGGTGGCCTTTTGATGTTTCATCATCAAAAATTAGTAGTGATCATTGCAACTGGAGCGGCATCACTTGTAATCGTGCTGGTCGTGTTGCTGAAATGAGGTCACCACAAAAATGCTATGATTCACAACTGCAAGTTCGACATTGGGAGTTTGGGCTTGATGAATTAGAATTGGCTGCTTTTCCATACCTCACTAAAATTCATCTCACTGGGTGTGGCTACCATTTCCATGGATACATCCCAGCGGAGATAGGAAAGCTAGTGAACCTAACTTTGGTGTAGTCCCTGAATCTCTTTCCTATTTTAAGAGCATTGATTTGTCCTACAATGGTTTACAGGGTCAAATTCCACCTAGTGTCTGGTATAAGTTTCCACATTATGAATTTAATGGAAACCCCAAATTGCTCTTACCCGCTGATACTGCAAGGTACAATCAAAAATATAAATATATTTTCGTGGCAGTTGCGTTGTTCTTTGTCTGTTCATGTCTCGGTGTAGTCCCGTTCTTGTACTACAATAGAAGGAAGAAAGCAAGTCCCCAAGTGACACCTGGTTCTGAACACGGAGACATTTTCAAGATATGGAATTACGATGGGAAGATTGCGTATGAAGACATCATTGAATCAACGGCAGACTTTGACCTCAGATACTGCATCGGAACTGGAGGCTACGGCAGTGTGTACAGAGCACAATTGCCGATCGGAAGAGTTGTTGCTGTTAAAAAGCTTCACAGATTCGAAGGTGAGAATCCAACATTTGACATGTGTTTCAGGAATGAAGCCAAGGTTTTGTCTGGAATACGTCATCGGAATATAGTGAAGCTTTTCGGGTTTTGTCTGCACAACCGGTGTATGTTTCTCCTTTATGATTACATGGAAAGGGGAAGCTTGTTTTGTGTCCTGATGGATGCAGAAGAAGCCGTGGAGCTACAGAAATATGTGATGTCTACAGCTTCGGTGTGGTGGCCCTTGAAACCATGTTGGGGTATCATCCAGGGGACGTTCTGACTTCCATATTATCCACAAGATGTTGTGAAAAGGTGATGCTACAAGACCTGTTAGATAAGAGGCTACCATCTCCCGATGATTTAAGGGTGTGTAAAGACGTGGTTCGTGCAGCGAAAGTAGCACTCAGTTGCATACGTGCTGACCCAAAGTCCCGGCCATCAATGTTACAGGTGTCTCGGGAGCTTGCTGTTCGCTCACCAAAATTGCCGATGCCCTTGCGCTCCATATCAGTGTCACAGCTCATGTATTCATAATGAGATATAATTAGGCATTACAAGTTGTGTCACTTCTTATATATCAAGTTATGAAGGTGATCCAATGTGTACAATTTTACTACTTGTCTCTTTACAGTTTACACTTTAACTAGCTAAATTCAAATTGTCCTCCAAGCAGTTTATTCTGTATAGCAAAGCCTATAGGTAGGGGTTAGTAGGGGGTAATAAAAAAGAGTAGGATAAAGGAGATTGATATAATATAATATGGGCTGGTAGTATTACGCTATTTGGTACGTCATAAAATAAACGATAAGATAAAATTAGTATTCCACTTGATAGGGGGTAATACACTTGTATAAAATTTGTAGTGTCACTTGCTAGGTTGTAATAAACATGTATAAATTGTGGATTTTACTGAAATGTCCGATTTACCCTTGTACCCAAACATAAAAACCTCATCATTTTAATTGTGAGTTAATATGTGGTATTAATAATGTATGTAGGGGGTAATAATAGTGTATTGTTTTGTTATAAAACTAAAATTTTCCTTGAAGCTGATTTCCCCTGTTAAACAACCAAAAGAACTTAATAATTCCGAACTGCACATCATTATACATAAATGACATGTTTGTTAAAGGAGACACACTTGCATGAGACGGTTTCACGATGAGACGAGACATAAGTTGGACATTGACGCTTTTTTAACACTTTGGAAGGTGTGGGTTTGATTTGTGCTAGGTTGTACCCCGTCTCATGCATGAGACCGTCTCATATGAGTTTTTGTCTTGATTAAAGAAGTTGAGATAAAATGCGATTCTTAATATTTTCATGTTTTGTGAGATGAATATTTAACTAAAAAGAAAAAAAAGAAACATCCAACCGCGGCCTACTTTGGCCTGCTGTGAGATTACAAGTGAATTACATGAGCTCTGGTATGAGATTATATACGCAGAATAATATGAGAGTCATTTCATAAAAGTAGAGGATACAACTGCAATAGAATGCTATATGAAAGACCTCACTATATACACAGCTAACAGTATTAGCTAAAAAGAATAAATGTGTCACTTCTTTCTTCATCTAGACTTTGTTGGCTTGGTCAATAGAAAGCTTGACCTCATCCTTCACTTCATAGTGTCCTTTAAAAATATCTGCTCTCCTCTCTTTTAAGTTTTTAATCCCCTGTTCTCGGCGAGAGTGAAATTGAAACTGCGGCTTCTTCTCGAGTTAATAAGTGCTAAATTGAGACCATATTTGAGTAGCACTTTTCCATATGGTAGGGCCCACGATTGGACAGCAACATTCCTCATTTTCTTTCCCAAGCCACAGGCAATGCGAAGCAAATGGTCACGTGCTTGCTTGGAGATTTAATTAAAGAAGATGGGCTTCCAAGTATGCAAAGGTAGGCTGCTATGGGCTTCATTTAAATTTCTCAAAGTGGGCCACTCAGTTGCTGAATTTAATCCAACAAAAATGGCCTATTTATTCCTTCCTGATATCTTCTGATTTGGGTTAAAAAAAAAAAAAATTCTCCGAAAAGACAATTGAAATGGGTCGGAGTAGTTTAATAGGCACTATTATAGTTTATACGTCTCATAAACAATTTATTATTGTGGACATTATTTTGCGTTAGTATTATTATTGTGGACATTACTATGCGTTAGTATTATTAGTGGGCTTTATGCCACATGTGTTTTATGGCTTTTAGGCTTCAGCCCAATTGTTATTATAAATATCTTCCTCGTTGTAACGCCGTGATATACAGAATACTCATATCATAGTGAAAAAACCCTCCTGGCTTGGTCGCTCCCAGATGTATTCATTCTGGATGAACTGAGTAAACAAATCGGTGTTCTTGTTCTTTTCTTTACGTTTATTTTATATTTTACAACATGTTATCAGCACTAGTGTTCTTGGAGTAAGATTATGCAGGCTCTATCAGCAAGATTACACTACCTCCATCGCCATATCAGGGAGCCTTGAGATTTATTTGATTTATTATTAATTATGATTTATTTACCGCAATCGTTTCCCCCGTTAATTGAATCTGTTAATTTTCTTGTTAATTGGGTTTATTATGATATCTGATTTTCATAAGCGATGATCTGACGAACCAAAGTGAAGATCTGTTCTAACAGAATTTGCACTGAACGCGGGTGAGAAAAATTTCGCACGAATGCTCTCTCCCATCGGAATTGAGGAGTTTGATTCCTTGGAAATCGTGATATTAATTTACAATCGTTTCCGAAATCTGGTAAGTTAAACTTTACTGTGGATTTGAATTGTTTCTGAAATTATATCGATTTCTTTTTACTAGCTTAAGCTTTGATACTGGTATGGACTATTGGTATATTTTTTGACTGAAAAGTTACGATTCGTTTGGATTAAACTGGAATTTGGCTCTCAACTTTGTTTAATTAACGATTGTGAAATATGAATGAGCGTCCACCATCTTCCAGGTAATTAATCTCTACAGAAACAAGAGATCTGAAATAGGAAAAATCTATAATGTTGTTGCATTAGTTTCGTGTGATCTGTATATAATTGATTATTGTTTCTATATGTGGTTTTACTTTATAATGTTTATTCTGTATCAATACTTAAGTTTTTGGTTTTTTTTTTTAAAAAAAAAAAAAGGGTTTCAACCATCAACAATTTCCTGAATCATAAAATTGTGTTTTTTATATGATATAAGTTTGGTTTACCACTCTGTTTAAAATTCTTGGTTGATTCATGAGGGAAATAATTAAACCCACTCCTACATGATTTGTATATTGCATTTTTCTGGATGATTCAAAGTGTATTAAAAGATGGCATACGAAGAAATTAGTTTGTTCATCTTTCCTCTGCTACATGATCAATATTAAGAGATATTGGTTTATCTTAATGTTTGGTTTATCACAGACACATTAGCGTCTCCTTAATAATTTGATTTCCTAACTGCATACTTTAACTAGAAATATAATACACGATGTATTAGATGAAATTTTTGAGTGATTTCAATACTTTATTATACTGAGATTGCAATTATATTGTTGACCAACATATACTATCATCTGAATTTAGCATGAATCTTTGCATGTTATTATTAATGGGTGCGAATGTGATAATTCATGTTCATTACTGTAAATAAAAATGATAGTGCTAGTCTGTTACTGTGGTAATTTTCGTTTAACTCGATATTGGTTGTTTGGCTACTTTATCAATTTGAGCAAGTCTAAGGTTGGCGGAATTGTCCATCCATGAGATAAGAGAGCAAACACCTAAACCTCCCATTGGGTCTGCATTTGACGCAAAATCGGATTGTCCATTAGACGTTTATGAACCCTTACCGTAGGGTTCCGCTCTGGTAAAGAAGCTTAATCCTTTTTATTAAAATAATTAGTAGATTATTATTGAAGAATTCCAACTTAGTTATTTCATGTTTGGGGCATGAAATTTTACATGGTGCTAATCTAATTCAAATCCGACTCATCGTGATACCTTGATTATTCCCTTTATACCTAGTGCGTAAAATTAAACATTTCCCATCCGCAAATATTAGAATGTACAATATTTGTTTTCAATATCACCACGACGATTATACCTCAATTCACGGCCCGATTGACTAACGGCACATTTGATGAAAGATCATTTTCTACGGCATTAGGGGAGATGAGAATTTAAAATTCAATTAATGCTTGAGAAATTTCATGGAATATAAATGATCTTCAATATGAAAAATTCATGCACTAGTCAAAATGAACCGGAAGTTCAAATGATAAATTAACTTGCAATATTCAGCAAGTAATCTGCCAAATTAATTTACTGATGATAAAGAAGTGACTAAAGCACATATACTTGTTGTAAATGCACCAAAAAGAGTAAATGTGCTAATTTTAGACAATTATATATGGTAATGCCCCTATACGCCAGAAGCGTAAAGGACCCCTTATTATGTAAGACATAAATCCGCTGTAATTACTAAAATTTAGCAAATATATTCAAATCACTCTTGAAGTCTCTTGAAGAGATTAGATCCGAAGACGAAAATTCTAGTAATGAAGCACGTGCACAAAATAATAAAAATACTAGAATTGCGGAACGACCAGATCAAAATATTATGGGAAATGATGAACCCAAGTTGATATAAATATACAAATTATAAATACAGGAGAAATTTACCAATGTTGTTTATTAACTTATTAGTTGCCATAATTGCTCTCACTATTAAAAATCTCGGATCCGATACCCAAAAGTCAATAGTTGAGCCGAAGCGCTTTATTTGTAAAATAGGAAAAAGCAATTGGGGCAGAGCTCGACTCAGTAATATTCTTGACTTTATCGTCATACATACACCTAAAAATGTTATCCCTGTTGGATGTAAATGGGTATTTAAAAAAAAAAAATGAGAATAATGATGTAATGAGGTACAAAGCGAGATTAGAAAGCTCATGGGTTTTTGCAGAGACCGGATATAGATTTTAAATATATACTCCTGTTATGTATGAAATATAGTTCCGCTACTTAATATCTCTGGCAGTAAGTAAACTAAATGTAGAAATGCAGTTGATAGACATTGTAACCGCATGTTTATATTGACCAATTGATATTAATATTTATATGAGAATCTCTGATGGATATAAAATTCTTCATATGAAGAATGGTGAAAATCGATATTAAGATCGATATTAAAATTACAAAGGTCATTATATGACATAAAATATTTGGGTTTAATATTCCACGATCGACTCAATTTATTCTTCCCGGCTGGAGGAATAAATAAACATTGAATTATTTTCTTACGTGTTTACAAAAAAATTATTTTGGTAGTGTTTGTATTATCTCGGTTTCTGATGATAATCTAAATATTATTGGAACAAGTAAAGAAATCAAAGAAGCTAATTTAATCTTAGAGATTGAATTTTGAAATAAAATGTTGGTGAAATCAAGTATTGTCTCGACCAGCAGATCGAACATTTCCCTAAAGCAAAATGAATCTTTGCATATCAATCAACTTACTTGAAGAAGGTTTTGGAGAGATTTTATCTTAAATTTCAATTACTTAGCACTCTAGTAATTGTTCGATCCCTTGAAGTGGATAAAGACAAATTTGGACCCAAAGAAGATACATATGACATTTTAGGACCAGAAGTTCCTTATCAGGGTGTCCTTAGTGCATTACTATGTTTTAAGAACTGCACCAAATTCGATATTGAATTTATATTGAATTTGCTTGCAAGATTAAGTTAGTGCTTCTCTTATAAAGAGACATTGTAAACTTTAAAGCATATGTTCAGTATCTTCGACGTTTGAAATATTTTGATTTAAATACATTTATGATTCATGTGATAATGGTATATTTTCTATCATCCATTATGAGGAAATGCAACTTTTGTTGCCTATATGAATAATAGGAATGCTAAAGGGAACTTGACAAAGTATATATCCCCTAAAATTCTTTTTTTTACCCGCATTTAACTCGGAAAGAGTGTGAAAGATAATACAAAAGGCTTGGAAGATTGTTGTCTTCGGGGGGGCGTTTGAAGATTGAATTTAGAAGATCATTAGTTTGACCTTTTCTTATTTTACTAAGTTTCTCTCTTTGAATTATCCTAAATGAATTTTAGTTAGAACTTGAACATCACGTCGTAATGTCCAAGTACAGTGTTATAAATAATCTATTATTGTGGACATTCTTTGTGTTAAGTATTATTAGTGGGCTTTACGCCACATGAGTTTATGGCTTTTTAGGGCTTCAAAATTTCAATTGTTATTATAAATATCTTCCTCATCAGAACAGTGATATCTGAATCTTTCGGATCATAGTGAAAAACCTCCCTGGGCTGGTCACCCCAGGATGTAGTCATTCCGGGCCGAAACGAAATGGGGGTAAACAAATCTGTTTTTGTTTTTTTCTTTTACGTTTATTTTATATTTTACACGTTTAAGATGTAATTTAAACTTTAGTTATCAGCATGTGCCTTACACGTGCTCTGCTGTAACAAACTCTAGAAGATGTTTCTGATCACATGCCCTATAAATGTGACTCAGTGCTAATCTGCTTCATTATCTAAAAATCATAATAACAAATCATGTTTAAGTTTCTGGTTGTGTTCTTCAACATGGTATCGAGAGCCAATCATACATGCTTGATCCTTTGATTCTGTTCTTCTTCAATTCAATTTGTTCCTATTCTCATCTGCTAATCTCTATTCTGTTTCTGTGATTCAATCGATAATCTCACCGATTGTTTCTTCTTTTTCGATTTTTTTCCCGAGAAATTGCGATCGATAATCTGTTTCCGTTTTCTTCTTCCAATCATGACTAATTCTGATTCTGATTCCAATTCTAAAAAACTTCCTACCTTCATCACTCTTCACATCAGACTTGATCGTCAAAATTATTTGTTTTGGCGAACTCAGATTTTAGCTACGGTGAAGGCCCATGGTTTTGAGGCTATTCTCACCTGCAAACGAGCAGCGGTTCCAGATTCTGAGGATGTGGAATGGCACCGCAAGGATCAGTTCTTACTAAGTTGGATCCTTAGCTCAATTTCGGAGGCTATGCTGGGGTATGTAAGTCGCTGTGAGCATTCGTTTGAGGTATGGAATGTGTTGGACGAATTGTTTCACTCACAATCGCGAGCGAAGGTCATGAATCTGAAGTTTCAATTACAAACTATGAAGATGGGGAATCTCTCTGTGGATGAATATTTTCTCCAGATTCGCATGATTGCTGATAGTCTTCAAGCAGCTGGTCATAGCCTCAGCTATGTATATCCTTGGTGGTTTAAGTTCTGCTTATGATGCAGTGGTTGTAAATCTGACAACCAGAGGTGAAATGTTGTCTTTGACAGAAATTCAGTCCACTTATGAAATGCGTTTGGCGCAATCAAATTCTGTTCAACAGATAACCAATCTAGTGCCCCTGCTCCCCTTGCCAATGTGGTTACTAAGGACAATAAATCCTCTGGAAACGCTGGAAAGTATAAAGGAAAGGGGAAGTATCCAAATAAACCGAAGATTGTCAAAGATTGGTAAGTCTACAAAGTTCATGAATTTTTCTCCGTCTGCTTCAGCAAATACTGTTACCAGCTTCATGGGGACAGCGTTTCTCCTCGCTCTCGTTGGTGGCTTCTTGTCCGACTCCTACTTCACTACTTATTGCATTTATATAATAAGTGCAATAACAGAACTCCTGGTAAGTTTTCTGCTTCTGTTAAATGAGAACATTGATTAATAATCAGACTTATACTGAAATCTACCATCTTGAACACCTTCTAACTATGCAGTAACTTCATGCACATATAAATATAATAGATGGATTTTTTAGTGTCGTAAGGAGCTTTTAAGAAAAAATGGTGCAATGCTATATGCAGACACTTATTAGTTATTGCTGGATCAATGGCAAGAAAAATATTGATCAAGTATTTAGAAAAAAAAAAAAACAGGAACCACAAAATCAGCATTAAGAAAACAATGACTCAAATATAACTGTGGACCACTAACAAGATCTTCGAAAATGATACGTACACATATTAAATATGTTTAATAAGTTTTGTCCAATCAAATTTCTGGATTGTGAAGCACTAAAACTATGTCTACATTTCATTTTCAACTTCACTATCTTTATTAGATGTTTATTTGATTAGCAACAATTTGTCAATCCTGATTTTATATGGACTTTAAATCGGTTCATGGTATCAGCATACTGGATAAACAACAAATGTTTTCTGCAATTTTGTGTACTACTAGCTACTAGAATAACATATAAACAGTTAAACATACTTTCTGATATTAAAAAATGCAACAGGGTTTATTGATTCTCACAGTGCAAGCTCACATTCCGTCGCTGAAAGTGCCCGTCTGTGCATCAGCTAACCGAAACATTTCATGCCACGAAGTCGACAAAGGAAAGGCAGTCATGTTATTTGCAGGACTTTACATGGTTGCACTTGGTGTCGGTGGAATCAAAGGCTCACTTCCTCCTCATGGAGCCGAGCAATTTGACGAGCATACCCCTCAAGGAAGGAAACAGAGATCCACCTTCTTCAATTACTACGTGTTCTGCCTCTCGTGAGGAGCATTAGTTGCAGTCACATTCGATGTGTGGATTGAAGATAAATAAGGCTGGCAGTGGGGTTTTGGCATTGCGACAGCAGCAATATTGATATCAATACCAGTTTTCCTCCTAGGATCACCTACATATAGGATCAAAATACCCACAGGAAGCCCCATTACAACCATATTTAAGGTATACGAACTCATTCAAGAATGTCCATTGAAAAAATTAACATTTTCGTTTTCTTTCAAGGAAAAATCTTATACAAACCAGTTTTACCGTGCAACTGGTTTGCATTCTAAACAGTATTAGTTCTTCCATTAAAAGGTATTAGTTGTTCAATTAAAAAGTATTAGTTTTTTTTACTATAAAATGGTAGTTGCAAACCAGTTTTACTTGAGACTAACTCTTCTTTCAACAGGTCTTGGTAGCCGCAATATACAAGTCATCCATTTCAAGGAAAACCAACGATGCATCGAACTTAACAGAGGCGACAGACGACTGAGAACATCCTCAACAAAGAACCGAAATTCAAACAGTTACGAAAGACCTCGAGTTTCTCAACAGAGCATCGGAGGCCACACCGGCCCCACAATGGCTTCATTGCACCGTAAAGCAAATCGAAGTCGTTAAATCCGTGCTCAAGATCCCCCCAATATTCATGTCAACCATCATGCTCAACTGCTGCCTAGCACAGCTCTCCACTTTCTCAGTCCAACAAGCAGCAACAATGAACACCAAAATCAAATCTTTAATAATCCCACCAGATTCTCTCCCAGTATTTCCAGTACTCTCCATAATGATACTTGCACCACTCTATAACCACATTATGCTCCCTTTTTCCAGAAAATTCACTAACACCGAAATGGGAATCACGCATCTCCAACGAATAGGAACGGGCCTAGTCCTCTCGATCATAGCCATGGCCGTAGCAGCATTGGTGGAAACGAAGAGGAAACGAGTGGCGATACAATCGGGCCTCATGAATTCAACGGAGCCTCTACCAATCACGTTCCTTTGGGTGGCGTTGCAGTACCTTTTCCTTGGTTCAGCTGACCTTTTCAGCTTAGCTGGCCTCATGGATTTCTTTTTCAGCATGAGGTCGTTGGCGACTTCTCTGTCGTGGGCCTCGCTCGCTATGGGCTATTATCTTAGCTCAGTGCTTGTGAATTTGATCAACTGTGTCACTGGGGCATTTCATCAAACACCATGGCTGTATGGCAGTAACTTGAACCATTATCACCTGGAAAGATTTTACTGGTTCATGTGCATACTCAGTGGATTGAACTTCTTGCAGAATGTGCATACTCAGTGGATTGAACTTCTTGCAGATTTTACTGGTTCATGTGCTTACAAAGTATCGGGGCCTAACAACGGGAAAGAAACCGCGAAGCCTAATGAGTTGCCTGAGGTTTGAATGTTGTACGAGTGAAATGCATTGGTAATGGCACTTGGTATAAGCTATATATAAAGAGTTAAATAGAATGTAGGCTATGTAGCAAGTTTCTAGCATTCTAAGGATATTTGATGAGTATTCTTATTATTGTATATACAGCACAAGCAAACTAATAGTATTATGTTTTATCCTATTGAATATTAATTAATCAAAGTTATGTCTTTCACAATGTGAAACCAGGGATATTTATATGGCAGATGGACCGTAATGTATAAGTAAATAGTGGTACGTTAACATCATATAGTGTAGGTCTATTAGAAATACTGTCATGTTGGGGATGTAGCTCAGATGGTAGAGCGCTCGCTTAGCATGCGAGAGGTACGGGGATCGATACCCCGCATCTCCAAATTTGAAATTATTTTTGCAATCCATTTGTCTGGGCTCTTACTTTCTTCCATGTTTTTGTCTGGGCTGTTTGTTTCTTCCAAGTTTACTTTCTAATTGTTTGGGCCTTTGTAGTATTATAAGGCCCACATATGTCGGGGCTGTTTCTTCCGACTTCACTTTCTAATTATTTAAACAGGTCTTTTAGATATAACTTTCATTTATTTTGGTTCTTAATATTGCTAAATCGTTGTCTTCAAACAATTTTTCAATTTGCAAAATCAATGTACTTTTGAGTTGTAAATTATAGGCACTCTTACCTTAGGGGTGTTTTCTAGTGCCCCTGCTCCCCTTGCCAATGTGGCTACTAAGGACAATAAATCCTCTGGAAACGCTGGAAAGTATAAAGGAAAGGGGAAGTATCCAAATAAACCGAAGATAGTGTGTCAGTTGTGTGGGAAGAATAATCATGTGGCAGCAAGTTGAATAATCATGAGACCGTCTCATGGTGAGACGAGACATAAGTTGGACATTGATACTTTAACACTTTGCTTGATTGTACCCGTCTCATATGAGTTTTGTTATTTAATAAACATTATTATCGGTTTAATTATACAAATTTTACTTTAATATATATATATATATACATATATATAACATAAATCATATTGAACAAAATTTATACTTGTTTGAACTTTAATATTTACAGAAAAAAGAAAACTAAAGAAAACGTGAATTGTGCTACATCTCCTTTATAATACTTTAAGATATTCATTACTCAGTCCACAAGTAATGAATAATGCTTTCTTAAGCTTATTGTATTGTAATCATTAAAGGAGAGTATGAGACTCCACAACATGTCATGCATGTCTATGTGTGTATATATATAGATGTGTTTGTGAGTTGATAATAAGTTGCTAATATTTTTCTCTCATATCCAACTTCACCGGTTCTATCTATTTTCACACTACACAATTCCACAAATTCGTGCTCTCTCTCTATACATGGAGGAGTGCATTAATCATTTTAGTCACGAGCACAAATTGAATTTCTTTCAAGCATATGCCGATGAGGATCCTAAGCCTCATCGGTGTCGTATTTGCGCCTTGCCGATTCTATCAACTCCTTCTTACACTTGTACTAGTCTTGACACTAATTGCAACTTCTTCGTGCACAAACCATGCACACAATTGCCCGACAATTTTTACCATCACCTTCATCTTAAACTCCTTCGACTTAAAAAACCATCATTGCCCCTAGGTGAAACCTCTGGTACGGGTGATTCGTTCCGCAATTTCACCTACAAATTTAGTGATAATTCCCGTGAACTAGATCTCCATCCTTTAGTTGCAAAACCAGCGGAGATCAAGAGTCCACACAGAAGCCACACAGCACACTCACTGGTAGTGATTTGTAAAGAAATAGTGTGTCGATGTGACGTGTGTGGAGAGGAACAAAAGGGTTTCTTCTTCTACTGCAAAGAGTGTGGTTTCTTTGTTCATCAAGATTGCACCATTTTGCCCAGCGTTGTGAAATTACCATCTCATCCTCACCCATTTATTCTCGCATATTATCTCCCTTTTAGCGAAGAATATAATAAAAGCTGCTCAATTTGCGGCAGGGAGTGGCATTATCCCGATGATGGTGGAGTTTATTTCTTCGGCGAGTGTTATTCTCTGGCTCATGTGGCTTGCGCAAAGCCAACCATGGAGAATGTTATATCCGGTATAATTTAATTAACTGTCATAGTTCATTGTTTTCTATTTCACGTATAATATATACATGTCCTCGTGACACTTCAATTATCGAGAAAATGGTTACTTTTTCCTATAATTTTGTCAATTTTTTATTTTGGTCCTGTTGACTTTTTAATTTTAATTTTCGTCCGGTAACTTAGACACTTTCGACTTTTTGTCATTTTGTCATTTTGACTTTTAAATTTTGATTTTCGTCCTATAACTTACATACTTTTACCACTTTTTAGTTTTGATTCATGTAAGCTACATGTCAAAAAATCAAATTTTAAAAGTTAAAAGGACCAAAGAGTTGAAAATGTGTAAGTTACAGGACCAAAATCAAAATGTTAAAATCAATAGGACCAAAATCAAAAAGTGATAAAGTTATAGGACAATTTTTTTTTTCCCATATATAAGTTGCATGGTACAGTGTAAACAAGTTGCATCTTTCAATATAACAAGTTGTATGGTTCTAAATTGCTCTATAAGTGCGCGGTGCATCTAAATGCATACAAGACTAATCTTTTAATTAATATATGTGGGCAGATAAAGAATTCCTCCATCTGCCAGACGAGGAGGATACATTTCCGAGCTTGGCAATCCGTAGATTCATCGAGAAAAATCCATCAGGCACAGAGAATATAGAAACAGAAAATAAAATACTGACGAAATATCACGAACATCCTTTGATTCTTGAAGATGCAGCAACATCTGATGATAATGCAGTTTGTGATATATGCATACAACCCATAAATATGTCAACATCTCCATTTTACAGATGCCACGACTGCCATTTCCTTGCTCACAGTATCTGTGCACATCATCTTCCCACTAATTTCGAGCTTTTATTTGGGTTGCTCCGTGTTGAGGGACTACTCCTTAGTCGTCAATATATGATGGAATCATTCTTTAATTCAGTGTTTAGTTGTCTTCTCTGTGGTCGTCCTTCAAATGGATGTTCCTATAGTTTTACTGACGGTGTGAGTAATGACATCTTAGATTTAGAGTGTGCAGGTGCACCGAAAACTGTCAAGCACGCTTCGCACAAGAATCACATTCTTTTCTTTACAGAGAATCTTTGGATCTCCAATACTTATCTTAAAACCTCTTGTTGCTCCGATGAGTCCATTTTCATAGGCATCTACAGATGTGTTGTCTGTGAATATAGTATACATATTAGGTGCGCTCTGCTGCCCAAAACAACTCGCCATAAATTCGACGACCATCCTCTAGAGCTGATAATGGGTACTCATGATGATGATAATAAGCAAGGGCTGTTTTGTGAGGTCTGTGAGCAAGATATCGATTTTAAGTGGTGGTACTACGGCTGTTATAAATGCGAGCAATACTTTCATATCAACTGCATTCCCTCTGTTGGGCTTATGTCCAAAGTTAAGTTCGGCAAAACTCATGTTGATGATGAATTGCATCCGCATCCTCTCGCTCTTACTCGGATGCTTACCCACCAAAGACACGAGCTGTGCGGAGAGTGCAACGAAATCATTAATGGCTTTTCAGATGGTGAAATGGCTTTCCATTGCTCTCTCTGTGATTTTTGGATTCACTTTTCCTGTGCTGCTGCCAACACTGGATTGATGGATTATTCCCAAGAAAGTGAGTAATTGTAGTAATATATAAAAGTCGATATTCAGTCACATATATTAATTCTATAGTTTAAATGGTATTTGGTTCATAACTTTCCATATATAGATTTAGTCCCAAAAAAAGTTGAGGATTCAAGCAACAGTAGTATAGAAGTTGCATGTAATTATCATGACAATCACTACAAGAAAATAGATAAGTTTCTCTAGCTACAAGTTTTTAACGATAAGATCATGCATTAACCACTATTTTATGTCATTAAAGACTTTTAAATAGAAACTTGAAAGACAAGATTGTTATCAATAAAGATCTATTTTCTTGTAATGAATATATGTGGAAAACGTTTTTTAGGACAATATCTTATGGAGGTTGTGTTTTAAGGACAATAATTTTACGGACTTGAAAATGTAAGACAATATGTTATAAAATCTGTAAATGTAGGACAATTGAGCCCGAATAAGCCCGAGTCGGGCTGAAATGTCACGTGAAATTTGAGCTTGTTCGAGCTCGATTGTCCTACATTTGCAGAATTTTTAAACATATTCTCCTACGTTTACAAATTTTAAAACATATTGTCCTATATTTATAAATTTTAAAACATATTATCCTATATTTTCAAGCCCTTAAAATTATTGTCCTTAGAATGTGCACAATTTCACCATAAACTTTCAAGCACGCGTTACACAAGCATTGAAGCAACACATTCTTTTTGTTAATGGATCTCGGAAACTAATTGGTCTTTTAATTTTTTTTTTTGCAATATAAATAAATTAATAGATGGAGCACCAGTGGTACTCAAAAGGGTCCAAATCAATTACAAGTAGTTTATAGTCATTAGTCAGAGATAGAAACACCTAGACAACAAGCACAAAAATCTAAAATTAAAAACAACTCAAAAATAGGTTGAAGCGCTGCTGAGGGAAATTAAATAAATTAATTAATTTTGCACCTTTTTAAAAGTTCAAACTTTTAGATGAGACGGAATTCTTTCATGGTATCAGAGCTTATGGCTCAGTCCAGATCCTGGGTTCGATTCCCGTGGAAAGCACTCCACCCTTTTAAAATTATCCACTCATTGGGCCTCCTCCCCAGAGGGCAGAGGCAATGATTCGGCCCACGAGTGAGGGGGAGTGTTGGAGGAAATTAAATAAACAAATTAATTCTGCACCTCTTTACAAGTTCGGACTTTTAGATAATCATGGAACGTGATGTTGCAGATTCGGCCCACGAGTGAGGGGGAGTGTTGAAGGAAAATAAATAAACAAATTAATTCTGCACCTCTTTACAAGTTCGGACTTTTAGATAATCATGGAACGTGATGTTCCAGTTTATATATCTTGCTCTTAACCGAGAAAAGGCTCCACATCTTGATCTCGGAGAGTCGACATCATTTATTTTTCAAATTAGAGAGTAGTAGTTAATTAGTTATAAAAGTGGATATATATTCAGTCATATATATAGTGTATAGATTCTATGATGTAAATAAGATTTTTACAAGTAGATATAATTGAGTTAATTATCATGCCTAAAAATGTTATCCCTTCATCTATAACTTCCTGCTCCCGGACATGATTACTCTTTTTTAATATGTCTATCACGTACACACTAATTAAGAAACTTTACAGGGCACTCATCCGCAGATTGTTGCAGGCCAAAAACGTTTAGTTTTCTCTAGGAATTAATGAACACTATAAAAGAAAATGCATTTCTTATAGTATATATGCATGGTTTCAACGAAAATCTAGAGAATTAATTTTTCTCTCAAATCTTCTTTGCTTTCCCAATACTTGCAGAAAAAAGGAAACTAAAGAAAATGTGGATTGCACTTCATCTCTTTTGTTACACTTTTAGATGTTCCTAACTTAGACCACAAGTAATAATTATGCTTTCTTGAGCTTGTTATAAAGGAAAATGAGCATGTGATTCCACAACATGTGTTATGTCTATATATTTGTCCGATCAGTTAATAATAAGTTGCTAATTTAGTCTATGGAAATGGAAGAGTGTACGTATTGAACATTTTAGTCACGAGCACCCATTGAATTTCTTTCAATTGGATGCCGATGAGGATCCCAAGCCTCATCGGTGTCGTATTTGTGGCTTGCCAATTTTATCCAGTCCTTCCTACGCTTGCAATAACATCGATGCCAATTGCAACTTTTTCGTGCACAAAATTGCCCGGATTTTTTTAACATCACCTTCACTTACAAAACCTTTATCTTAGAAAACCAATATTGCCCTTGGGTGAAACCTCTCATGTCCATAATTCGTTCACATATAAATTTCAGGATAATTCTCCTGAATTAGATCTCCATCCTTTAGTTGCAAAACCAGCGGAGATCAAGAGCCGACACAGAAGTCACATAGCGCACCCACTTGTAGTATTTTGTAGAGAAATAGTGTGCCGATGTGATGTGTGTGAGAAGAACAAAAAAGGTTTCTTCTTCTACTGAAAAGAGTGTGGTTTCATTGTTCATCAAGATTGCACCATTTTGCCCAGCGTTGTGAAATTACCCTCTCATTCTCACCCATAGATTGTAATTGAAGTGGACGCTGATGGTTAAAAAAGAAATATTTCTAAAAAAATTGAAGGGTTAATATCAGTTTTGATCACTGAACTTTACTTCAATTTCAGTTTTGGTCACCGAGTTTATTCCTGTCATCAAAAGTAGTCATTCATCTATACATTTTTAATCAGATTGGGTTACAACGTTATTTGACTGTCCTTGACTAACGGAAAAAACTATTTTGAGGTATTAAATGCAATTATATGAATTAATGTGCCATAAAAATTCAAAATAATTTTAATTTTAATAAATCATTTGTTGCTTTTTTTTTCAATCCCATCTTCTTCCCCACCCAGCGGCTTCTTCCCCGCCCAATCACCATAGCTGGTCACAGCACCCTGCATCCTCACGTCGTCGTGAGTCCGACCTTGTTGCTGCTATTTTTCAATCCCTTTACATTTAATTCTCATCTCCACCCCCACCATTCCCCTAATTAATCTCTTTCCATAATTTGCTCAACTATTTCGAACCCAATTTGCATAAATAAACAAACATATGTAGAATCAGTTGGTTAATCTCAATTCATCAATGCAAAAACTCAATTTCTAGAGCCTTAGTTTGTCAATTTCAAAGCATAATTTCATAAACTGCTTATGAGGAATCTAATTATCAGGAAGAAAAAGAGGCTAGACACAACGACGCCGAGACCAATTATTGGGAAGGGGAAGAGAAGAAAGAAGGGAGCGATGTGACTGTTATCACGAGCAGACGCGCAGTCGTGATTCTCCCCTTACGGCTGCGAGGAATACATATGGAGAGATTCGATTTAAATCTCGTTTAAACACACACCCCAACCCCCAAAAGCAAAGTTGTGGGACGATAATCCCTATTAAAATCACCAAAATATTTTCAATTCAATAACATTCCTTTTTCTTTTTTTGTAATATACATTACAGATACAGAATTCATCCATCTGTTGGAGTTGGATGATGAGGAGGATACGTTTCCAAGCTTGGCAATCCATAGATTCATCGAGAGGAATCGAAAGAATATAGAGATAGAATATAAAAAAGTGATGACAGAACATCCTTTGATCCTTGAGGATGCATGTAGAGAAGCTGCAGTATCTCATGATTGTGAATTTTGCAATGTATGCATACAACCCGTAAATATGTCAACAGATGCCACGACTGCAATTTCGTTGCTCATCGTACCTGCGCACTCCATCTTCCCACTTGTTTCGAACTATTCCTTGGCCCGCTCCGTGTCAACGGAATACAATACTCCTTGGTGATCAGGTGGAACCATTCATATCAAATGCATTCCCTCTGTTGGGTATCTCTCCAAAGTCAAGTTCGGCAAAACTCATTTTGATTATGAAATTCATTGCCATCCTCTCACTCTTACGCGGATGCTTACACATGAACGAAACAAGAGCTGCGCAATTTGCAAGGGAATCATCAAAGGCTTTTCAGATGATCAAATGGCTTTCAGTTGTTCTCCCTGGCTTCACTTTTCCTGTGCAGCTGCCACCACTGGATTGGAGGATTGTGCAAAATTAATGGAACGCTCCTCGAACTAATCTTTACAGAGACAATATCCGAATCCAGCATGATTTTAAATCTATTGATTTGCAAAGTTGTGGATTTGAAATCAAATGTATTCTGAATTTTTGTTCATTTTCAGAAACTAATATATATAGTATATATGTTTGTTTTGTAACTACACCTTCTTGATATGAATATATATATAATACACCTACCAAATTATTTAAGCACTTTTCAACCGTAAATTCTCATACTATACACAATCTCAAATTACCTTAGAGGCATTTTAATAGTACAGACTGAGGATTGACCCTCTTTTTTTTTTTTTTCCTAGTGGGGATCAATTCATTCATGTCTCCCTTCGCTAAAAAAGATGCCAGGAGCCACTTTCCGGCCCTGGCCTCATCGGCGGCAGATTTCATACCAAGAGGGAGTCTTGTGTGAGACAATCTCATACATATATAGAACATAATTTTACTTTAATTATTGGATCATACTTTCTTTTGAGAAAAAAAGTATTTTGATCTCATAATTTTTCTATAATTCATTTTTCGTCTAAAAAAATTTAACTATTGATCTACTATCTTGATTGACCAATTTTAGTCTCATTAAAGCCAGAAAACAGAAAACAAGGTCATTTTCAAACACGCGCAAGTCACTTGCCAGTTAAAATTGATGTTTCTCGTGACTGGCATGGACGCTGCCTATATATTTAAAAACAAGTGAAATTAAAGAGCAAGAAAATTTCTCCTAAGTTGCAAATAAATGAATTATATTTAATAGTCAGCGTCCACGTCAACTACAAGTTCGGAAACCCCCAATTTTAACCGGCACGTGACTTGTGCATGACAAAGAATGATCTCGTTTTCAGTTTTCCAACGAAAATTGGACAATCGAGATAGTTATGAAATTAAAATTGGAATGTTAAATCTTTTGGGACAAAAAACGAATTATAGGAAGGTCATGAGACATTTAAAGTATAACTGGGCTAAGATTCCACAAGTCCATCATATAATATACTAACTGGGACTCTATTGTATGCATTAGATCATCTTATACAGATTTATAGGTCTCTTTAATCCAAAAGGAAAAAAAAAACTCATGATCAAACACGAAATAAATAAATGATCTTTAACAATAACATTATTCATGGACACAAATGTACCTGTATCACACATACAGTTATATTAATATTCACATATACATACACATATATACAAACTTAATTTCTTCAAACCATAACTAAAGTCTTCTATCGACGCCAAAGTTTAACAATCAAGACCACCATGATGATAATCAATGCCATTAACAACGCCATATAGAACACAATTGAATATCGCTTCTTTGCCTTATCCCCTGTAATCACATTCAACGGATTTTTCGGAAACCTCTGACGATCTGCAGGTTGTGACAATGATCCTCCGGGTTTATCCGTGCTGTTATACTTATGAATTGGTCCGAATTTTGAATCATTCCCCTTGGGATTATTATTATTACTATTAATATTATTATTTTCTCCTTGTTTTTGCATGGAGATTATATGCTCACTTTTGTGTCCTTCCTTCTTCTTAGGGATAGTGATGCAATAAATTTGTTCATCTTCAAACAGTCCCTCTGCTTCCTCCAAGTCAGCAGTTTCGGGGATATCGAAAGTCTCTTTAAAACTCATGTACTTGTGTTCGGTTATTTGTCTGTTTCCACGTACCACTAGATGTCCATATTCATCCATGTGTATTCTGATGTCCTTACCTTCAAACCCTTCGATTATAATTTTTAAAGAAATTTTGTGTGAGACCGTCGCATGAGTCCAAATTAATTGAATGTATTTTGACAACTTATCCATTGATCCGATTTGATTTTTTTTTTAAAAATAAAAATTGATTAATTTTGAAGTGAGATGATCTTAGGTGTGTATTTCCTTATTATGGTTAAGATTACAATAATAAATTTAACATATATTATGAAGAATGATTTTTAAAAAATGAGCATTTTAGAAATATCTATCTTAATATATTTACTAACAAATCTCAAATAAAAATTTCTGGTGTAGAAATTTTAGAGATTAAAAAACATCCATTATATTAAAAAAATAAAATCAATTTGGAGATTAACGAATATTACCAGGAAGTGTTAGGCGTAAGTAATGAAAATCAGAATCGTCTTTCCATCCATGAGGCGGCGTAATCTCTCTAAACATCAAGCTTGAGTCTTTCTTTTCCAGACCTTTCATTGTCGTCGCCATTAATATGTAGTATGTGTGTGCGTTTTTCTTGTTTTGGCGATTGATATATAGGAGTATGTTGCAATAATATTAATTATAGGGCAAAATGCATATGCATGCGTGCTACTTATACTTGGCATAATTATGTGTGCATTGAGAAGAGGTTTCTTCCAACCTTTTACATTGCTTCATCTTGCAAGACAGAATAATTAAGGGGAAGAGATTAATGTGGTTCTTTTCTTTGTAAATGTGATTCCTCATATGGTTGCTTTAAAAGAGACCTTTCTTTAAATAGCAGTGTCCCTCCCCTAATTATATTGCAGTATACTATAACATCGTGTTTCATTTTAATTAAGTTGTTAATATGATCTATATAACTATTTGTGAGTTGAGATTGTTTTACATATTGATTCCTCGTGAATTAATGCCACATAAGCGTGTTCTTAGTCAGGAGTTTAGCTTATGTTTCCTTTTCTTTCTTTTTTTTTAATTAATGAACCATGGAAAACCATGATTTTTTTAGTGATTAATGAAACATTATCGATGTTTAACTGATTAAGGATGTAAACTGGAAAAAAAAATTGCTCTCTTAGGATTAATTACTCTCGTGCAATATATCTTCTTGGAGTAATTTAATTAGTATTTCGGGCTTGGTAGCTACTATCTGCTTCGATCTATTAACTACATAACCACGAGAGAAATTAATAATTTAACGTGATCATGACGTTTTTATCCTCATTTATTTCAATAATTGTCATTTAAGGTAATTACATAGTGGGCCGAAAAATGGGCTTGGTAAGTTCTTGTTCCCTTCTCTCTCGATCTAGCTATCGACGGCCAAAAATAATATAAGTTGGGCCAAACAAAAACGACACATGATTGGCCCAATCACTTAACTAGTCCCAAGAGACCAGTACCATGTAATCATATAAATCAAATACTATAATTAAGTTTTGACCTTTTTATTAAATAATATATGACTAAATCAATAAACAAATGTTGCTTTTAAAAAGTCAATCCTTGAAATAGATCGGTCCATACAAAGCGTAGCTCTGGCTTGAAGTGGGGACTCTAATAGTGGATGGTGGGTTCAGGTCCCCCAAATTAGTCGATTCTTGGACCGAATACCGAGTTATCAAAAAATATTAGAGTACCTTATTATTATATGAGTTGCAACCACTAATACACATTTGAGCTTGGACAGCTGTTAAAAAAGCCCTTAGAGAGCGGTTATAACAGATGTCCAAAATGAATATTTATCCAAGCTTGGATGCCATTTATTAAAAACCCGTTGTCCAAAAGTTGGGCTTGGGCAAATGGTTTTCAACCGCATTATTCTTGAGAGGGTGCTTGGACAACGGTTAATAACCGCTGTCTAACATATTTTTTTTTTATAATTTCGTTTATTATGTTAGATAGACAGCGGTTATTAATCGCTGCCCAATATATTTTTTTAAATTATTAATTTATATTTTAAAAATCCTATAATAAAACTATAAACCAAAACTTATATATACGTCCAATACCATAAATCATAAACCAAAAATCCTATAATAAAACCATAAACCAAAACTTATACCATATATATATATATACCAAAACATCAAATAAATAAACATACACATCATGAAATAAATAAACATACAATCATAAACATACGTCCAATACACCAAAAACATTAAATATATATCATCACAAATATATAATTTAATTTCATGCTACCAAAATTTCAAACAACGATCACTCAATATCGTATGAATATAAGAATCGATTGTAAAAGGTACCACGAATCCAATCGTTTTTTTCATTTCTCCAAATTTTTTCTTAGAGTAAGAATTGAGCTCACGCTCATAGACAAACCGCAAAACAACGAATCAATCAATATAGTATGAATTTTTATTCAATCAATAATAATTTAAATAAATCGATAAATTGACTTACATTGAGAGGAATGTTCAAGTTGAGAAGCGGATTATATCTTCAATAAAGAACACACAAAAATGTCCACAATGTTCATTATCTCCTTGCCTCGGAACCTCGCTGATCCATTCACTTTATTTTAATAAAGCAAAAGAAACAACATTTAATATAAAGGAAGAAACAACATTCAATAAAGTCGTACATTTTTTTTTTAGCACTTGTTTTTTTTTTTTTCGCTTTTTTGGTTGACATTTCTCGCTCATGACCATAAATGTTAACAAGATCCGGATTGCCATATTCATCCTCATCTCTAATTATTCTCTCGTATGGGCGTGATTTGCGGGATCATCGAAAAGATGGTACAGAATGAGTGAAGTTCGAAAAGGATTATCAATTGTGTCAACATCTTCATCGACATATGGTCGCTAATCTGAAAACTATTGTTAAATTTATTTGACAGACCACAATGGACCATTTCTTATTCACCGGCCTCAGTACATAAAAATTTGTTGAGCTTGACCGCCATTATGTAAGGGTAATCTCGGTATCCCACATTCTTCAAATCAATGCTTACGAACCCAGACTTTCAACTTGGACCCCGTTAGGGATCCTCACCCAACTACACTCAAGATTGGTTGACGGTGAACAATATAGTCGAGTTCCCAAATGTTAACAATCATTCAAAGTAAGTAGTATTTGATTGATCCATCGCAGCTTGCAGAAATGGACACTCACTATTCTGCATAGTACTTGTGGCATTATGATCTCTCGTATAAAATGTGTATCCGTTGTTAAGATAACACTTGTATGAATACACATGTATATCAAGCATTCTGGATAACCACTTAACTCTTTCATTCACTGATTCTGTTTCCCGTGACAACATATTTGCTACATAACCATTGAATCACCAACAAACGCGTTGCGATTGTACTCAACTTCAATCCATGATCTATCTCCGGTGGGATTTCTCCCAAAGAAGTGATTGCATGTCGCAGTCAATAAAAAGAAGACGTCGACCATGTTGTGAAGAAATACGTTGCATCCGTGTTAGTTCCTCCATGCTAACACTTACAAAGTTGACCATCGGTAATGTCTTCACCATCCATCCTATTGGTGTATCCGGATGTTCGGAAGTCCAATTGCATCGACATTCGAATAAATTCGCACCAAAGACTAACGCTTCTTCTACTAAATAACGCTCGCAATGCATCCTCCGACTTCAGACTTATTCATCACATATCCTTTGAGCACTTTCATATATCTCTCTACACCATACATCCATCGATACTAAAGGGACCACACATCCTTGTCTCGTGTACCAAATGAACTTTTAGGTGAACCATTATATCAAAAAAAAAAATGGAGGAAATACATCTCAAGCTCACGAGAGAGTCCCCACAATAATTCTCGAAAACCAAGCAATTTACTAGGATCTATGACCTTGCTACTCATTGCCTTTTGAAGAACCAACATAACTTTGTTATGGTTATGCACATTTTCAGCAACATAGAACGATTGCAATGGGCAAGAAAGTCTCCATGATGACATGATAGTCATGCGATTTCGTATTCATCGGTCTCACGCCATCATCCGACATAAGTCTCAGATGTTGGAGGAATAACCCTCCGGTACTTTCACATCCTTTAGCAAATGAAGTAACTATTTTCTCTCATTCTTGGACAAGGTGTGTGCAATAGAAGGTAAGAACGGTTGACCCATTTCTCTGGCACAAGTTTTAATTTCGCTCTTATTCCCATATCAATCATATTCATTCTTGCATTGTAACCATCCTTGACTTCTTATCGCCTAGGAGAGTGTTGAGTAAAAATGCACAAACGTTCTTCTCAACGTCGCATTAGATCAATGAAGTTGTCTAACATACAACTCTTTTTCCAATAGGGCAATTGAAAGAAAATTGGTTCCTTCTTCCAACCGCTAGTGGGGACACTTCTTTGCGAAGATCTTTCCGTCTCAGGTGTCGATATTCTTCATCTCATTCAATACATCCAACCCGATAATAAACGTGGTGCTTCACATGTCTCAATTGTGCCATCGAATGCATCGCCATTGTTTCAGACTTATGGGTTGGGTCCAACCACCTCCCTATGTCCCATATAAACGGGTCTTCCTACAATGACTCAAGCCCGAATGTGATGTGTCTTCTTGGTACAACAAGGACATGCATCGCCCCTTTCACACTATATCCGGATAGATTCCTCGTGAAATGAAAGTCATTGATAGTTCCAAACAAAGATGACCTTCAACTTGAAATTCTCCTTTCTACAAGATCATACACACATCGACACCCTCATCCCACATGAAGCTTCAAGTCCTATATCAAAGGAGCTAGATATATATCTATGTCGTTACCCGGGTTGTTTGGGTCCCGATATCAACATAGACAACATCATGTAAGTCTTGCCTTCATGCACAACTCGAATGAAAGGTTATAAACTAATGTAATCATCGCCCATGTACTATGGTTGGTACTTTGGATACCGAACGGATTCATTCCGTCGATTGAGACCGCAAGACGCCAGTGTCGTGAGCTCGTTGCAAAATTCGGATGCCCCCACATCGAATGTCTTCCATCGTGAATCAAATAGGTGTCTTAGCATTCCATCTTTGACCCTATCATCATGATGCCAAGTTAAATTTCTAGCACCCACAACGCTTACTATACATTCTCCTCGAATCTTGGTATTATTGGAAAGTACCACAACACCTTCGAGATTTATTTTTCTTATATCGCTTCTCTCCACACTTGGGACATTCATCGAGGTCTGCATACTCCTTCCAAATAAGATACAATCACCCGGACAAGCATGAATTTTACGATGTGTTAACCCGATGGACTTGGGCATTTGTTTAAGATCATATGATCTCTTAGGGCAAGACATTTCCATCGTGCAATAAACCACTAATTGTTTCCAAAGATACTTGTGAAGCACTCATCGGACAACCGGTGAAATAAGTTTAGGTTGAACAATATCAACACAAATGTAGCTTTTGTTGTCTTCTTACACCCGCCACAAAGTGGTAATCCAAAGAGAATCACTTAACTTCCTCCGACATATAAAGAGTGATCTCACGGATCATCGTCATCCCCATTCGATGTATCAACATTCGGTACATCATCGAAAATATCCGTGATCCACCGTATGTTCAAACCTAAAGTCGGGTTTCTAGGTTGCTTGAGCTACATCCATCTCTTCTCTCACCATGATATGTCCAAACGGTATATGTTTTATCAATACTGCGTGAATCATCAAGTGGTCAAACAGACTTTCTCGACCACTAACGGTTTTTCCATTCATACATTTCAAACACGGACATGGAATGTACCGAGGGTCGGTCAAAAGGTCTAATTGCATGATTACAAAATTCTTTCACCCCACTTATACTATCTCGATAATCGATCCGCTTTCAACCCACTTTCCATATAGAACTAGAGATATAGAAAAGGCAATATGGAGTGTTTCTCAAGATAATGTATCCTAATGTATTAAACCTAAAAGTATTCCAATCCTAATGCATACCTAACCATACTTAATCTACATTCATTTTAATTTTCTAATTTTGAGATAATACATGCATTGATGTCATACCAAATTTTGAAGTTTAAACCTTTATGAATTGGTAAAATAATTGAACTTATATCCACAAAATGACATTGGGTAGATCAAGTCAAGATTAACCAAGTCAATAAAAGTTTATAGCTTGATTACTACTTCAAATTCTAATGTACCTAAGGTTTTGTTGCTTCTCAAGACAATGTATCCTAATGTACCATCAATCATCTAAAGCAACACACTATCCATTCACCAAATCATCAATCAATAACTCAAATATATCCTAATGTATTAATCTTAATTTATGTTTAAATCCTCACACAAGCATATTATCAAACACCTTGAGTGCATCAATTAAACAACCAACCAACCAACCTAAAAATCATATAAATTCATCAACAAACCCAAAAATATATAAATTCACATTTTAATCCACACATTTGCAAGAGCATTCACATCCCAAAAACTAAATTATACAATCTATTCATATCTTAAACAAACACATTATCCATTTCACCAAATCATAACATATATATATATACTAACATATAGATATATATACTATCCTAATATATATATATATATATATATATATATATATATATACCATTAACCATATTTAACAATCCTAACATATATATATATACTCACAATCTATTCATATCTAAAGCAAGAACATTCACCATTAACAATCCTAACATATATATATACTAACATAGATATATATATATATACTAACATATAGATATACACACACACACATATATATATATATATATATATATATATATATATATAAAAGAAAATTACCTATATATAAATGGAGGATTGCGGCGGCGGCCGCGGCGACGGCGGTAGTGGAGGAGGAGGCCGGAGGAGGGCGACAGAGGTAGGGGATCGAGAAGAAGGAGGAGGGCGACGACGACGGCAAAGACGCGAGAGGTAGGGGATGACGAGTAGGAGGGCGACGGTGACGGCAACGACGCGAGAGGTAGTGGATGACGAGGAGGAGGTCGACGGCGACGACAACGGCGAGGTTGGGGAGAAAAAATGGATTTAGCAGAGGAGAAAATTAAATCGCGTAAATGGGGGCTGCTCTCTGGACGCGTACACGATATGGGTTTCGGGGTTTGGAGAGCGGTTTTGAACCGCTGTCCAATCTTTACCTTGGACAGCGGTTCTGAACCGCATTCCAAGTGGTTAGCACAGCGGTTCTTAACCGCTCTCCAAGTAAAATTTTTGGAGAGCGGTTTAGAACCGCTATCTAATATATTTATTTTTTATTTTTATAAAACCGCTCTTCAAGCTATAACTTGGAGAGCTATTTGAAAAAAAGGGTTGTCCAAGTGCGGTTGTGCAAGCCTAAATGTGTAGTAGTGAACTTTTTTTTCCGAAACTTATGAATTACAACTAGAGCCGAGGATGTGAGATCATAAACAGGATTTTATATAACTGACTTTTCCACATTTCCCTCCAAACCAGAAAGTAAGTTGACTAATGATTCCCCATATTTTTCTCCTCCTCATTCCTATTGTCCATTTCTTCCATGGATATTGTATCATTCCATATTTAGTTGATTCTTTTACAAATTGTGTTTGGTCAAAATTTTCTCGCAATATACACCACAAGTACTTGCTTTCTTCATCGTATATATAATTCCGTATGCACAATGTCATCAATTTCATTAAATTAAAATATATAACATATAATATTTTTTCATTTTTTCCATCAATGGATTCCATTAGGTTTATGTTAGTTTTCTTGATTTCCCTTGTGATATTCATCACCACAGAGGCAAATGATGCCTCGTCTGATGATATCGTCTGGCGGAAGCGTGCCCTGCAAGCGAAACAAGCCTCACGCCAAGCCTACCAACCCAACCCTCAGCTAGTCCTCGATCATTTTAACGAGCACGTCCATAAGTAAGTTAATTTTTGTACATTATGTATAATTTTGTGGGGAATAATGTGTTTTTTTAGGACAATAACTTTAGGAGGGTTGTATTTTAAGGACTGTAATTTTACGGGCTTGAAAGTTTAGGAAAATATGTTTTAAAATTTTCAAATATATATAGGACAATATGTTTTAAAATCCTGTAAATGTGGGATAATTGAGCCCGAATTGGACTTGTTCGGGCTCAATTGTCCTACATTTACAGATTTTTTATAACATATTGTCCAACATTTTCAAATTCGTAACATTATTGTCCTTTAAACATAACCCCTAAGTTAATGTCCTAAGAAAAACATTTTCCCTAATTTTATGTTAATTAATTCATTTGAGATATTGTTGTAAACATTTCCTTTTTTGTGAATAAATATATATATTTGTATTAATGTTGTTGAATGTATGAAGGTCCATGGAAGGCAACAATAGCACTAGGAGAATCCTAAGCAAGTACCATGGCAAATGCCTAGCTACAAACCCTATTGATCAATGTTGGAGGTGCAATAAAAATTGGGCTAAAAATCGTCGAAAGCTAGCGGATTGTGCCCTAGGGTTCGGTCGCGATGTCACCGGAGGCAAAGCCGGGAAAACGTACGTGGTGACTGACCCCTCAGACAATGACCTAGTTAACCCTAAAAAGGGAACTTTACGACATGCTGTGATCCAGACGGAGCCACTCTGGATCATATTCGCTCGTAATATGGTGATTAGACTGTCGCAAGAGCTAATCATGACCAGCAATAAGACGATAGACGGGCGTGGGGCCCAAGTCCACATCGCTAAAGGTGCGGGGATTACAATACAATACATAAGCAACGTCATCATACACAACATCAGAATCCACGACATCAACGTCGGAAGTGGAGGCCTCATTAGGGATTCCATTGCCCATTTTGGCCTTCGTTCGAAAAGTGATGGTGATGGCATTTCAATGTTCGGAGCCTCCAACATTTGGATCGACCACGTGTCGTTATCCAAATGTTACGACGGTCTGATCGATGCAGTCCAAGGTTCCACGGCCATCACCATCTCGAATTGCCATTTCGCTCACCACAACCACGTAAGTAAAATAACCAATGTTTCGATCTAAATTAGGGTTTCTCTTAACATGTTAAGATTTCACTATTCATTTCACAAATGGAAAATGCAGGTCCTATTATTTGGAGCAAGTGATAGCTATTCGGATGACAAGATCATGCAAATTACCGTAGCCTTCAACCACTTCGGGAAGGGATTGATTCAAAGGATGCCACGTGTACGGTGGGGATTCATCCACATCGTGAACAACGATTACACTCGCTGGGAAATGTACGCTATCGGCGGTAGCCAAGGGCCCACAATTCTCAGCCAGGGCAATCGCTTCTTCGCTCCTGACGATAGAAATGCCAAAGAGGTAAATAACCATCATAATTGCACAAGAAAAAACACACACACACATGACACAACACACATAGTGAACGTATATTAGGTTTGAGAGCTCTTTTTTTAATTTTTTTTTAAATATTGTAGGTGACAAAGAGGGAATATGCACCAGAGGGTACGTGGAAAAATTGGGTGTGGAAATCAGAAGGAGATATTATGGCAAACGGAGCATTTTTCGTGCAATCTGGAGATCCGAAACACAAGTTTTCTCTAGGGCCGGCTACGGTTGCCCCGAAACCCGGATCTTTTGCATCTTCATTATCGCAATTTTCAGGGCCGCTAAAATGCATCAAGAGACAGCCTTGTTAGAAACACAAGATGGAAATCAATGGAAATTAATCACTAACAGAATTAACAATTGTATTATGAATTATGAAGTTGTTAATTCAATCATCTCTAATCATTGGATATCCAAATTAATCATTCTTTTGATATGACTTCGCCGTACAATCATCTCTTTCAGTTCTTATTCAATCATCGCCTTCAACCTCGTAAACTTGACATTAATTGGAGAGGGAAAAAAACAAAATAATAAACCTGAAATTGGGATCCTAATCTAATGATAATTAGTTATGGGAGGTGCTAAATGGACAGATTCTGCCCAGGGAATCATTAAAAAGTCTTTACCCTCAATCAAGTTCACCCAAGATTATTTCCTCAATCAAGCCCACTAAGTTTAAAATAGACTTTTCTGCTCAGGGCAGAATCTGTCCACCAAGAATTACCTATTAGTTATTTGGTTTGATTAATTTTCTAATTATTTCGATTTCAATTATTACTAATTTTTGTATTTTTTATTTGATCGATTAAATATTATACATTGATCACACTGCACTTTTATGTTAGCTTTAGAGGTTGGAATAAGTTATGAGTAGGACTCACTGTCACGATTGATACATATTGTATCGTAATAAGTTATACATATTCTTTAATTATTAATATTAATATTCTTATTATAATATAAGTCATACTTTTAATCATATTATTAATATTTTAATAATATAAATCAAACTTCTTAACTAATTTCACTTTTTTTTCCGAAGCTTGTTCACCCTTGCCGTAAGTTATTAGAATTGGTTGACTATTTGGTTATTCTTACAAAATATAAAAATTAAATAAACTTTTAAATTTGCATGGTGCACTAATAGTTTTTTGCAAAATTTATATTTTAGAGATACTAAATAATCATTGTCTAAGAAAAAGCACCATTTTTTTTAAAGAAAGTCCTATAATTTTAATTCATTAACATTATAATTAATTTCTATAACTAAAACAAGCTCCAGAAATGCTAGTATTGTACTCCCTCCGTCCACTAAACCTATTTTCACTCATCTTATTCGTCCGTCCACCAAATCTAATTTTATACCATTTTATAGAATTAAACATGTAATCTTTATCCTTCAATATCACTTAATTATTTTACTTAATTGTCATTGTATATTACTTACAATTAATTACTTTATTTATCAATAGACTCCACAATATCACCATACCCCATAATATTCCTACTTTATTTGTTTTTTTTATTAATAATTGTACCCAAAACATCAAGTATAAATGAGCAACATTTATATTAGTGTGTAATATTGTACAAACTTTTAAGCATATGGTACAAGAGAAAGAACCAGGTATTGTGAGCGCAAGTGAGGGAATGTGGGGACGCCTTATTGAGTCATGACGATGACAAATAGCTCATGACAAAATCCCCAATCAATCAATAATGCATTCATGTATAAAATACACGCACATACGGTGCATATTATACGTATATATTTTTATATACACACGCTTCACAAATAAAAGATTCTATACTTTTTCTCTTTCCTTTTCATTTCTTCACTTCAGAAGCTCCACCTTACATCAAGACTTCACTGGAAACACCCCAAAAGGGTATGTTCATTTAAGGATGATTTTTCTATTTATGTTGAAATAATTGAATCAATTGGAAGTAGATCTACTGTTTCTAGAAATGATTCCGATAATTGATTATGATCGGGGGAAAACAGAGTCCCAGCAATTATTTCTGTTTAATTGTTTTTGTTTGTCGGTGTTTTCATATTTTGGATAGTTAATTCTGGGTTTTATTGACTGTCATCTGGATGAGCAAATTGAGCTAGAGAGTTACTTTTTGTGGGTAGGAATTATGTATTTTTTATTCAACAGATACCCTAGATGACCTAATATTAGTCTTTTTGTAAAAATAATTGTGTTGTCTTCTGGAAATGTTTGTGATCTTTGGACTGGGTTCTATTGATTCTAATTTCTTATGGCAAAGCTGAATTCATGGTTTTGGAGTATGCATCAATTATTGAGATTTTTTTTTTCTTTGAGGGTGGGGGTGGTTGGGGGTTAGTGTCGTTAAGAATTAATTAACTCATTTTGATTATTGTCCTGCAAATTATGGTGTTCTGTAGGCATTTGAGATGTCGACTCCAGCTAGAAAAAGGCTGATGAGGGATTTCAAGAGGCTTCAGCAGGACCCGCCTGCGGGGATTAGTGGGGCGCCACAAGACAACAATATTATGCTTTGGAATGCGGTTATATTCGGGTGAGTTTTCTTGACTTAGTATACATCAATAACCAGGAATGGTCTTTTGTATAATTGCATTTAGTTTACAGTTGCTTCCGCCGCCTTAATGTTTGTTTATTTATGTCATTTCTAAGCTGTGTTTCAAGTATAGTTGGATAAGCAATTTCTTGGTTTCTTTTCTTGTGTGGATTGCAGGCCTGATGATACACCATGGGATGGAGGTCAGTCATTCTCGTGCCCAACGTTTACTGAAACCTAACTTTTTTAGTTTCTCGTGTGTTGGTATATTTTTGTACTTCTATATTTTGCCTAATATAATATCTCCCAATTTTGTTTGCTTGTTAGTATATCGTTGATGATTAGATATGTTGATTCAAATATGAGCGGTTGTGTTCATATGTCTTATTACAGCAATCTTCTGTTCTTCCTTGAAATGCTTATTGTATAGACTAATTCTCTAGGTCCTAACAAACTTTTTGATCTTTTCCAAAAACCAATTTATGCTAACTTGTGGTATTTTGTTTTGCTGAACTCTGAATTTTAGTGGTATTTAATATTTGGAAGTCTCACAATCAAACTTTTGGTGACTGCTTTTACTAAAAGAAATGATATAACACAAATTTCACATGGCATAGTTGTAGCTTTGCCTTTTACATATAAGAAATTCTGAAGAAGGTAACTGGATGTCTGAAAGCAGATTTTTGGTTTGCTTTTATTACTTTTATTTACAATGAGTGTTTTGTATACTGCTTTCATTACTTTTCTCTGTTTCAGAACAAGTTAAACTAACAAACAGTCTTGAACACTCTAAGCAGTATGCCCTTTAACGCATGAGATTAATTCTGTGCAGGGTTTAAGAAAGGGTAAAAAAGTCAAAGAGTAAGGAATATCCATTTTTTTCGTTCTGCCAATAGGGACATATTCAATGTTTTATATGTTTTTTTTGGATATTGTTCATTATCATGATCAACTTAATTTCATCCATGGCCATGTTTTGAGTTTTACAGGTACGTTCAAATTGACCCTTCAGTTCTCAGAAGATTATCCAAACAAGCCTCCAACAGTTCGATTTGTTTCCAGAATGTTCCATCCAAATAGTAAGACACTGAACAACGATTCAACTAATTGTGTTTGTTAGCTTAATCTGCACTTGAACTTCACAATTTACCATTTGATCAGTTTATGCTGACGGAAGTATATGCTTGGACATCCTTCAAAATCAATGGAGTCCTATATACGATGTTGCAGCTATACTTACATCAATCCAGGTACGTGCCATTCTGTTTACTGATAACTAAGATGACCAACTGATGCATATGGTCTGATGTTTTGTTATTTAGATGAGATTTGAAAACTTAAGGTTTTTAGTGTGATTACATACCTCAAAAAGTAGTTGATTGTTAGTGGTGTCAAGTCATTATTTTTAGTATTGCGGTTTTGAAATAATTTATCATTTAATATGCAAGCATTACCTTAACCATTCAATTGTGGACAGGGAAAAGTTAGATGCTATGGGGTGGGAACCAATTGTTAAACATGTTTTCCAGCTTTCTAGGTATATAGGTGGTGTTTGCAAACTCTACAAAGTGAGTCAGAATCACTTTTTTTTCAAAAGCTACCTCTCCCAGCTTTTGAGAAAAAATATTTTGAAAGCTTTAATAGAGTCGAATACATTTTTTCCATAAAAGCATTCCTACTTCCGAGGCTGTGGAGGGTTCATAAATAAACCATATTGATGATTCATCA